>CAJQZJ010033226.1:146967-172064 GCA_907164525.1 Lophiomys imhausi | reverse complement strand
AGAGAGAGAGAGAGAGAGAGAGAGAGAGAGAGAGAGAGAGATATTTTCCTCTAGTTTGGGAGGGAAATGTGAATATGGAGCATTGCATACAGCTGAAAAAGACCTTCTATCTTAGCTCATCCAGATTTCCAGGTATTTAAAGCTGGAGTCCTCATTTCTAACCCAGAAGAATCCACTGACCTATGGAGATGAACAAGGGCATAAATGGCCCACACTAGAAATCACCATGTGTACCCTCCCACTGGACTTCCACTTCTGCAAGCATCTCTGAGCTCAGCGTTTTCCCTCAGGAAGCTCCCATCTTGAACCAGGTTCCTTTCCTATTCTCCTGTCCTTTACCTTCCACCTTGGTGAATCTCAGGAGACAGAAAGAGCAAAGGCCAGTAGCTAGAGAATGTTAGACAAAAAACCCAGCTTTATCGTGTGTGTGTGTGTGTGTGTGTGTGTGTGTGTGTGTGTGTGTGTGTATAAAAATACAGTCATCCTGACCTACAGAGGTCACTGCAAAATACTAGCTGCTAAGGAGATGTCCTGCCTATGATTGCATCAAGACTTCTCAAGAGAACAGTACTCACTGCGAGATAGTGTGTGCATGTGTGTGTGCCTCTGTGTGTATGTGTGTCTGTGTGTGTTGGTTCACATACATGATGGTATGTGTTTGTGCATACATGCCTGTGGAGGTCTTCCTCTTATGCTGTCGGCCGTTGTGAAACAGCTTCTCACTGGCCTGCAACTCACAGATTAGGTAGACTAGACTGGTTAGCCAGTGAGTCTCAGGGGTCTTCCTATCCCTACTCCCTAGCCCCCTTCAGTGTTAAGATCACAGGCCTGTGCTACTAGGCCCAGCTTTGTTTTGTTTTGTCTTTTCACACAGGTTCCTTGGAATCCTAGTCAGGTCCTCATTCCAGCATGGCAAGCACTTCACCAGCAGAGCCATCTATCTGTCCAGCCAGAAGGCTAGCTTTGGGAAATGCATTCCCTTCTTCCTTTTCTGACCCTCGGCTTCCAGATTCTGTTTTGTTTGCATGCTAAGAATCAAGCCTGGGTCTTCCGCATGTTAGTCAATCAATCTACCTTTGAGCTTGCACTCAAACTGATAGGACTGAGATCTGGGTTATACTGAGCCAGTCTCAACTAAGCTACATCTTACAGCCTAAGCCCCTTAAGCACTAAATAAAGAAGAAAATGTGGGACAAAGGTTTCCAGGTAAACAAAACCCCAGGACAACAGGGAAGAAACCCAGAATATGCTCATTTTGTAATAGCGAAAGTGTCGGCTTGCCATTCCACACAGCCAGCCCAGCCTTCAGGAAGCACAGGTTGACGGAATGGTTAACCAATTGATAGCAGAGAGTTCCTGAGTGCTCTAAAACGCTCGTCTCCTCATTAGAAGCCTTTGTGATATCAACTGAGCTGAGCACACCCTGCAAAGAATGCAGCCTCTCCTAGAACTGCTGCTCTGGCTGGATTTCCTTGCAGTATACCTGGCAGGCTTATCCCCGGAATGAGGTGAGATCCAGAGGCCCCATCACCCACAGACTGGGGAAGTCCCGTGCTGAAGAGCAGTTGCAGCAGGACTCCGATGTTTTACAGCAGTCTGAGTGAAGACACCCCCTCACTCTTTTCTCTCCACTGTTTATGATTAGCTCAGTAACCCCAAAAGTCTGGGGATGGGGGGACGACACACGAACCCTGCCCTTCACTCCTGAACTGTAGCACTGCTTGTTTCTTCTTTCTCTTTTAACCCCAAGGCCCTTAGACAGGCACTTCTTGAATTTGAATGTGCTCGAAACCCAGGGGCGATTAGTTAAAAGTGGTGATTGAGACTGGAGAGAAGGCCCAGCCATTAACACACTGGCGGCTCTTGGGTTCAGTTCTCAGTACCCACGTGGTGACTCACAACTTTTGGTTAACTCCAGTGCCTGTTTCTCTTTCTTTCACCTCAGAACTCCAGTCCACCCCCCCTCAGGGGTAGGGGCTTCTTCACCCTTCACTTAATCCTCTCAGGAGACACCTTCACCGACCCACTTAAAGGTGTGCTTCAATCATATTCTATGCCTTTATTATTAAAACAACCTAGTTGACAATCAAAACTAAACACAACAGTGAAGGAGGCTTTTACCATGCTCACCAAGGCAATGTCAATGCCACCGCGTCCCCTCAAACCACCCCATCTTTTTAAAGGACTCAGTACACTTGTCCACGCTTTCAAGTAGTGTGTAGGCCTTATGCCTTCTATGCTGACTATCTTAACTTGCCTCTGTTCTTGTCCTCGGTCTTCACAGCCTCGCTTCAAGAACAGAGTGTCCATTCGCCCTTAACAGTTGAGGAAATGGAAATGTCAAAAAGCTTGCTTACTGGTCCAAGTCACACAGTAGGCTACAGGGCAGACCTCAGAGACAAGGTCCCTAGACACTGAAGCCTGCATCCGGAGAGCGATACGTTTTTGTCTCATACGTGTGTTAGCTCTGATATCCATTTGTGTTTCCCGCTGCCTAGTGTGCCACTCTTCTAGAAATGTCTGCCAACGTCTGTTGAGTGTAGTTAAATCGAGTTGCACTGAGTGATGCTTTCTAAGATATTTCAGTTTGTTGACTCCAGGGTGACTAGGCAATAAAAACACAGCGTTTCACAGTCTAAATAGGGCTTCATGCCTTTGAGATTGCAGAGAGGAAATTTACAAATGGAAGTGCCATACATTTAGAATCAGGGCAGTACAGGCATGCTGGTTATTTGTCTCTACTTCATATTTTCTTAGGGGTAAAAGAACTGTGCTGGCTAGATTTATGTCAGCTTGACCCAAGCTAGAGTCACAAGCTAGGAGGGAACCTCAATTAAGAAAATAGCTCCATAAAATACAGCTCTAAGGTGTTTTTGCAGTTAGTGATTGATATGTGAGGACCCAGCCCATTGTGAGTGGGGTCATCCCTGTGTTGGTGGTCCTCAGTTCTTTAAGAAAGCAGGCTGAGCAAGCCATCAGGAGCAAATCAGTAAGTAGCACCCCTCCTTCCATGGCCTCTGCACCAGCTCCTTCACCTCCAGGTTCCTGCCATGCTTGAGTTCCTGCCCTGACTTCCTTCAGTGATGGACTACAATATGGAAGCAGAAGCCAAATAAACCCTTTTCTTTCCAACTTGCTTTTAGTCATGATGTTCGGTCATGGTCCAACTTGTACATGGGTTTATTTCATTCTTAACAGTTATAAGTATAAATAGTAATTATCCCCTACACCCTACACACACACACACACACACACACACACACACACATGCACACTGTTTGCCAGATGTTTTATCAAGCAAATATTACTTCATGGAACCTTGCAAAAATCCCAAGGTGCTGGTGTTATGACCTGCAAGCTAAGGAAACCAATGTACAGCAATCTTAGGTACCCGGCTCTAAGTCACACTCATCACGAGTGCATGTTTCCACAGCCCTTCCTACATTGTCCCTCTGCTTCCGCCACAACTTCCCAATAATGAGTCAAAGTCAGTTGGGAAGTAGAATCAAACTGAAATCATCTAGGACACGGAGACTGTCTTCTCACGGTTATCATCTCTCATTTTCTCCATTCTCAGCCATCCACCCTGTGCCCAGCCTTTGACACTGTTGCACCTGTTGCCAAGTTAAGGTGGAACAAGGTGAAGTCCAGAGAAAGGTTCTCATCCACAAAAAGTCACCAAATCCAGCCACCAAAGAGACCACTTGACTGGAGATTCTATTTTCTAATAACTTTTCCCTTCCCTATCTCCTTCCTTTCTTTCTCTTTCTTTTTGAGTTTTTGTTTTGTTTTGTTTTTTGAGACAAGGTCTCATGTACCTGGGGTTGGCCTCAAACTCACCATATGGCTGAGGATGACCTTGAAGATCTGATGGCCTCCATCTCCTGCACACCCCCAGCCAATCCTATTCTTGCTTAGACACAATCATATTGCTTTGGACCAAATTCAGTGGAAGACCAAGAGTGAAAAGAGGAGGAATGAAGTTACTTGGGAAAAGGTACTAAGTAGGTATAAATTTGTGATCATGACAATATGAACATCTTGGGACTAATTCACAAAAAGTCATTGCATGAATAGCTCACTGCCCTATCCACTTGACTTAACTATTGGCTGAAAGAATACAATACAGCTCCTAAAAGGAGCTTTGTTCTGGTTCTTTCAGTGGTATTAGGGAGAAAGAGACTGTAAAACTGGTGTTCTTACCTGGGTAATTTCCCTTCCTTTCTCTTATCATTGGCTCCCTGTGATGAATCCTCTGGGAATGACCTCCCCTGAGGTCCATGTGGAAATTCAGACAAATGAAACACTGAAAGAGTTCCTCGTGGTGTCTTATTGTCACTGTTCTGTTGCTGTGAAGAGACACCATGACCATGGTGACTCATAAAGGAAAACAATTGGGGGGGGCTTGCTTACAGTTTTAGAGGTTTAGTACATTATTATCATGGCAGGGAGGATGGTGGCACACAGGCAGACTTGGTGCTAGAAAAGTAGTTGAGAGCTGTACATACATATCCTCAGGCAGGAGGAAGAGAGAGAGAGAGATAAACAGACAGAGAGACAAAGATACAGAGAGAGAGGGGGAGGAAAGGTGGGAGACTAGACAGATGTCTCAAAGTCCACTCCCCAGTGATACACCTACTCCAACAAGGCCACACCTCCTAATCCTTCCCGGACAGCTCATCAACCAGGGACTAAGCAAGCAAATACGTGAGTTTATGGGGGCCAATATTATTCAAACCACCATATATATATATATATGTATATATATATATGTATATATATATATATACATATATATATAGGTTGTTGGTCTCAAGGGCGTTTGTCTCTGACTCTGATTAAAAATGAACAAACAACAACAAACAATGCCTCCAGTTAAATGGCAGAAACAGTTCTCTCTACTTTGGGAGAGGATCTTATGGTACCATGGCAAGGGACTCTACTGTGACCCATCTCCTAGCATTTGAATGGATAAAGGAAGAAAGGTGTAGGAGAGAAACCTTACTTTGCTCAGTAGGACCAAAGAGGGTCATACAAAGACACAGAACAGTGAGAGGAGAGAGACAAAAGTGAGCCACTACAGCTCTCAGTGCAACCTAAAAGCACAGCTCATGGATGGACGGTAAGGTACACTGGATGTGAGGGCAGGCTATTGGTGAAGCTGGACCACAAGGGTTTCCATGCCAACCTAGTGAGTTTGTCTTCTGGGTGACAGCAGCTGGTCATTTAGTGCTTTTAAGAGAGAGAAATAAATTGGAATTGGGTTTTTGCACTGATTGTGGTAGAAGAAGATGGGTGGGAGCATTAAAGATGGAAGGAAAGAGGTCCTCAGTTTTTCGGGGGACTGCCAGAACTGAAAGGCAGGAGAACATGAGGTCTTGGTGTCTGCTCAACTGCAAGGATAAAGAAAGAGGGAGCCAGGGCTCCCTCACAGATTTCTCTCTCAAAGCTACCACAGAAGAAGCGTGTTTCCATGTGCAGTTGGGAAGGGGAGAAATCTCCATCCTGTTGCTATTCTGTTTCCCTTTCATTTAGTTTGGACAAGGGAGGCCACACTCCTTCAATAAGGCCTTTCTTTCCCCTAGCCGAGTGGGTCATTCACTGAAGTCGGTGGCAGGGGAGCTAACGGGAGGGCTGAGGGCCAGGGATATTAGTAAACATGGAGCAAAGACTCAGATGGTTGTTAAACAGAGTTGGGCTGAGCTGGGATGTGGCAGCACCTGCCCTGTGTCCTGTATCTGTGTCCTGTGTTTCAGATACCCAGAGTCCTGGCAGAGCCCAAGGCCTGGCCACTCACTCAGCAGGCAATGAGACTCTGTCTCCAAACCCAAAGAGACAGAGGCACAAAAATAAACCTGTCCCAGGGGATAGGTTCCAGGCTCCTGGATGCAATGTGGGGACAGTTCTTTCAGCTCAGGCCTCAGTGTGCCCTTTTATGACAGTGGGGTTCATTTGTCTGTTTTTCAAAATTTCTGCACATTTCAGACACTGGAAGATCCTCCATGCAGTGACCAGAGGGACACCATGGCTTTCACATCTCAGGCTGTGTTCCAGAATAGAAGAGCTCATGCTCTAACTTCTGGTGGCTAGCTAAAAGTTCAAACCCCTGGCTCCCTTCCCAATATATCCTAGACTCACAAAGGAGAAAGAATATCCCTTCTCAATTTCCTTCTTTACTTTCTACTTCCTAAGCGTTTTCCTTCTCTGTCACTTTCTACATTTCCCTGTCTTACTCCTGCAACCCCACTAAGGAGTCTAAGGCAAGAGGATTGCTGGTACCTGGGGAATCTGGGCTATATAGCAAGCTCCAGGCCAGCCTGGGCTACAGAGTAAGACCCTGACTCAAAACCACAACAGCAAATCTGTCTGTCTGTCTGTCTGTGCTTATCCCTATCACTCTGTCTTGCTCTTGAGTGTTTCTCTTTCTTTCTTCAAATTTCAAAGAAAACTCATTGAATAACTGACTATTCAGGACCTGCAGAATGAGGCTTCTTTGGGCAGTCCACACTTCTGAAAGGGGCTGCAGGCTGATCTACCCACAGCAAGGCAATGGCTGTGGCGGCAATGCTCCCTGCACAGAGCCTGGCCATCTGTATGCAAATCTCAGAGACCCAGCAAACTTGCATCAGCCTGGCTGGCCTGGCGGGCTGTGCCTCAGCAATTATCAGTGTACATCGGGCCTTTGTGCCCACAGCCGGGCTTTGTGGGTGCCGAGGCTGCCCAGCACCTGCACCTCAGAGGTGGCAGATGGCAGGACTTGGCAGCAATATGGAAGCTTGCCTGATTGTGGCTGAGCCACAAATGGACATCTTTTATTTCTTCCTGGGGGTGGGGTGCTCAAGAGAGAGGATTAGTGCTAGATTACCACCCATTCATGCTCTCTACAAATATTTATTGAGTGCCTACTATGTGTCCTGCCACCAGTAGATTAAGAAGGAGCCCCTCAAAGGACAGACATGGTATGAGTACTTTATTAGGAGAAAGAAGATCTGAAAATGGACTATTGACATTCAAAATCAGTACATAGGGAGCTGGCAGCATAGTTCCACAAAGGTCTTGGTTTCATTCCTGGAGACTGTGACCAGCATAGTATGCTCCCCCAACCCCCACTCCCCCATCCCGTAGGCACACAGACCCCAGCTTCTGCCTGACCCTTGCACCACAGGTGTCTGCAAGCTGCTGGAAGGCCACAGTATCATAGCTGCAGTGTTCCCACCCATGTGTTAAAGTAGCATTGAAGGAGCCAGGCATGGTGGTACATGCCTTTAATCTCAGCACTCAGGAGGCAGAGGCAGGTGGATCTCTGTGAGTTCGAGGCCAGCCTGGTCTACAAAGTGAGCCCAGGACAGCCAGAACTACACAGAAACACTGTCTTGCTGTCTCAAAAAGTGACCCTCCCCAATTAAAAAAAAAAAAAAGGAGAAAGGAAGGAAGGAAGGAAGCAAGCAAGCAAGCAAGCAGTTTTGAAGATCCATTAAGGGAAAGCTGTTGCCTCCTAGTCAATAGAATGGAACTCACCTCTGTTTGGACACAGGCCATTGTTTGTTCTGTAAAGTGTTAAAACAGTTGGCCCAACCCAAGGACAACCCACCTGAAGCCATGTTGAAGAGATGGGAAGAATAATTAGACTTTTAATGAGATAACATGGTTTTTCTTTTCTTTTTTTTTTTCTTTTCTTTTCTTCTGAGACAGGGTTTCTCTGTGTATCAATGGCTGTCCTGGACTCAACTTTGTAGACCAGGCTGGCCTTGAACTCACAGAGATCAATGTGCTTTTTCTTTCCAGAATTCCTGCCCCTCTGTCTCAGTCCCTTCAATCTGTCATGAAGTTCCATTGGGTCTGCCTGACTCAGAAGGGCATAATTTCCCCCTTTTCTTCTCTTCTGTACTTTTCTTCCAGGTGCTGGCCAGACAGGCTAAATATACTCTCTCTGGCACTTTGGCCTTTTTTCATTTTCTTTTCTGCTCCCGACCCAATACGTGTCTGGTTGTCTGCTGTGTAGCTAACCTCCATGCCAACTTAACTAAAATGGCTTGGCTTTCATTCTTTTCTGTCTCCCTCCTGTGAGCTGCCAATATTTACAGCTTACCTGTTTTGGAGGTTTTCTTTTAAGGTTGTCCTTAAGCTTCCTCTTGAGTCTGTTCTTCAATTATTTTATTAATGAGGCTAAGAACCCCAAGAGGCGACCCACAACTTCCTAGTATCATGTAGATGCATATTTTTATTTAAATGGCAATAATAATTTGATGATGATGATGATTTGTGAGTGTGCACATGTATGCTAGGTGGACTTGTGGAGGTCAGAGAACAGCCTGTGGGAATTGTTCTTTTCTTTCCACCATGTGGGTCCTAGGAATTGAACTCAGTTCATCCGGCTTAGCCGCAAACACCATTCCCCACAAAGCCATGTCACCAACCCAAGGGCACATATATTCTAGGCCTTGGCAGCTCAGTTGATCTGCATTCACTTTGGATCCAGCTATGGTCACTCGTTTTCTAGGAATGGACTGACCTTCTCATTCAACCTTTCTGGAAGTACTTTTGCAGACTCATACATAGGTGTGTTTCCATGGCGACCTATGGAAAAGCATTCTTCTGCAGAGCTCTGAGGGATAACACTGGCCATATCTTCTTGCTGATGTGATAAAATACCTATCAGAAAGAGACTTGTGGAAGGAAGGGTCTATTTTGGCTCACAGTTTACAGGTACTGTTTGTCTTGGTGGGAAAGGAGTGGTATGAGGTCATGTTGCATCTGCTGTCAAAGTACCAAGAAGTGAATAGGGGTGCTCAGGTCCCTGCTTTTTCATTCTGGGCCCTAGCTCATGGGATGTTTATTTTTTGTTTGCTGTAGAGAAAGGTTCTTAACCTGTGGGCCACAACCACTTTGACTGACCCCTTTGGCCAAACTCTACTTCCAAAAATGTTTATATTACAATTCACAAAAGTAGAAAAATTATAGTTATGAAGTAGTAACAAAAATACTTTTATGGTTGGGGATCACCACAACATGAGAAACTATATTAAAGGGTCACAGCATTAGGAAGGTTAAGAGCCACTGTTGTAGAGGGTACTGGGGTTCAAATTCAGGGGTTTTATGCATGCTAACCTAGTACTTCACTACTCAACGACAGTCCCAGGTCATAAATTATAGGATTTATTTGTTTTACATCACACTTTCTGGTTGAGCTGAGCACATTTTCCTTCAAGGGTAAGTGTCTGCTTCATACAGCTATGGCAATGCCAGGATAATTTAAAGGAGCCATTTTAATCAGACTTAAAGATTAATTGTATTTATTTTTTATTTACTTGTTTATTTGGTTGGTTGGTTGGTTGGTTGGTTTTTCGAGACAGGGTTTCTCTCTGTAGCCCTAGCTGTCCTGGACTCACTCTGTAGACGAGGCTGGCCTTGAACTCAGAGATCTGCCTGCCTCTGCCTCCCGAGTGCTGGGATTAAAGGTGTGTGCCACCACTCAAGATGTTGCTGTCACACCACACATCTGAGCCTGGACTTCTGTACAACTCTACTCCCCACCCTGTCCCTGATCCTCTAGTCACCTCTCAACCTCTTCTTGCTTCTCATCTTCTTTCTGTGTCACAATGGCCTTGAACCTCCTGTGTTCTGTAAAACTTCTGCTCTAAAGTATGAATTGTGGAAAAATGGATGAAAACCTGCTCGGAAGGGATGCTGCTAGATTTCTCACTTTTCCATTTGTCTTGGTTCATTTGGGCTGCTATGACAAATCACATAGACCAAGTAATTCCAACAACAGGCATTACTTTTCCCAGCTGCAGTCGCTGCAGGCCTTAAATGACATGCCAGGGAGGTGACTTGTGGGAAAGCTCTATCCCTGGCCTGCAGGAGTTCTTGTTGTGGCCTCCCATAGTGGACAGGTGAGAGGAAGCATGCTTCTCCACCTCTTACAAGCACTAATCCCATCTGGAGAGATCCTGTCTCCCAGGCTTACTGCTATGTATGGGCATAGTGCGGTTGAATACAGCGTTCAGTCTGTGATGCCATGGAAATGCTCCTCACAGTTCTTCTCCATGGAAACACAGGACTCAGAGGCAAACCTTGAGTGGCTGTCAATACCTACAGAGTGAAGGTGGATCTGGAATCAACGAGATGGCTAAATCTAACAGTAGGGTTAGGATCAACAATTAAAAAAGGGAAGGATGGACCTGAAAGAAGAATTCTGTTTGCCTGGAATCATCATCTTTCCAAATCTCATTAAACAAAAAGGGTGTGTAAAGGAACCTAGTGCAACCCGCGGCACATAGCAGGATCATAATAGCTATTTGATAAATGACTAGCCATGCAGATGAATGAGAACTTGGAAGAATGGTTGGAGAGATTAGTGAACAGCAGGCAGGATAGATGCATGCACGTTTGGAGAGAGGGATAATTGTTGAGTATATTCTTCAAGATCCTGTTCAAATGCTGTGTCCTCCAAGAAGAGGAAGCATCCAAGGACTTTCTCTCAGCCTGTACCCCACACCACCCCACACACACCCCACCCACACACACCCCAGGTGACCTCTTTGACCATGTCCCTCACGATTGTATAGCTCTCTCTTGGGCTGCTGTCTTCTGAGTGACTTGGGAAAGATGTTCAAAGATTAGAGCAAACCTCACCTACATACTGTGATTAGGCTGAGACAAGGTTCTGCATGCTGAGCATGGCTTCAATCATTTACCAACACACACCACCCCCTACTTCTTACTTTCAACCTCAACCAGGAAGGTTGGGGTGTGCCCTGGGAATCCCCTAAGGGTCATAGCTGAGTGATTCCCCTAGAAACTTGGTCACCACCATTTCTTATAAAGATCCAACTCCCATTTATGCACCCTGGTTTTACTAGTTGGCTTTTTGGTTATGAGTCATTTATAATATTTAGAACTCTAGGCACCCAAGGACAGCAAGGTAAGGGCCATTTTGAACCCCTATCTATATCTGCTCCCAACAGTTAGTTGGGCTGGCCATGTGTCCCCGAGTCTGACCCATCTACTTGTCACAATTCCTTTCTTCTGAGTAAGTCCACAGGGCAAAGTAGCAGTACAAACACTTCAGAGGGGAGAGTGGTGACTCCTGTAGAGGAAGGGGAAAGAATGAGCTGAATTGTTGCAGTGTGATTCCTAGCCAAATATCACATTTTAGGAAAATGGAAAGCAGTGTGCATATGTGCATGCACACGTGCTTGTGTGTGTGTGTGTGTGTGTGTGTGTGTTGTTTGTGTGTGTGTGAGAATGTATGTGAGTGTATGAATGTGTGTGTGAGTGTGTGAATGTATGTGTGAATGTGTGTGAGTGTGTGTATGTGTGTAGATGGAAGGAATGGATGGAGACTGCTGCCGTGATGATGCCTTGGAGAAATCAATCTGTCTCTCTAGGCGATAACTCAGATCATAAGAGGTCATAAGGAGGCTCTATGCTTTGATCACTGATAAGAGCCAAATCCTGTAACTGCATAGTCACCTTCTCTGATCAGCACAGATGCTTGTGTACCTGCTTAGTCCTCTGGTCATCCAAACTCATTATACTTTCTGGCATGACTAAGCCATGAATCTTTTTTAGTATTTCCCTTAAGAGAGAGTTTGCTTATCTGCTTCATATGGAAAGGTGATTTCCAAATAAACAAAAAGTAAAGAAATCCAAGGAAGAGAAAAAGAAGGAAAAATCATTTTGGAGCACTCACTAAGCATCAGGTCAGAGACCCACAATACCCCTGACAGATCCATAGGTGTCATTGTGAATTTTTTTTTTTTTTTTTTTTTGTAATAGAAAAGGTAACTGAAGATTTCCCTCAAGTCTGTGTCCCTTCCAGGACACAATACAGGAACTCAGGATTGATCTGCAAGCAGAAGTCACTTCTGTGAGAGCCATTCTGCTAAGAGCCCAGCTCACAACTGGCACAGTCCCCTACCTGTATGCTAATTCCCAGAGAAGGGATCTATTATGAGTTGAATCTGAGCTGTCCCTCACAGGTTCATGTTTTGAATGCTTATCCCCCAGCTTTATTTTGAAAACTATGGAGCCTTCAGAATGTGGAATTTAGCTGATGAAAGTAAGTTGCTGGGAGTGGGTTTTTAAAGGTTATACCCACCCCTGGTTCTAGCCTGAGCTCACTGCTTCCTGTCTCCCACCAATTAAAGAAGCTACAACTTCATGCTACAGCCACAGGGAGATCCACTTCTGTCTCTTGCTTTTACTCTGACAGGATGGTTTGAATTTTTTGTTTGTTTATTTGGTTTTGGTTTCTGGTTTTTCAAGACAGGGTTTCTGTGGGTCCTGGAACTCACTCTGTAGATCAGGCTGGCCTTGAACTCAGACATCTACCTGCCTCTGTCTCAAGTGCTGAGATCTTTGCCCTTCGCTTCCTCCTCACAGCCAGTGCTGGGATTAAAGACATGCACCACTACCCAGCTTTGAAATTTTTGAAATATACTTGTCCTTCCTGAACCTGTCTATATGGGACATTTTGGTCACCGTGACAACAAAAGTAACTAAGAGTAATTTTGTTTTAACCAAAGGCTCAGTTCTATAAACAGTTGATGAGAGATGAGATACAGGTCACTTGTAGAGCACTGCCTAGTATGTGAAGCCCAAGTGTGCAGACTTGAATTTGTTCCCTAGAACCTATGTACTTAAAAGGGAAGGGTATGGAGAGATGGCTCAGCGGTTAAGAGCATTGACTGCTCTTCCATAGGACCCGGGTTCAAATCCCAGTACCCACATTGCAGTTCACAGCTGTCTGTAATTGTTGGGTATGGTGGCACACGTCTTTAATCCCAGCACTCAAGTGGCAGAGGAAGATGACCTTTGTGAGTTCAAGGCCATCCTGGTCTACAAAGTGAGTTCAGGATAGTCAAGGATACACAGAGAAACCCTGTCTCAAAAACAAAAGAAAAGAAGGAGAAGGGGGGGGGGGGGGGGGGGGGGGGGGGGGGGGGGGGGGGGGGGGGGGGGGGAGGAGGAGGAGGAGGAGGAGGAGGAGGAGGAGACCAGAGTTTGGTTTCCAGCACCTAAACACGATGACTCACAGCCATCTACAACTCCAGTTCCAGGTGATCCAAAACCTTTTTTCTTGTCTACTCAGGCATGTCACATGTGTGCACACATAAACACAAATAAAAATAGGCCTAAAAAAAAAATCAAGCAAGCAAAAACAAGGTAGGTAGCACCAGAAGAATGACACACCCAAGGTTGACCTCTGGCTTCCATGAGCATGAGCATGCATACATGCATATGCACACTTGTGCACAGGTGCACACACAAAGTCTGAGGCAAGTCTGTACTGTATTAGACGATCCTGTCTCGAAAACAAAATACATATACACAGAGAGAGGGCAGGGGGGAGAGGGAGGGAGGGAGGAAGGAGGGGGAAGGGGGCAGAGCGAGAGAGAGAGAGAGAGAGAGAGAGAGAGAGAGAGAGAGAGAGAGAGAGAGAGAGAGAGAGAGAGAGAGAGACTTTGTCCAGAGAGCTCATCTCTGCCTTTGGAACTGAATAGTCTCATTTCAAGATGAGCGACATGAGCCAGCATTGGAGCCAGTGGATCCTAGAACTGAATTCTGAAATCTGAAGCCCCTTCTGTGGTGATTCCCAGCTCAGTGCTCTTGGCAGGGCTCTTGCCTGGCCTGCCTCTGGCTTCCAGCTCCTGAGAAAAACACTCAGTTCAGCTTCCTTACAAGCCTGCAGGACCTAATTGCTCTTATTGCTAGGACTCTCTGAACCAGGTAATGGCAGGAGGTATTTGGTAACAACTAGTGTTCAGGGCTACCTAACTCGTTGCCCAGTATGGCTTCTCTCTATGGTGTCTGAAATCACACTAAGGAGGGCAATGTGACCTCCTTTGCTGTCTCGGCAGATGCCTGCTAGTCTCTCAGGGTCTGCTTACCTATACTATGTCCTTCCTGCTCTGCTGTGTCCTCCTCAGCCTCCAAAGACAAAGCTAGTCTCTTCCCTGAATGACAGTCTGGTATCCTGCACAGCTGTGGTTAGGTGACCTCTTGGGCTGACCTGCTTTGGGTTAAAGGAGCCTATTCATGGAACTTTTCCTTCTCTGAACTATGCACGCCCCCACCCCCACTATCAGTTTCCTGGCTCCTTTCTGGACTCCCAAGGTGAAGAACAGAATTCAGAAAATGTTCCTCTTGCTAAAGCTCTCACAAAGTCTCTCTTCTCTTACTGTATCCTGGGAAGCTAGGCATAAGCCATGCCCTCTCTTTTAGGAAAGGAGCAATTGCTCTGTTCATGTTTTACCTTAGCTTCACCCTGCTCACTGTATGTGCTTTGTAAGGATTTGAAGAAAACTTGCCATCACCATTAAGAGGCTATGGAACATATTTGAGGATAATCTATTCAATTTTAGAAACAGGGTAATGGTGGTTCTGTATGATTCCTATATTTAAGGCTCAGAAACTGTCATAATAAAGGGGGGTTAGGCTAGTTTCTGATTCTAATTAATCTATTAACTCCCCTCCTTCCTGACTCAATTGCTCTCCTCCACTTTCATGACATACACATATATAGAGCACTCTTCCATTAATCCATGGCACTTGGAGCCATCATTGTAGGCTCTCTCTTCCAGGTGTAATTTACTGTAATCACCAGAGAAAATGAAAGCCATTTTCCAGAAGCCAGGGAGTAGCAGACACTCATTTGTATCCCACATTTCAAGTCCTAGATGACTGCCTGGGTCCCCAGAGGTCAAATGACAGCAGTACTTGTCATTCTGCTTCCATCACATGCCAGATTCTTTCAGCATCCTCAAGGCTGCCCCAGTAAGGAGAACATTATTTAATCCTAGCTTTCTTACCAGGCTCCAGGGTGGTTGAAAATGCCCATGTTTTTGGCCACCATCTGATAAGTAACAATTGACCACGTAAGTATTAAGTGTAGCCAGTCACCAAGATGGACAATGACATGGTGACACGACTGAACGGGGACTGTGGACAAACAGTTGCCAGCCTAGCATTACAATTTGGATGTAAATATCCATCACAGGCTCATGATCTCCAGCTGATTTTGCTGTTAGGGGAAGTTTCAGAACCTTTAGGAGATAGATCTACTGAATGAAAGGAGTTGAGTTGAGGAAAGGTAGGCCTTGAGGTCTACAGCCTAGCCAAGCTGCCAGTTTTCCTTCCCAGCCAGCAACTATATGAACAGGCAGCCTCATCTACCTATTGCCACTGGTACCAGGCACTTCTACCACCATTCCTTTCCTGCCACGGTGAACTATACCCTCAAACCATGAGCCTAAGTAAAGCCTTCTTCCCTAGGTTGCTTCCTAGGAAAGAGTCAGTCACAGTGATGTCATAGTACCCCGTCTGGGAAGTTATGAATGTGGAAGAGAGCACATTGAGGAGGTAAAAAAGGTACCACAAAGCCTCAGGCTGTGTGTGAAAGAGAGTTTGGTCAGAGGCCTACAGTGTCAACGGATAATAAGAAGTCATGACCCTCAGTGTGACATAACCCAGACATTACAAACTGAATGGAAAATATAACTGCTACCTCCCGAGTTCCTACTACATGCACATGCTGGTCTTGGCACGTTGTTTCCCATAATATAATCCTCCCAGGCAGAACAGCCCCGCTCTGGAATGACCCATGATTCCTAGCTTCAGAAACTAAGGCTCTGAGGGAAATAGGGCCTTGGCCTACAAAAGTGCAGGGGTCACACAGCAGCAGGAAAGATCTGGGTAGGAATTCAGACCTTCGGGGTTCCAAAGCTGATTTCAGGAGGCACTGTCTCAGAAGGGATGCAGCCAGAGACTAGTGAAAAGCTCATCATCAGAGGAAGTGAGGACAGGAACTCAAGCAGGGCAGGAACCCAGAGGCAGGAGCTGATGCAGAGGTCATGGAGGGGTGCTGCTTACTGGCTTGTTCGTCATGTGTTGTTCAGCCTGCTTTCTTACAGAACCCAGGACCACCAGCCCAGGGATGGCACCACCTGCAATGGGCTGGGTCCTCCATATCAATCACTAATTGAAAAATATCTTAGAGCTGAATCTTATGGAGCTTTTGGTTTTGGTTTTGGTTTGGTTTGGTTTTTTTGGTTTTGGTTTTTTGAGACAAGGTTTCTCTGTGTGTCTCTGGCTATCCTGGACTCACTTTGTAGACTAGGCTAGCCTTGAACTCACAGAGATCCACCTGCTTCTGTCTTCCAAGTGCTGGGATTAATGGTGTGTGCCACCACACTTGGCAGAGCTATATTCATCCTTTCAGATTACTCTAGTTTGTATCAAGTTGAAATAAGACCATCCAGTACAACTGACCCCTTGTCAAACTGACTCACAGACACATCACTATTGCACTACAACTCTTTCTTATTCATCCCCAATATCTCACATTAAAATCATAAATAACTTTAAAAGTCTCACATGCTTTACAAATTCAAACACATTAAATTTTCAGTCCCTTTAAAATAGCCAATCTCTCTCTCTCACTCTCTCTCTCTTTTAAATCTAAACTCTTTTAATATTCATAGTTTCTCAACTGTGGGCTCCAGTAATATAAAAAAAAAAACAAATTAAATACTTTTAACTTCAAGAGGGAAGAACCAAGGCATAGTCACAATCTGAACAGAACAAAACCAAACTCCAACAGTGTAAACAGCTCAATGCCCACTATCTGGGATTCACTCACCATCTTCTGGGCTCCTCCAAGGGCCTTGGGTCACTTCTCTGGCTTTTCCCTCTGCAGCACACATAGCTTGTCTCGTAGGCTGCAGGTGACTTCACTCCACAGCTGCTGCTGTTCTTGGTGGTCCTCCCATGGTAGTGGCATCTCCAAGATGCTGGGGTTGTCTGCTGCAGCAGACCTGCACTTTCACCAATAGTCTCTTCTAACCTCTCTTCATGGTGCCAAACTTCAACTTTTCTGCATGAGCCCTTCAATCCTGGGTCTTCAACTGTCACTGAGGCTGCACCTTCACCAATAGCCTCTCCTGGCCTCTCACAATGCCAAGCTTCAGTTGCTCTCCATGACCCATTCATGCCTTCAAAACCATTTGGGGGACTCTTATACTGCCAGATTCATCGGCCAACACAGGTAAAATGTTGGCCGCCTCTGGAACTCAGCTCCTGGGACTCTGAGGAAACACTTTCCAGAAGATTTCACCTCAGTGATGCGGGTCTCTTCCTAATTACTCCTACATTTTCTCAGCTCCAGCCCACTAGCATTGAGCATCCCCACAGTGCAAAGGCTTTACTTTAGTAGTTCTGGTGTCTCCTTAATCACAGCTGATTCTTCAGCCCTAGCTAACCAGCACAGATTCTTCACACAAGAAGTCTGGTAGAGTCTTCACTTCCCTCTGAAATTTCACAAGCCTCCATCATCTTTACTGTTCTCAAAACTCAGTGACTTTTTTAGCCCAAAGTTCCAAAGTCCTTCCACAATCCTTCCAAAAAACAACAGGGCCAGACCTGTCACAGCAATACCCCGTTATCCTGGTACCAATTTGTCTTTGGATTTCTATTGCTGAAATGAATCACCATGACCAAAAACAAGCTGGAGAAGAAAGGGTTTATTGGGCTTACACTCCCACATTGTCGTCCATCACTGAAGCAAGTCAGGACTCAAACAGGGCAGAAACCTGGAGGCAGAAGCTGATGCAGAGGCCATGGAGGGATGCTGCTTACTGGCTTGCTCCCCGTGCCTTGCTCTGCCTGCTTTCTTATAGAACTCAGAACGATCAGCCCAAGGATGGCCCCAGCCACAATCACTAATTAAGAAAATGTCCTACAGCTGGATCATATAGAGGCATTTTCCCAGTTGAGGGTCCCTCCTCGAGATGACTCAAGATTCTGTCAAGTCGACATAAAACTAGCCAAGACAACAACAGTTCATGCCTGTAATCCTGGCATTGATGAGGCCAAGGAAGATTAAGACCAGC
The DNA here is from genome assembly GCA_907164525.1 of Lophiomys imhausi. Lineage (NCBI taxonomy): Eukaryota > Metazoa > Chordata > Mammalia > Rodentia > Muridae > Lophiomys > Lophiomys imhausi. The sequence continues at coordinate 154,170 of CAJQZJ010033226.1, read as the reverse complement.
TACTATTGTAAGCAAGAAATATATTTATATCAGTGAGCCCTATTATGTACAACATTTTACATTCCTTATTCAAGAGGTCATCAGAAGGAAGAGGTGGGTACTGGTGATGGGAGATAGTAGAAGAGTATCTTTAGAGTGTATAGGTGGTCAGAGGAGGGAGCAGAATTCCAATCTAGGCCTAGACACTCTCAGTCACTATATAACGCCCAGAGGTCGTCATCTCCCGGTCCGACCCAAGCAACTTGCTTTTAACAAGATATTTACTTGGGCCTCCCAAGTCTGCCTTTGTTTCTGTTTTCTCATAAAGAACTTCTGATCACATAAATGCCTGCATGCTCTTGTATGGCACTGCTGTTGAGCTACGACAAGTAAGTGTGCAGGTCAGAGCCTTGGCAAGAGCTGGAGACTCAAGAGAATGCTGAGGGCCACCCTCATTAGACAGGAGCCCAGGCACGGGGCTTCAAGTCAGCTTCACCTGGGCTGCACCAGCTAACATCCTCTGTGCGCAGCAAACTCAAGTTGGCAACAGCAGCAAACAGCTGTGCCGGGGAAGCACAGCCCACCACCACCCTCCCCCCCCCTTCCTAATGAGAATGAAGAAAAGCTTCAGCCTGTAATCCACCCGCTGCAGAAACCAATCATTTCTCCTCGTTACTGAGCGGAAAAAATGCCTCTCAGGGCACCTTTGGCTCCTTACAAACAAAATAAAACAAATCCTTCCTATGGATTTCATTTGCCATTTAATGCAACCTAATGATTTCCAATTGAAACCATATTCATGTTTGTATTGACTTATTAATAGCACATCCATTTTCCACACAATAAAGCCTGATCATGAGCTGGTGACTTTGACCAAAATACATTAGGTAGCATTAAAGATTAAATAAACACTGTTTCTATGAGTAATGTTTAATGTCCTCTATTTGTCAGTCTATTGAAAATTGATCTCTGGGTATTTTGAGCAGGGGCTCCTCAGAGTGCATTTTGAACATATTAGAGTCATGACTATGTATTAGGACATGGAATGTTTTCCAGGCCGTCAGTAGAGCTCGTTACAACTTTAGAATATTCTGGTTAATTTGCACAAATTGTTCCAATGTTGATGGCAAAAGCCAAGCAGTAAAAGGGCAGAACTGAAACACATGTGTAATTAAATGGCAACTTCGAATTGGTTCAGATGGTCACAAGGAGCCTAGTGTTGTTTTTTACCTCTGGGCCTGTGGTGGTATCAGCCCTCAATGGCAGATGCTCATCTTTGCTGCTGTTCTTTGGGTGGACTGAGTTCAGAAGTGGGTTCCCTTGCTACTGGAGAAGGATAACTAGGGTGGAGACTACTTCCTGCATCTCATTTTGCAAGGGTAAAGGCAGCGTTTCCTTTGGTTTTCTATTCCTGAGGCTTAAACAAGAGGATATGACACCCAAGAGAAGTCTACAGAGCCAGCCTCTGCCAAAGGCCTGGGATCCTAGCTACAGGAGAGACTTTGAGACCTTGTCTCAAAGTGCAAGATAAAAAGAAGACTGGCATCATAGTTTAGGGGTAAAGCATTTGCCTAGCATGTGTGAGGCTATAGATTCAATCGCCCAAAATCTACAGTAAAGAAAACAGAAGCTGGGAGTAACAATAACACACCTATCCATAATCCCATCACTTGGGAGGCAGAGGCAGAAAGATCTCTATGAGTTCAAAAACAGCCAGGGCTGTTTAACAGTGAAACCCTGTCTCGAAAAAATAAGAAGAGAGAGAGTTCAAGGTCAGCCTAGGCTACACAAGACTGTCTCAAAAAAAGGAAAAAAGGACAGAAGACTTACAGAAGCACGCCTTCAACTGTAATCATTCCAATTACAATAATTACTACCTATTGAAAACCTTCTTGGAGCAGTCAAGCTGCTAGGTATGTGATACCCATTACTTCTAATGATCTCAACAACCCCCCAGACAGATTATCCCCTGTATGTACACCAGGTGCTTTATTTGTCATAGTTGTTGTCACTGAGACCATTATCAGAGATATTATGGTTTCAATATGAACTGCCCCGCCCCAACAGGCACATATATTAAATACTTGCTCGTTAGCTGGTGATGCTAATTTGGAAAGATGTTGAAAAGCTTAGAAGGCAGGGGTCCTAACGGGAGAAAACAGGTCCCTGGGGGTATGTCTTGGAAGGTTATGACTATTCCTCTTCCCTCAACTTCCTGTCTGAAACAAGATGAAGTCTTCTGCTATAGGCTCCCAACACCACGATTCTTTGTTGCTGTGGGCCTCAAGGCTACAGAGCTGAATGACAGATCGATCTCTCTGAAACCATGAGCTGAACCCAGATCTCCCCCTTTCAGTTTGTCTCTTGTGTATTTTGGCCACAGAAATAATAAAGATGACTAATGCAAGCAGACATGATGCTTTTGCGGTTCTTTTTTTATCCTCACCATGAAATGGCTAGGTCGGCGAGGTTTTCATATGCATTTTTCTTTTTTTTTTTTTTTAAAGATTTTATTTATTATTTGTTTATTTATTATGTATACACTATTCTGTCTGCAGGCCAGAAGAGGGAACCGGATCTCATTATGGATGGTTGTGAGCCACCATGTGGTTGCTGGGAATTGAACTCAGGACCTCTGGAAGAGCAGCCAGTGCTCTTAACCTCTGAGCCATCTCTCCAGCCCTTCATATGCATTTTTCACTTGTGAGACTAGAACCCAGACAAGCAAAATAATCAGTTTTTTCCCCCTGCTCTATTTGTCTTCTTTCCTTCCCCCTACTCCTTGTATTAATTATTTTCTCATCACTGTCACAAAATACTCACACAGAAACAACGTAAGAGAGAAAGGGTTAATTTTACAGGCATACACTCCATCATGGCAGGGAAGACACATCAGCACTCAGAGAAGGCATGGTGGCAGGAACAGGAAACTGGCGGGCCACATTGTTATCAGTTCTCAGGAAGCAGAGAGTGAACAGGAAGTGGGGCCAAGCTGTGAAACCTTAAGTCCTGCTCCTCGTGACCCACTTTCTCTAGTGTGGCTTTACCTGCTAATGGTTCTACAACCTTCCCAAATGTGTCACCAACTGGGACCAAGTATTCAAACACATGAGCCTCTAGGACATTTCACCCCAAACCACAGTACTCCCTCTCTCTTCCTATTGGATGACTTTTCATCATTCTTCCCCCATGTGTTTTCCAAACACTCCAAATGCATCCCTCACCTTGTCTCTTTGATGCAAGAGGCCTTCATGTCTCAGGGGACCTGGCAAGGCAAACCTTGACACTTTTCAGTGCAAAACATTAGGACAGGCCCAGGCTGAGGGGCTCTGAGATAGGCACCCATGAGGGATACCTGAGCTGGGAGCAGAACCAGGCTGTAGAGCAGTGTTTTTCAACCTGTGGGTCAAATCCCTTTTGGGAGGTGGGGGGAATCACATACCAGATATCCTGTATATCAGATATTTACATTAAAATTTATACAGTAGCAAAATTGCAGTTATCAAGTAGCCATGAAATACTTTTATGGTTGGGGGGGGGTCACCAGAACATGAAGAACTGCATTAAAGGGTCTCAGCATTAGGAAGGTTGAGAATTACTGCTCTAGAAGTTTACAGTTCCATGGGATGAGAGGAAGGAAGGAAGAATGTGCTGTCTTGGGCAGGAGAGGAATTAGCTGAAGGAGTGGCACTCACTGTCAGATAACTTGGATCCTATGAAATGTTAGGAGTCATTTCAGCCACAGTCTTTAAAAGCCACTTACCACATGTGGGTAGCATCTTTCTTTTTCTCAGCATGTTGGTTCTAGAAAAGTCTTTAGTCATGAGCTTTCCTAATTCACGAGGAAGTCAAGACAAGGGGACATTATTCTCAGATGGCTCTGCTAAGTGGTCCCCACTTCCTTGTGGTCAACTTTCCCTTAAACATTTCTATTTCAGTTTCCTTCTGTCCTTCCTCTAGTCTAGTCTCCAGGCAATGAGGATTACTTTTCTCCCACAGGTCTAGACCCACTTGTCCCATGAGGAATAACTTAGACACTGGATAGGTTGTCAGTTGCAGTCACATTAACACAGCTGTATTAGCATTCCTTACGCCATATCGCTACAGAGACACAAAGCAGCAAGCAGCCCCAGGAGATCCCAGAGCCCCACCTGTCCCCAGTACCCCAGAAGGAGCTCAGCACTCCCTGAAGGACCAGTGTTGGAATCCCCACAATAGGGACTAAAAGGAAAACACTGACATATAATTGTTCAGGCTGTTATCTAGTCCGTACTCAGAGTGGAACTGTGTAAGCTTCTCATGGGAGGTTGGCATTAACATCTGGATTTAAGAGTCAAGATCCTGAGAGAGTTGAGCTGCTCACAGTCATGTAGTAGCTAAGAATCATGTAGTAGCTAAGTACTAAGATTTGAACCCAAGTCCAGTTGCTTCTCCTGCTTAAGTATTCCTGATAGGTATACTGTTTCTGATAACATGATTCCACGCCCCCCATTCAATCTCAGGTAACTTTTTCTGCCTCTTAATTCAGCAACAAGTAAACACTACAGACCCTACACTCTACCTTCCAAACACTTCTAGTGCAATTGGATTGACAGCAGGTGGCAGATGGCTCCCTCATTTTAGGTTTGTGATACAAGCTTAGGATCAGATTTAAATCCTGGATGTTGTGGCTTGTCTGTGGTCTCTGTGTTGAAGCGATGGAGACAGGAAGATGCCTTGGGATCTTTGGACAGTCACTGTCATCAACTGGTACGTCCCCAGTAAGAGGGAGTAACCTTGTCTCAAAAAAGTCAAGTGTATGGCACCTGAGGAATCACATCTGAAGCTGACTTTTGGTGCGCGCACACACACAGCACAGCACATGTGCAGGCAAAACACACACTGTAAAATGACAACAGGACTGGTGAGATAGCTCAGTGAGTCAAAGCGTTGGCCACCAAGCTTGACTGTCTGAGTTTGAGCCCTGGAACCCACACGGTGTAAAGAAAGAACTGACTCCCACAAATTGTTTTCTGAAGTCCACAAGTGAGCTTTGGTATGCATGCACATGTGTGCGCAAGCATACATAAATGTAATAAAAAGTATAATAGTCATTTGCTGAGTGACCATTTGGGGTCAGACCCTGCTTCACACATGGTTTTTCTCTAGGTACCTTGGAAGGTCTTACCTATATTCTTCATTTTATAGATGAGGAAATAGTCATGGAACTATAGAGGTGAGTGGCCTATGGTCACATGATACATATATTAAAAGGTCAGCATTCAGAGCCAGAGCCATTTCCTTTCTACCACCAAAACAAGTTGGGGAGAGGAGGTGAAGCACGGGTATATAACCAACCCACGTGGCCTGTAGTAATTCAGGTTCTGTTCCTTAGGGAAGGAAGGATTCAGTAAATGTTCTTGATTGGGGTCACTGGAGCTGGATTGCAATTCTGAGGAATGTTTTGTAGACCTGGAGCAAAATTGCACCTAGCCAAGTGAATGGTAGGAGCCAAAGAGGCCAATGAAGAGGAAAACAGCTTATCTCAGTCTTCGGCAAAGAAGAAACCTCTCATAAGTGCCTGCCTTCACATGGCTCAGGCCTGCTGTCTGCAGACTTTATCTGCTGTCAAGCTTTCACGTCCAGCCCTTAAGGATGGCTTCCCCCTTCCCTCTACATGGGTGCAAAGAAGTTACTCCTCATGACACAGAACACAGGCCTAGTCGCAGACCTCTGAGCTATTCTGGGCATCCCTCTATCTTCTAAGATGCAGTGTATAACAGAAAGAACCAGTTGCATGGACTAAGATGACTCACTGAGACCTAAGGGACAGGGACTGTCAGTTCTGTCTTAGAGAAGGCCTCGTTGCAAAGGCCAGCCCTCAGATCCCTGCCTGACCTTGTCCTTCTGTTCTTGAGAATTGAGGGCATCTTATTATGTCTTAGAAACTGAGAGGACACAGTTAGCTGGTCTTCCTCCCAGGCATTCATGTTGCATTAATAAATCTGTCCATGGATGAAGGGCATAAGGCTGAAAGGCAAGAGAGTCAGACCAGAAGGCTGGGAATTCAGGAAAAGTGTGGTCTTGCCATCACCCTCCCAGGTCATCTTTTCTCTCTAAATCTTGGTCTTTCCATGCCAAAATCCAGTTTGGAGTTTTTTGTTTGTCATTATATATACATCATATATATATATATACATATATATATATATACACACACTATACACACACACATTTATATATATATATAGATATATATATATACATGTATCCACACCACATGCATGCCTGGTACAAGCAGAAGTCAGAAGGTATGAGATCTCGGTCAACTGGAGTTACAGATGGTTGTGAGCTGCGGTTGTGAGCTGCTCTTGTGAGGCCCTCTGTAAGAATAAGTGCTCATAACTGCTGAGCTATCTCACCAGACCCTCTTTTGCTTGTTGATGTTTTATTTGTTTGTTTGTTTTGTTGTTTTGGTTTCTGTTTGGTTTGGTTTTTGGTTTTTTGAGACAAGGTTTCTCTGTGTAGCCCTGGCTGTCTTGGAACTCACTCTGTAGACCAGGGTGACCTCAAACTTAGAGATCCACCTGCCTCTGCTCTTCATTTCCTGTCCCCCCCTCTCCACCAGTGCTGGGATTAAAGGTATGTGCCACCACTGCCCAGTTGTTCTGCTTTTGTTTTTAAAATGATGACGTCTTAGTTCTGCATGTTATGACAAATTATGATAGGCTGAGTAACTTCTGCAGCCAACATTTCTTCCTCACATTTGTCAAGTGTGAAATTTCAAGGTCAGATCTGATGTCTAGGAAGGGCTTGGCAAACAGAGATGGCCAAGCTCTCTGTCCTCTTCTAAGGACCATTCATGAATCTCAGCCCTTCTGGTCATCCACCACAGGCCCCATCTGCAGGCACATCCATACTGGGATTGGGGTTTCAACAGATGCCTTTCAGGAGCTGTAAACATTTAGTATACTTCAGGAGATAAAAGCAAAATGACATCCAAAATACTTAATAGGGCTCCAGTGGCGACACCCAGTCTAACAATGGTATGTTACAGAGGAACATCATGACACCATTCTGCCCCCATCATCCCAAAACCTGGAGGACAAGAAAGTCCCTAGCTTGTCCCTGAGCAGTCCGCAACCAAGTGCTCCATGTACTCTCTCTTCCCCCAAATCCCTGCCCTCCCTCACTACACACACACACACACACACACACACACACACACACACACACACACACACA
>CAJQZJ010033226.1:121763-136621 GCA_907164525.1 Lophiomys imhausi | reverse complement strand
ACACACACACACACACACACACACACACACACACACACACACACACATATGCTCACTTGGACTTGGGCTGGTTGACCCCAAGAAGGTAAAGACCGAAATACCAAGGCCTCAAACATGTTAGAAAGTGAAGGGTTTATGGATATGGCTCAGTAAGAATGCTTGCTGTGCAAGTCTGGGGATTTGAGTTCAAATCTCCAGCACCCACAGAAAAAAATGGATGTGACCTCTAACACACTTGGAATCCCAGAGCAAAGAGGGTAGAGGGAGAAGCATTACTGGAGCTTGTTGATCTGTGTCCAGCCTAGATCCAAGTTTAGGAAGAACAAAGAAACAAGGCAAAGGACAGTAGAGAAAAACACCTGACATTTTCTCCTAGCCTCTAAGCTTGTGTGTGTGCACATGACTGCCCGAACACAAATGCTCACATACCATCTATGACAGGCCAAGACAGTGCAGAAGTTCTTCCATCATGTATTCTTGCTGAGGCCATTTCAGGTTTAATTAGAATTCGATCTCCGAGAATCCAGTAGAAAATTACTCTATTCTAGGAACCCGAGGTCAAAATGCCCCAGCTAAAGTACCTTACCTTCTGCTAAACTGCTTGCTTGTGCAAATCTCCCACTGGAGCTGTTAAGCGATTTATGAGGATGTAGTTTTCTCCTTTAAAAACCCCTTACCCTAAACACTCGGTGCTATGCTTAGTGTAGTCCAAATACCTCAGTGTAGTCCCAGCTAGATGGAATAAAGACTTTCAATTGGCTATAAACTATCTGAATTATTATCTCTGGTGGGCTCCCTATAACACATCTACATGAAAAGCAAACACACAGATTACTAAGGGCCACTGGGAAAGGACACTAGTACTATTAATTGGACTAACATGTCCCCTTATGATATGACACCAACATCAGAGGACAATCCAAGGCACAGATGAATTCTGCACAACAGACACACCCAGCCAGTGCGTGATGGCACTGAGCTCCATGCTCTTCTCATTTCAAATCTTTGCAATTGGTCATGTGTTCACTCCATTCTCCCTGTCACCTCTGAGAAGGTCACTGTCCCTGCTGCTGCCACTGCCTTTTAGGTAATATCTTGGTTTGAGTATCTACCTACCCCTGGACAACTTCTCTGTCCACAGGACCAGTTTCATGAGGGTAGAACCCCAGTGTCTGTAAATGAACACCTCTTCTGGGGCACCTCATCACCCTTTTGATTGATTCTTTTTTCCCCCATTTTACACTGAGCAAAGAAGCAGTTTTCACATGCATAATTATGCTTTGCATCCACTTAGCACTCCCGAGTTTCACAGTTCCTTCAACTATTATCTTGTGCTATGCTAACGAGTCCAAGAGACTGACAGCGACCCTGCTTAGAGCAGAGAAAGGAAATGCATACAGAGATGCCAGCTTGGTGCTGCCTAAGTGAAGAACTTGGGAGAATTTCCTGTTCTCTAAGCCTTGCTGTAGATCCGTACTTCAAAACAGGTATCACGGGCAGGGTAGCTTAGTTGGCAAAGTGTTCACCTACCATCCACAAAGTCCTGGGTTCAACCCCAAACACAGTGAACTGAGCACAGGCGACCCTACCTGTAATCTCAGCATGGGAAGCAAGAGGCTAAGAAGTTGACACCTTTAATCCCAGCACTCAGGCAGACGCAGAGGCAGAGGCAGAGGCAGGTGGATGATATCTCTGAGCTCAAGACCAGCCTGGTCTACAGCATGAGTTCTAGGACAGCCAGAGCTTGTCTGAAAAAACCCTGTCTTGAGAAACAGAAACAAAACAAAACAAAACAGAACAAAAACTTGAAAGTTGGGGTCCTTAAGATGACTCAGTGAGTAAAGTTGCCTGTCATCAATCCTGAGAGCCTGAGTTTAATCCTGTGAACCTATAACTCAAGCCCTGAAAGTTGTCCTCTGACTTCCACACACAAACCTTTACATGAGTATATATCTTTGCCTGTGCGTGCGCGTGCGCGCACACACACACACACACACACACACACACACACACTAAAACAGTCATCTTTGACTACATTAAAGAGTTTGAGGCCAGCCTAACTTTGTAGAAAAGGGATATCATTCTGAGTTTGAGAAATGTCAAAACTGGCAGTTGAAAAAAAAAATGCCAACTTGGAGCCAGGAGCCAGAAGCGTTCTGATCTCTGCATGCCTGTCCCTAGGAGTGACCCTGGGCAGGTTGCCCTTCCTAAGCCTCGCTTTTTGACCTGCAACATGATGGAGTAGGGCCACACACTCTAGAGTCATCCAGAAGCCCCTTCCAACTTGCAGACTCTGGATCCCGTCTTGTGATTTCTCTGGTGGAGCCTTTTCCTTGATTTTCAAGTGGAAAAGGTTTCACAGAATGAGAACGCTAGAGCAAGTCATTCTTGACCGAGTCATCTAGCTGTGGGTAAAACTTATAGTGAAACTGGAATGCCTGGTAAAAGATTAAAATGTGAGCGGACATTGTTCTGGCTTTCTTCATGATACAGTCATTTAATCCCAACACCGCTGTGTGAAACCTATTCCTGCTTGTGTGGGGGAGGCCCATAGGTTTTTAATTCTTTGGGGGGAAACAAAGGCCCTCATTCACTCAACAGTAACTCAAGAGGGTGGTTTCTGCACTTACCAGTCAAAAAATGTTGTCTGGCCATGAGATCCCATCATCAAACTGAAGAGGCAGGAGAAAGCTCCCTTTACACTGGGTCCTTTTATGCACAGTAGAGCCTGCTTTTGCATTTTCCTCCGTATGAATAAGGTCTCAGGTTTATTTTATAGGGAAACACATCAAGCCAGAGGTTTTAATGACAAGATAATGAGCAGGAAAGGACTCTATTTGTTGCAAAGGGTTTGTGTTACAGAAAACAGAGCAATCTCACCGTTTGTTTCTGGAAGGAAGACTTGGCAGTTCCCTTCAATCCTCCACCAAGCCATGACTTCACACATGCACAGGACACATTTCTATCTAATTTACCAAAGTTCCCAGACAAGCGCTCTCTTTATTCCCAGGAGAGTTCACAGATGTGTAGTCCATGGCCTGATGGTGTGGTACAAACTTCTTCATGGAAGTCAAATAGTCCACCTTCAAATAGCCCCTGAGATATAGAAGATAGAGTTTTAGCTGCGCGTGGTGGTAGTGCGTGTCTGTAATCTCAGCATTGAGGAGGCTGAAGGAAGAAGATTGCCACAAGGTCAAAGCTAGTCTGAGCTACATATTTGAGTATCAGATAAGGTGGGTCTACATCACAAGATCCTGTCTCACTCAGAGGCTTGGGAGATGCTTCAGTGGTTACAGTATTTCTCTTGAGAGTACAAAGAGTGGAATTTGAATACCCAGAACCTGTCTAGGCCCACCCATAATTCAAAGTGGAGATAGGATCCTTGGAGCAAACTGGCTGGCCAGACCAATGAAGTCAGTAAAGTTCTGGTTCCAATTGAGAAAGACTGTCTCAGTAAATAAGGTGGAGGCATTCATGCAGTGGCACACAGGCACCTAAATATATATGTACACGTGTGCGTAAACATGTACACACAGAGAGAGACTCACATTCACAAGTAAATAAGTATCTCAATAAAGGTGGAGAGCTGTTCGAGAAAGATTCCAGACATCAACTTTGGACCTCCACTTGAATGTCTATATTGAAATACATATATGACCATGCACCTCCACATAATTTAAAAATTCCTTCCAACAGACACAGTTGTTCCAGATCCTTCTAGGCCCACTTATGTCTTAGAACATTCCTTGAAGCTCCATCAATGTGATTGTTCCCGCCTTGGGATTCTTGGAATTGTTCGTTTTTACCTCTTTCCAGGCATTATCCTATTCGTTTTATGACATTGTATTGCTTATGTACTTGATTGACTTCCACGCAAAACTGCAAGGCAATGGAAGGCTGCTGGAAGCTTCAAATATCTGAGCACGTTGGTTCCACCCTCCCTCCAGTCCCTAGCAAACTAATGGGCCCTAATCAAATGGTTCTCCTAAAGGAATGGATGAGACTAGAAACCTACTCCCCACTTCTCTCCATGAATACATAATAAATGCCTCTTTTTTTTCCTTCCACTTGTATATGGATCTCAGAGCTGAGCAGCTATTACCTGTACCCTCCAAACCGTTTTGCCAACCCTCCACTAGGAGTTTCTGCAGTGAGGAATAATACAGTGGCCTCTGGGTACCTGACACAGTGTGTGAGACTGAGGGGGTGGATCTTAACCTTCTTTGTTTTGGTTTGGTTTTGAGACAGGGTCTTAGTCTACTAGCTCAGGCCGGTCTTGAACTCATGAAAATTTGCCTGCTTCTGCCTCTCAAGATTAAAGGCATGTACTACCACTCCCAGCCAGAGTTTGAATTTTTATTGTGGTTAAGAATGTGTAACATAGCCAGGCGGTGGTGGTGCATGCCTTTAATCCCAGCACTTGGGAGGCAGAGGCAGGCGAATCTTTGTGAGTTCGAGGCCAGCCTGGTCTACAAAGCGAGTCCAAGACAGCCAGAGCTGTTAACAGAGAAACCCTGTCTCGAAAAACCAAAAAAAAAAAAAAAAAAAGAATGTGTAACATAAAATTTACAATTTTAATCATTTAAAAATATTTTTATGGATATATGTACATATGTATGTACACTGTGCATTCCTGGTCCCCCAAAAGAGAACAGAGTATCAGAATCTCTTGGTACTAGAGTTACGAATGGTTGAGAGTCATGATGTGGGTGCTGGTAACGGGACAAAGATCCTCTGTAAGAGTAGCAAGTGTTCTTAAACTCTGAGTCATTACTCTATCCTTCATTTTAACTTGTTTGTTCGTTTGTTTGTTCTAGACAGTGTCTAACTATGTACTTCTGTCAGGCTAGGAACTCGTAATGTAGACCAGGCTGGTCTTGAACTCACAGAGATCCACCTGTCTCTGCCTCTGGAGTGCTATGATCAAAGGTGTGCAATACTACACCCAGCTAACCATTTTTAATGTTCAGGGGAAAGTCCTCACTATGCAACAGGGTCTTCCTGTATAGTGTCCCTGATTAAGGACTGGATCTATTTTTACATGACCTGCACTCCCAGGCCCATATTGACAGCATGGCACACACAAAGTACCCTTGTAGAATCTTACTTCTAGTAGGCTCAATTCGCAGTGGATGAGTGACCATTCTCCAGATTGATCGACACACTCAGGAGAGGCAAGAAACTGTGGTCTACTCAAGAATGTGGCTAAACTTTCAAAAATGGCTCCACTTCCATCAATTGAGCAATTCAGAGAAGGACTGGAAGATGGCAAGAACACCCCAAGAGGGTAATAGGGAGGGCTGTTGAAGTTTTATTATTCCATTATAAACAGAAACTTAAACGGACAAAGGGTTGCCAGGACTTGGGACAACACACAGGATGTGTGAATGAACAGTAGTGATGAAAAGAAACAACAGAGGAGAATGAACACTTCAGACCATCTCCTGGAGAGTACCAGGAAGCAAGATTCAAGGTAAGGCTCAAGGCAGACAGGATATCTTATTAGTAAATGCTGGGGAGATGAGTCGGCAGGTAAAAGAAGCTTGCTGTGCAAGCCTGACAATCTGAGTTTGATCTCTACAGCCTATGTGTAAAGCCAGGTGTTGTGGTACACATCTGTAATCCCAGCACGTCTATGGTGAGGAGGGAGTCAGAGATGGGAGAATCACCTGAATGCTCCAGGGCCAGTTAGCTTTGGGTTTGTGGCATAGCTGCAGAGACAAGAGAGATGTTACCTGGACAAGACAGAAGGTAAAAACCAAATCCTAAAAGTTGTCTTTTGACCTTTTTTTATCTTCCTGTGCACATGGGCACACATAAGAACACATGCAAATAGTAATAATAATAATAATAAATAGCCAGGTGTGGTGTCACATATCTTTAATCCCAGCACTTGAGAAACAGAGACAGGCAGATCTCTGTGAGTTTGAGGCCAGCCTGGTCTGCAAAGAGAGTTCCAGAACAGCCAATACTGTTACACAGAGAAACTCCGTCTCACATGTCAGCTCCTGGCAGCACCCCCTATTCTACTCCAAGTAGAAGATGAGCATCGAATCTCCAGTGGAAGATGATTGAATTGGTGGTAAGCCTTTCTCTTGGCAAGAAAAACCCCTTGCTTCAACTGTAGACAGACTGCTGTCCAAAAAGTACAAAACTTGGAAGCAGGTAAGTCGACAGCCTAGCTCTGCCAAGACAGGGTAGGCAAGTCCTTCATAATTCCTGCTCTACAATCAATGTCTGTCAGAGAAACGGGGCCAAACGGCTGAAGATTGATGCTATAATGTATGGAGAGAAAATGGGAACTGTCCAGGCAGCCACTGGTATGTCATTTCTTAGTTTTGGAAGCTGCAAGCCTTGCACTTCCTATATAATCAGATATATTTATCCCTCTCAGGTCTCTGAGGTGGTTGAAGAGTAGATAGCTAGAGTCTCATAGTTAAATTTTGAGTTGTTTAGGAATCAAGAGGGTGTTCTGGATCTAAGAAGATATTTTTAAAATTGTGAGGCAAGTTAGTATGAGAACTGAGTTAGATATAGAACTTTAAACTCATGGAGATGGTTAGATCGTAGAATGTTAAAGTCAGGTGCCAAATACATATGGACTGGACATTAGGAATTTATGCTAAGCCATATAACTCTCATAATTGTGGCCTATTTATTTCTTTGTTTTGTATTGTATTTACAGTTATAAGAGAAAGAACCATTTGTTGGACTGAAAGGGAGAGCTGTTGGGGGGAAAAAGAAATACCTTAAACTGAAAAAAAAAAAAAGGGAAGAGGATGGGGGGGTTGAGGGGGAGGAGGGTGGAAGGGTGGGACTGGAGGGGGGAGTAGGGAGGGGATTGTGATTGAGATGTAACTTGAAGAAATAAAAAAATAAAGTATAATAAATAAATAAACACACAGAAAAAAAAAAAGAAATTCTGTCTCATAAATAAATAATAAATAGAAAGACATTATTATCATAGCTGTTGGCAAATGAGGAAATCCACTTTCAGACTGTAACTCCTGCTGAGTGGAGTTACCTGCAAAGAAAAGCACCTGGAACTCACAGGGATGCCCTGAGAATGGACAGGCATGTCTTTCCCACTTGCCCTGTCCTGCCTTGCCCTGCCATGTGACAGCAAAATCTCAGGAACTGACTAGATGCAAGGATGCAGTTGGTGCCAGGGCCTTGGAGTGACACCACTGTAGAAGGTTTAGTGGAAAGCAGAGTGTGCGCGAAGTCTGAAAGCTTTAGTTAGGGACCTAGAGGTCACATGGTGCTTACACTGTGCAGACATGGATGAGGGGACAGGGAGTCCAGACATATCTGATCTAGATTCTGACCAATTACTGCTAAGATGAAGGGATTCTAGCCAGCTCGAGCATGGCAAACATGGCTCTGGCAGGCCTTGTCTCCCCCATTCCCTCTACCTTGCTAAAAACCATTAGATGACATTCCTAAAGCTAGCCCCCATGGTCCATTCCCTTATTTGATCACTTCCTCTTCCTGAGGCTGACTAGTAAGGTCCAGCTATCTAAGTATTGAAGTCCAGCAATCAAAATCCCCCTTTGGCTCACCTAATTAACACGTCCAATTAAAATTAAACACCTCATCCTATTACATGGTTTCCCCTTTTACCTTTATAACCCACCATTTTTCTATGGACCATGTCTGTCTCCTCTCTATCCAGAAGCAGTTCTTTGTCCTACTGTCCCTCCAACTCCCATCTGGGACAAATATCCCTTCCCCATCTCCCTTGTCCCTCTCCTCTTCTCCCTCATCCTCTATCTCCTGTCTTTGTCTCTTATTCTCTGCCCTCTGTCTGTCTTGGGCAAATAAATGTTCTTTGTGTTGAGAACTTGGTCTTGAGGTGTCCTGCGCTGATACTTTTCCTAACAGAAGAGTACTCCCAACTCAACACCTTTTCCGATGACAAAGCCACCCAGGAACATGCAAAGGTAAAATGTCTCTATTTTTCATAGGATGGAGCCCTGCTCTGATCTTTCTGTTAGCAATTTCTTTTTCAGTGCCTGAGAATGAGCTAAGGTCCTAGCACATACTGCCACTGAACCCCTTTAAAAATAGATTTGTTTTCATTATTTTTAATAGTGTGTATATGTGTGGGTATGCGCGCATGAATGTATGTACCTGTGGAAATCAGAGGCCCAAATGTTCTTGGATCTTGAGTTACAGGCGTTCGTGAGCTGCCTGAGGTCAGTGCTGGGAGCCACACTTAGGTCCTCTGCAAGAGCAGTATGCTCTGTTAAACTATCTCTCCAGCAATATATACTTGGAATCGAGTTGCTGGAGAGGTAAAAGCAAGTTGAAACTTGGGGCTCTCTGGCCAGCTAGCTTACCCTACCTGGTGAGTCCCAGGCCAATATCTCAAAAAGCAAGGGGCTGTCCTCTGCCTTCCTAGTGCACTAGCCCAGGTGTACAAAAGCACCCATACACAGGCAGCCTCACGACATACTACCCAAAAGAAGTGTGCTGTTCAATTTGCAACTGGGGGGCCTTGTGCAGGGAATTCCCTCTTCCCTCCTATCCCTGGTGACTCCCAAGCTTACCCAGCCCCCTCCACACAGGGGCCCACCAAACATCAGGGTAATATTTCCTCCGCTGGAGGCTTACCAGAGGAATGGCTTTAAAGGAATCTGGAGGTCCGTCCGTAAGTGAGCATGTCTTTCCTGTTGTATCAGTTTCTAATTGTGCAGGGGAAGGGTCACAAGGATGTCGGGGGTATGCTTTCATCCCAGGCTTGGGTTTTATTTCGTTTCCTTCCTCCTTTCCAATTGCTCTTCCAGCTCCCTGTCATAAAGTTGTAGGGCTTTTAGAATTATTTATAATCTCATTTTAAGTTGAAGTGAACTCTTTTTTTTTTTTTTTTTTTTTTTTTTTTTTTTGGTTTTTCGAGACAGGGTTTCTCTGAATATCTCTAGCTGTCCTGGACTCGCTTTGTAGACCAGGCTGGCCTCGAACTCACAAAGATCCGCCTGCCTCTGCCTCCCAAGTGCTGGGATTAAAGGCGTGCGCCACCACCGCCCGGCTGAAGTGAACTCTTAAAAGCACGCCCCTCCCACCCACCCCATTCTTCCTCTGTGTTTATTTAGGCACAGGTACTGGCATAATCTGAAATGTGTATTGGGAAGGAACTGCCCTGTAAATATTTATCCGACAAATCCTAAGTGGCAGTGGGTTACTTAGAAGGAAAAATCATTTGAGAGGAGGCATGATACTGTGAAGTGTGATGCTCTTGAAGTAGCTAGCATGGGGAAAGCCTTGAGAAGATGAGGTTTCATGGAACCAGAGGTGGTCAATGTGGGACCCTGGTGACCTAGGACTCCAGGAGGCAGAGGAGAAAAAAAAATGAAGGTCATCAGAGTGACAACAATAAGCTATAGAAAGGACCCAGACAGGAGAAACAAATATTTGGACCAAGGTAAGAAATGTGTGAGAGAACACTTACGTTAGATTAAAGTTGGCCAATGAAGATGACAGACAGCAGCAGGGGTGAGTGGCATTAGGACAGCCAGGTACTCAATGTGAGAGGGCCAGATAGGGCCTGGGAGCAGGAACAGGAAATAAGAGACAGCCTCAAATCTAGAAAAGCTCAGAGGAGGCAAAGATGGGGAAACTGGGGAGAGGTTGTTGAAGGGAAAACCAAAGGACAGGAAAAGGAAGTGTTATTCTGTTGGCCAGTGGTAAAGGACACCCCTATTCTGTCTGATATAATCATCCCTTCATGGCCATAGGAGAATAGTTCCAGGACACCCCGCTGATAACAAAATCCTTGCATGTTAAATCCTTCATCTAAGATGGCACAGGCTGATTGCTTCCTGAACATCTGAATCTTTGCTTCACTGAGATGTTCACACTGTCTCACACTCTTACCAGTCATAAATTGGAGCTTGTCAGGCCACCATACCTTCCCCACCATGATCATATAACCTCCAGACTGTGAAACAAAATTAATTCTTCCTCCCTTTAAAAAAAAAAAAATCACACTATTTTCATACAACTTCTGTACATCCTTCCATATACTTGAAATCATGTCTAGATTACCTATAATACTCACTTGTGTGCTTTTCATAACTACAACAAAATACTGGAGGCAGACTTCATTGCAAAGAAAAGAAGTTCTAGAGTGCAGAATCAAAGGCCTGCATCTGGTGATTGGCTTCTTGTTGGCAGAACCCAGAGGCAGCATTGTACATCCCATGGTGAGAGACCTGCCTCCCTGTGTCTTGTGTTTTCCTCTTGTTATGAAGCCAGCAGGATTCCATCATGTGGATTTCATGCTATGGTCTTAACCTAATCCGAATCACTTTCAAGAGGCTCTGCCTCTAACTATTCTTCCTGTAAATGTCTCCTTTCTTAATACCTGGAACTGGGGACTAAAATCCTGTTCATGTCCACGGACAGGGTCAAACCACATATGAGCCACAGTGCTAATGCAACACAAAGGCTGTGTAAAGGCTGGTAGACTTCCCAAGGAAGTACGTGTTTATCAAGCAGTGCGTGTTCAACTTGGGAAACTTGATTTTTGGAATGTTTTTTGATCTGTGACCTGCAAGTCCATGATTCGCAGCCTACATATGCTAAACTGTTCTTCAAAGTGGTATAAGGACTGGAAAGAAATAGGTGAATAATAATAGTTGGCTAATAATCTCTCCCTTAAGCACAGTAGATTCCCAAACTAAACTAATGAATTAAGCTCAGAGTTCCTATTCTACCTACTCTTTCAAAGGTCTCAGCCATGGGCTTGTCTGGGTTATTTATAATCCTTCCAGAACAAAGCAACTTTGCCAGATGAGACAGAGGCAGGAGGTTTGATAGTTCAAAACCATCAGGGCTAGGTAGGAAGACCTTGTTTCAAAGTGAGAAAACAAGTTGTTCATGGTGGAGGAGGTCTGGGATCCCAATACTATGGAATTTGAAGTAGGAAGATCAGAAGTTCAAGGCTACCAGACACTCACCTGGAATCCCAGCACTCAAGGCAGAGGAAAGAGAATCAGGAATTCAAGGGCATCCTCAGCTACAAGCTAGTTCAAAAGTCATTCAAGACTACATGAGACCCAGTATTTAAAAAAAAAATTAAAGCTATTAATAAAGATGGGCTTGGTGGCGCTGCACTTGGGAGGCAGAGGCAGGAGGATCTCTGTGAGGAGTTTGAGGCCAGACTGGTCTACAAAGTGAGTCCAGGACAGCCAGGAATACACAGAGAAACACTGTTTTGAAAAAAACAAATAGGGGGCTGGAGAGATGGCTCAGCGGTTAATAGCACTGACAGCTCTTCCAAAGGACCTGAATTCAAATCCCAGCACCCACATGGCAGTTCACAGCTGTCTATAATTGCCGAGCATGGTGGCATACGCCTTTAATCCCAGCACTCATGAGGCAGAGGCAGGTGGATCTCTGCAAGTTCAAGGCTAGCCTGGTCTGCAAAGTGAGTCCAGGATAGCCAGGACTACACAGAGAAACCCTGTCTCTAAAAACCAAAAAAAGAAAAAAACAAATAATAATAATGATTTTTAAAATAGTGATTTTTATCTATCTGTTCTCTTCCCTGGCATAGATCACCAGCATTTTTTCCATACAACAAATTGATATGAAATATTGATATGAGGTACTTCAAGGCAGTGCTAAACTTTTACCACACCACTAAAAAAATGATACTAGTCATAAACTTCTTAATGAAAGTTAGCAACATAGAGTATTTGAGATTAACTGCAGTACAGGAACACCTTGGAATCTAACAGCTATTCCAGCAAAAACACTTGGGAGAGGTTTTTCCAAAGATTTTCAATTGCTAAACACTTTTTGTAAAGTATATATTTTATTCAAGAAAAGATTATCTATTTTGTACTTGAGAAAAGATTGCATTTCCTTTCCAGTCTCTACAGGGAATAATATTACAAAACTGTTATAGAAAGAGGCAACCCTCAATGAAAGAAACATTATTAGAGAGATGTCTTACAGCTGGGTACAGTTACACACACCTGTAATCCTCACACTAGGGAAGCAGATGCAGGAGAATCGCTGCCAGTGTGATGCCAGCTTGGGTTACATGGTTAGAATCTATCTCAAAAAAAAGACATACACACACACACACACACACACACACACACACACACAGGAAAAATGCAGATAACAAAAATAAAAGGGTTGGAGAACTAGCTCTTTTACCAAGGCATGGTTGTCTGAGTTTGATCCCTAAGGCCCATCCACATAAAAAATCATGCATGGTGGCATGTGCTTGTAATCACAGCATGGGGAAGATGGAGACAAGTGGATCCTTCGGGCTCAGTGGCCCGGCAGTTTAGCAGATTTGTCAATCTCCAAGGCCCAGTGAGAGACCCAGTCCCAGAAGACAGTGTGGATTGCTCCTGAGGAACAACACCGGAGGTAGCTCTCTGGCATTCCACCAGCATGTACACCTATACACACACACTCACCCCTCCCCCCACACACACACCAAAAGAGCGCATAAATCCATCATAGATTTCCTAGTCTTGTAATAATTATAACATTCAGCTTTTTGATGCTGTTTTTATGTGCTGGGTATATTAAGACAGTCCTTATATGAGGCAGGAGCTCTACTACAGAACTATACCCCAAACCCTGTATATGATTTTGTGTGTGTGTGAGATAGCTTTTTTTTTTTGGTTTTTCGAGACAGGGTTTCTCTGTATAGCCCTGGCTGTCCTGGACTTGCTTTGTAGACCAGGCTGGCCTCAAACTCACAGAGATCCGCCTGCCTCTGCCTCCCGAGTGCCGGGATTAAAGGCGTGCGCCACCATGCCCGGCTTGAGATAGCTCTTAAATATTACCTTTCATGTTCGATTTTGTTGTCCTAATTTTGTGAAGCAGATCTCAAATCTGCCCAGGGGGTAAACTCAGATGTATCCAGTCTTCAGCCTACCTCCCACCTGTTCAGAAATGTAACCAGTGCACTCCACGGGACTGTAGAGACAGCCAGTGCGTACCAACCAGCACTTGCTGCCTTCCGAACAGAGATTCGGCTCAGAACAAAATGTGCGACATCCACCAGACCCTCCTCACTTGGTTATGCTCCCAGCTCTCTACGCAGGATCTGATGGCTGAGGCAAGTGAACACATTTCTGAGTAAAATGGCTTGTGCTTCCCACTCTACAGTGGTGACTATGTAACTTTTGGCTAACAATTCCCCCGAGGAAGCTAACCCAGCACAGATGCACCTGGCTTTCTGGTGGCAAAGCTGTGGAGGTCCGCTGATCCACTGCTCCAAGACAGTCTCCCCAGTAAGCAGGACACAGGCTATTTCCAGGTAGACATGCCACTTACTTTCACGTGTGGAATGAGTCATCATTCGCAGTTCCAAAAAAGAATCAAACGAATTCATTAAGGCACTTGAAACATTACATCCAACTCCGCCGGCACTGGTGTGTTGGTCCCCTCCCCCTTGGGTAATGAACTACTGAGAGTCAAGAAAACTGTCTGGCCAGACCTGAGGCCAGCATAGAGGGACTGGGGATACATTAGTCAGGTGGGACAGTAAAGAACAAAGGAAGACAGCTGGGGGTGGAGCTCAATAGTACAGACCTGGTTTGCAGGCTCTGAGTTTGGAGGAGGAAGGGGATCACCCAGTAGACAGAAATCTTTCTCCTTCTTAGAGCAGTGCTTCTCAACCCAATGCTGTGATCATTTAATACAGTTCCTCATGTTGTGGTGAACCCAATCACAAAATTATTTTTATTGCCACTTCATAAATGTAATTTTGCTACTGCCGTGAATCATAATGGAAACATCTATGCTTTCCGATGGTCTTAGGTGACCCCTGTAAAAGGGTCATCCCACCCCCAGATTGAGAGCCAATGTGAGATTTCTTGGGGTCAGGTAGTTTCAGTTGTCCACTTGATATAACTTAAAATCACCATGGAAGAGAGGATCAGTGAGGAGCTCCCCAGATCTGTTTGGCCTGTGGTCATATCTGTAAGAGTTTTCTTAAATGGTTAATCCAAGTAGGAAGACCCACCCTTAATGCGGATGGCACCATTTCATTGGAATGGACCCTGAATGGTCTGAGAGTGAAAAGGCAAGGAGAGCAGGAAGAAACACACATGTGTTTATTTCTGTCCATACTCCTGGGTGGGAAGTGAGCAAATGTTTCAAATTCTTGCCTTGATGGGAACATCTGTCATCTGGAATTGTAAGACAAATCAACCCTTTCTCCCCTCAGTTGCTTTCTTGTCAGGATATTTAGCACAGGAATGGAACTGATCTGGGCAGAAATGGTTCTCCTAAGCCTCCTGCCAAGTTTACCCTCATACACTGTTCTTGGAATCAGAAACACTTTGCTTTTCATTTTGCTTGAGACAGGGTTTCAATACGTAGCCTGGCTGACTTCAAACCTGAGGCCACCCTCTTGCCTCAGCCTCACTAGTGCTGAGAGATACAGCAGTGTCCCACGATGCCCAGCATCTTTGTCACATTCCTGCCCTTCTGAGACACTGGCCTCCCACTGTAGGTTGCCACCTTCTCTGAGAAGCTTTGCTCACCACACAATGGGTAGAAGACCCTTTGAAAAGAACCCTTGTCAGCCAAGTTGAATCCTCTGATGCCCAGCACACTGTTTTAGTGTGCCATGACAATTACTTCCAGCTTCTGTCTTCTTCCAAGCTGTAAGTACTGCAGGGTGATGACTATCTTAGCATGCCTGTAGTTAGAGGATTCAGCATGCTGCTTGGCAAGAAAGATAGCAAACAGACTACCACTAAACTGAGTCCTTTATATGCAATGGATCTATTGAAGCACCAGCCCTGATCGTAGGGAAGTTGCACATATGTATATTTCTATATTATATCAAATTATACCTAAGGTACAGTCAGAATTAA
>CAJQZJ010033226.1:97777-113829 GCA_907164525.1 Lophiomys imhausi | reverse complement strand
ATAGATAGATAGATAGATAGATAGATAGATAGATAGATAGATAGATATGTTAAAGAGATTATAAGCAGATAGAGAGCTCAACAGTTAAAGGTCTTGTTCTTCCTGGGGACCTGAGTTCAATCCAACACCCACATTTAGTGACTCACAACTACCTGTAGCTCAGCTGCATGAGATCCAATACCTTCTTCTGGCATCTGAGGGTGCACATGGATGCACACACACACACAAACAAACACACATACAGGAATAAAAATTAAAATAATCTGTAAAAATCCAAAAGGTCTTTTAACCCTAAAGGCCTGAAAAATCTTCAGCCAGCTAGACAGCCGAGGAAGGTCCGTGCCACACTGCTGCTCAGCGCACACGCTTCTGCCAATCACTGCTTCTATCCCAGCAGCCCAAGCTGTGTGTGTTCCCCAAATATGCATTGTCCCAGCCAGACTCCATGCTTCTACCATAAAAAAAAAAAAGGCTCTGTTACTTCTGGTCAAAGGTTTCAGGATGGATGCCTTGTAGTATGATCCGTCAGTATCAAAAGAGATCAGGTAGCCTTGGTCAGTGGCCTATGAAGAGATTTCCTTTACAAGCAGGGAGAACTAATGAACCATTGTAGAAGGCATAGATGTTCTGTGGAACTCAGATTCCTAGGATCTGTCTCTGTCTTAAAACAGGCTTCAAAGATTCCATTCACTTGTTTCCAAGGTACCCATTTTTAGGTTTCATAAGGCCTCTTTTGGGGAACAAAAGTCCACAAAGTTCTCATTGGGGTCAGGCTTATAAATTTGTTTTCCTGGTCATTTTTTCTTTTAAGTTCTTTTTCTTAGTAACATACAGAGAAACAATCCTATCAATACCAAATCTCTCTCTCTCTCTCTCACACACACACACACACACACACACTCACACATCTTTATAGCAGTGGTTCTCAACCTGTGGGTCAAGATCTTTTTTGGGGTCGAACAACCCTTTCACAAGGGTCTCATATCATATATCTTGCATATCAGATAGTTACATTACTATTCATAACTGTAGAGAAATTACTGTTATGAATAGCAACAAAAATAATTTTATAGTTGGGGGTCGTCACAACATGAAGAACTGTACGAAAGGGTTGCAGCAAAGGTTGAGAACTACTGCTCTATAATAGTCTACCTTATATTTGGAGTCAGAGTCTCTCCCTGAACCCAGAGCTGAGCAATGACTAAATTAGAGGGCCAGAGAGCTCCAGGGATCTGTCTGTCTGCCCTTTACACTACCCTGCAGTATTTGGGTTACAAACAAGGCCACCTCATACTTTTTATGTAGATGCCAATGTAGGTGTCAGGTCCTTATGCTTAGAGCAAGTGCCACAAAATGAGCTGACTCTGTCCCACAAATCAGGTTATTTAACAAGCTTCTAGTACTCTCATCATCCAGCAAGCACAACTTTAAGTGGTGGATATATTTTAGGTGATTCTGGCAACCCAACCATCATGTCCTTATACTCATGGGGGACTCTTCAACCCAGAGCTTGTGAGTGTGAGAGTTAGATTCAATCCCAGGGAATCAGACTGCTGATCTATCACATTCTGATACTTCTCTTTGAGAAGATAGGCAAAGGGGTTAGTAGGAAACACTCATATCCAGGGCATGAGGAAGGAAGGCGACTCTGAATGGAGAACCTGAGCCCCTTGTTCTGGTGGCTGAGCAGCCTTATCAATCATCTTGCGTTTTCCTCCACAGGTCCAAGGACCAGGACGTTCTGCACTGGCCTGCCTCCACCGTCCCCTCTGGCATTCTTGAATTCATCTCCACTAGTCCATCTTTTTTTTTTTTTTTTTTTTTTTTTTTTTTGGTTTTTCGAGACAGGGTTTCTCTGTGTATCCTTGGCTGTCCTGGACTCACTTTGTAGACCAGGCTGGCCTCGAACTCACAAAGATCCACCTGCCTCTGCCTCCCAAGTGCTGGGATTAAAGGCGTGCGCCACCACCGCCCGGCTAGTCCATCTTTTGTATATCACTCACCACCTCGTTTGTGCTATTTCTTTGCTTGTTTTGTTCATTCGTTTCCTTACTCTCATTGTCTCCAAGAGTATAAACTACAAGGAGGCAGGAATTGGGCGCTGTTTGCAAGTTTGTCTTTTTTGTTCAATGATCTCTCCCAAGCACCGGCAACACCTGACACATGTTAGCTAAGTTAATAACATTAGTTGAGAGGAGAGAGACAGGGAATTCTGTTGGCAAGGGGGCTCGGTTGGTAGAGTGCTTGCCTAGAATGCACGAAGCTCTGGTTCTATCGCCAACATTGCATACAACTAGGTATATTGGCTCACTTTGTTATTCAGTACCCTGGATGGGGAAGCCAGAGGATCAGGAGTTTGAGATCATCCTTAGGTACATCTTGAGATGGGGCCAGCCGATAGTTACAAGAGACCAGGTCTGGCTATGAAGATTGTCCTGCACTGGTCCAGGGATGCCCCACCTACATTCTGTGAAAGGAAGTGATTGAGAGATGGTTAAACATCCCACATGAGCTCTGATTTAATGTTTCTCACCTGGTGAAGTTTCTCAGTTTCAGTATTCTCAATCTTGTGTTATTCAGACAACTGCATTGATTCTTCTCTTACTCCAATTACTGTATAGTTAACAGCAGAGTTACATCAGGAACACTTTCCTTCAGCTAGGTGACGATACACAAATGTGTTTCAACCTAAGAGTTAATAGTTTTTAGTGTTTTTATTTATTTTAAATTTGTTTATTTTTAGTCATGTGTGTATGTGTGTGTGTGTGTGTGTGTGTGTGTGTGTGTGTGTGTGTGTGTGAGTGTGCGCCAATGGAGTCCAGAGATGTCAGATCCCCTAGAGGTGGCAGCTCAAACCATCCCCACCCCCATGAGTGCTGGGCATTGAGCTCAGATCCTCTGGAAGAGCATTCTATGTTCTAAACCGCTGAGACATCTCACCAGCCGTGGTGGTTATTTATAATGCACTGAATACAGAAAGGGCTGTTGCTGATGTCATGCGATGTAAAGAAAAGAACACAGAACAACTTCACAGGCAAGAATGGGCCCTGGAGCTGCAAGCGAGCATGGGCATTATGTACGAACTTCCCAGCAGTCAGCAAAACAAGAACCCGGGAGGAATTTCAGTTTAATAGCCTCTGCTGTATTTCTTTTTTGCAGACATAGCTCACCTGTCACACTCGGGCCCCCTTTGTTGGGACACAGAACAATTCAGTTCACTGAGGTGGGTGGTCTTCAATGCTCTTAGGTGCTGAATTAATGAGGTCCTTTAACTTTCATTTGGCTCCTGATGTACTGATGAGGTGCGGAGCTGGAAGGGCCTGGAAGATGCAAGGGACAGAGGTTCTCTTGAATAGGAGGGTTGTTATTTTCTAGTCTGGGAGTGGGCACTAGACAGCACTGTAAAGGGCATTTTGCCCAATTTTTAACCTTGTTAGATCATCAGAGAGAAGTTAGGCAGTACCACCAACCCCACGGCAACCATTAAAATAGCATGTGTAGCTGTCACCCCGAATAAGGACCTCCATGACTAACCTCCCACCTGTCTGGCCAAGGATCTGGAAACCACCTAGAGTTCTCATCCCTGTGCCTGACGTGTAGTCACATGAGCAAAGCTATCTGGCCCTTAGGGCTCCATTTTTGTGTAAAGTGAGCCTTTTTTTTTTCAACTTGAAGTTAAAGACTTGCAATGAATGAAGCCTTAGGAAAATCCTGTGTGTGGCCTGTTATCCCAAGGGGAATAGACATCTGTTTCAAAGTGAGAGGTGGACAACCTCACACCACCTCCTTCAGAGACTTCCAGAAACTTCTGACAGGGAGCAGAGTAGAGCCAGCCTCTTCCATCCTGTCTCCAGGGTCTGTAGCTCATTCTTCCTTGAAGTACCCCCAATTACCACCAGTGGTACTATTGGAACAACGGACAACTTTCCTTCCTCCTCTTTGATCTTCTGGCCTCTGGGATCTGCAGCCATCAGGTTGGTGAGTCTGACTAAGGTCATTCAAGGTAACTCCCATCCTTCATTGACTACAGCGCTTAGTCCAGAATCTTGTACTGGTCCTAGGTTTGTTTTGGACCAGGGGTCATTCTGCAGCCTTAGGTTCACAGTGTAGAAGCTGTGTTCCGAGCACTGGATGACATTTGTCTTGCCTCTGCAGCCATCAGACATGCTGTCACATCAGCTTCTCCTGAGTAAATCTTTATGGATTTCTTTTGGGCAAAGCTATTCTCTATACTGTAATGTAAAATTGTCTAAGAAAGGGACAAGGACTTATGTTAAGTTGAATAACTTACCAGTTTTATTGTCTGTTCCAAACTCTGGGCTGGTATTCATATTTCACATTAGATGCTTTGAGAGTCAGTTTATGTGTTAGTGGCCTTAGTAACTGGACACGGTTGGCACACACCTCCAGTCCCAGCACTTGAGAGATGAAGATCAATAGTGCAAGCTCATCCTCAGCTACATAGGATATGTAGGCCTCCAGGCTGTGCTGGAGAACCTAAAGAAGCCTCAGAAAATAGAGGGGGGGCAGAGAACCAGTGCTTGGTTTCTAGCTTTAACTCCAGTTCTAGTGGATGTGACATTGTGGGCATTCATATGGAAAACATATGCTTTAACACCTATTGAATTATTTAAAATAATTGGTTTTAATCTGCAGAATCCACAAACCCAATTCCTGTACTGTGGTACCCTCCCCCAACCAGGATTCCACAATGTTAAAAAAGCCCAGTAATGGAGTATTTGTAGTTGCTGTTCAGAGAGGGAATTTGAAGCCTAGCTAGGAAGGAAAACATTGACCTGCATCATTTAATTGCTATTTATTTTCATAAACATGAGGTATTTCAAAGTGCTCTAAGGTGCAGCACTAAATATATACATTTTGAAGAAATTAAACACAGAACTTTGCCATTTTACCCAGTTCTATGCACCAAACATGAACAAATACAGTAACAAGGAAGAAACAGGCTAGGAAAAAAAGGAATATATATATATATAGTAAAATTTCTTTACAAAAGTTTCTTAGTTCAAAAAGTGATAAAGTAATATCTACTCAAAACTTCCACAACTCATTTTCATACGAAAATATAAGTATCAAATTTAGTTATGTATCAGCATCATACTAAAGTATACAGGCCGTGTAGGAATTAGTACAGTACATAACAGATTAACAATATATTTGTATACAAAACATGCTCCTCAAACATTGAGGTATTCTTACAGTACTTAGGTGTGAACTTCCAGTCTAATACTGGCCGCAAGAGCCACCTCTCATTACCCAGGTCGTATACAAAAGGCGGGTGTATCAATGGTATTTACACAAGTGTTCCCAGGGGCATCAAATGGCAAACCCCGTTCTGTGGCATCTGCTGGAACTTAAGCACCATTGTAAAAAGAAGGAATGACTCTGTTTGGAAACTTGGACCGGAACAAGGTGACTTCACAGCCTCCTGAAGCTCCCAACTGTCCATGGCTGTCACCAGGTGATATGGAGGAGGAAAACAAGCCACCCAGCATCCCATAACAAAGTTTTCCCCCCCCCCAAGGTCTGGCAGAACCCCTCGTCCTGCCCCCTACCCAGATCCAAACTCGACAGGGGACTGATCTGAAAGTAAACCAACATTCTTAATGTCAACACAATGTTTGTTTAAAAAAAAAACAACAACAACAAAATGTGCAAAGTGGCAGTGGCTGTCCATGTGAAAGACATTTAGCAAGTCCGAGCGTGTTCAATCTTCTTTATCAACTGCTGCTGCCTCGCCTGCAGTTTCTCCTTTTCCAGCAGGAGCTGGTGCTCACTGGCCTGCAGGGCATGGACATACTCGGTGGCCTTTTTCAAGATGACCACCTTGGCGGCCTTCTCGTTCTTCACCAGCTCGGGCACGTGGTCCCTGAGCGTCAGGAAGCTGGAGCGCAGGTCGTTGCGGCGCTGGCGCTCCAGGATGTTGTGGTTGCGGCGGCGCTCGCTGTCCTCCGAGTCTGAGTTTCGCGGGCTCAAGCTCTTAGCTTTTGCTGGCACTACACTTTTGAGGGGGCGTGGAGAAGCCTCGCTCTTGATCTTCTTCTGCGGGGGCGCGTCCTCGCTCTCCACATAGGGCGAGGGCGCGGCGTAATTGTGCTGCTGATGGATGGGAACACAGCGCTTGAGGATCAGCTCGCCAGGCTGTGCTCGACCCAGGCCCAGAGATGTAGTCTTGGGACGCACAGTGATGGTGAAAGTGGTGACGGCCTTGTTGTTAGAAGAGGAGCGTCTCTTCTCCACGGTGACCACATCGATTTCCTCCTCTTCATCTTCTTCGTCATCTTCATCATCTTTGAGGGGGAAGAAAAAAAATTTTTTCATGTTAAACATTATGCAGTTAACATACACGTTATTTAAGTCTCGGGATAGGACCCACCCAGGCTCACTGAAATGGATTGATCACAACTTGGACAAGATGTGTGTACAAACATTCCCCACATTTTCTCTTCCCCAGGCTTCTATTTTCAGTTTCTGTGGAAGGCTTTAGCAAGTGGGGTGGGGCCAGCAGAGCAGTTGCCTAGTGTGGAAGGACCCAGCGTTGAACCCCTGGTGTCAAAAGACCAAAAACTTGGAGCCTGTGGCAGAAACTCGAGGAACATAAGCTTAAATCAGGAGGAGCCATTGTAGGTAGGATTGTGGGGTTACTTCACCTCCCTCATCCTCAGTTTCGTCAGCTCTTCAATGGGGGTAATACCATAGCATGAGTTTGGCAGACAATATGTAGACTTGGCGACAGATGCTCCGTAATGGGAGCTTTTAGCATAATCACCAGCCAGTCTGCCCCACGGATTTATTTATACTTCCACAGCCACCCTTCAGACTGGAGGCTCCTCATTTGGTAAAACACATGGCTGGGTTTGATTCTCCCATCCCTAAACTCTAGGAACAATTTCATTCACTACGACAACAATGTTTTCTTGTGCGAAGGTTGAGCTGTTCAGAGTAAGCAGTTTTTTCATCTAGGCAGATCAAAATCTCAATTATAAACCTCTAATCCACATGAGCTACACATCCCAACAACAACAAACAGCAACAACAAAAACATGTAGCATCCTATGTGTATTCTGATTTCCTCATTTACTGCCAGGCTGGGAGAGAAAACTATAGCTTGAAAAAAAAAAAATCCAAGCATAAAAACCAAAACACATCTCCCGCTTGATCTATGGAGGACCGGAAACCTGAACAATTGTGTGAGGTTTCCTCTAAAGCTGAAATGTTAGGCTGCTCCAGCCTGTGGGTCCCTTTAAGCCAGTGTTTTGGTTTTCAGCCAAGAAGACAGCTGTTGGAAGGAACTGCTTCCTAACGAAAGCTGTCAAGGCAGACATTAAAGGCACAGAGCCCTCTCAAAGTGCAGACTTATCACCAAGTTTCCTCCCAGGAGGAAATTTAGACTTTTTATTCTTTGGCATTGTGAAAACACAGGCTTTCAAGGTCTAATAGGACAGTTAGCTAGAGCTCGAAGGACAAGAGCACACTGGATTTGGGTAAAGTGTGGAAAGTTACTTCCACAGCCCCAAGGAAAAAGCTTTGTTTTTTTTTTGTTTTTGTTTTTAACCCTTTCCTTCCGAGGAAGACCCAGTTAAATGTATACAATAGAACCAATGAATCCTTCTAGGGTGTGTGCATTGGGGACCCGCCCTCAACTTTCAAGGGCACTGGGTTAAGAAACCCAACTCAGTTCAATTAGGTCGGAAATTCCAGCTAGGAAACACAACTGGACCAGCAGTCACTCAAAACTGGAAAGAGGTTCCCTGAAAATGTACCCAACCGCTAATGCACTTGCTGCCAGCTGCTGAACTGGAGGGAGGGGGTGCCCCCCCACCGCGGTCTTTCTGATTCACTGCCCGAATTGCGTCAGGCACAACGCCGCCTGCTGGCCACGCACCAAGCACAAACAGCCCACCACCCACGGAGGACCCAGAATCCTTGGTGGGGGGCGGGGGCGGGAGCAATGGGAGCCAGGTATTCTCCTAACTTTTGGAAGTGGGATTGTGTACAGCCCTCGTCTTTCAGGGGAAGACTTTCTCCCTTCCCTGACCTTTCCAACTCACTAACAGATTTCCTCCCAGGTAGCTTTCCGACCCCACACCGTGATTGTGCTGGCCACCAACTTTATCATGGTGAGGGCCTTGGGCAAAGATTCCCGAAGAAGAGGACAGGGCAAAATTAAGGAAAAGTGTAGCTGGTGTTTCTGGCCTCTTCCATCCCGGAAGAGGGGTGAGCGGAGTAGGGCCACCAGCACGAACCTATGATAACAAAGGGACTTCATCACGCCTCCACCCGTTCCCAAGGAGGTAGCAATGACCCTGCTCCAGGCTTTACCTGAGTCACTCAAGGTGTCCTCTCCGGAGGTGCTGAGAGCCTTGTGCTCGCCACTGCTGGCAGGACGACCGCCTGCACGAACAGGAGCGACCACCGGGGCAGCAGCTTGAGCAGACACATTAGTGACCACAGCGCTGGCCGCCGGGGCACTGGTGGGAGCAGCGGGCACCGACGCCGCCTCACGCTTATTCACCGGGAAAGGGAAAACCACGGCGGGGTCCACGCACTCCGCAGCCGGGTGAGAGAGGTCGGTAGGCAGGGTGGCCCCAGAGCGGCCAGCACTCGCCGACCCGCCAAGGGCACGGCTCCCGGGACTGGCACCCACTCCGGCAACCGGGCAAGCTGAACTGGCGCCCGGGGGCCCGTGGCCGTGCTGCAGCTTCTCGCTCACCGCACGCTCCAGCTTCTCTCGGGCAGAGAAGCCGCTCCACATGCAGTCCTGAAGGATGACCGGGTTAGGAGTGAGGCCACCCAGTTCCCCCAGACCGAACACATCCTCTTCGGCCGGGTTGCCCCACAGGTCGGCCTCCGGCAGCAGCATCTCCGTGGCCCAATTCGAGGGCTCCGGGCTGTGCTCGGGGAAGGCGCGGCTGGGCGACAACGGGGGCGTTGGCAACAGCTCAAACTTCTTCCAGATGTCCTCCCCCGGTGGGGTCGAGTCGGGACCGCCGAAGTAGAAGTCATCTTCGTCCGGGTAGAAGCAGGGCTGCAGCGAGTCAAACTCGAGGTCTGGGTTCTTGCATATCATCCCCGGCATGGTGGACGCGGTGCAGCTGGGCATCGGTTCGCCTCCCGGCCGGTGACTAACTGCTCTTTTTAATATGGGGGAGTGCTTCCTTCCCGTGGGGGGCAGAGTCGCGCCAACCTCCAACACTACAACCAATAGATAGACCAAGAGAGAATGAGCTAGAGGGGTGGATTGGTGGGGACAGGCAGTGGGCACCCCCAATCTCTCCTGTAAGCTGCCCACTTACCCACAGCTCTGGAAGGTGGAGGAAGTTGAGCCTCTCCTCCACTCCCTCCTTTTGTGTACAAGCTAAGACTGGGGGTAGGAGAGGGCTTGCAGGGTGCAGCGGGTGGTGTGGCTCTGCAACTTTGGAAACTGCCGTTTCATTCACGCAAGGCACTGTCTGGGGGAGGGGGCTGTTCAAGCTGCAGATCCCAGCTCTTATAGCGACAGCCCTACTTGCACCAGTGTAGGACCAGCGGCTCAAAGGAAGTCCTTGCTGTCCAATCCAGCCGACCGTGGGATTGGAGTACCTTTCATTCCCCTTCTGCAGAAATGCGTGCAAACGCTAGCGGGGTCCAGGAAACTTTATTAATTATTAAGGGCCTTTCTCCAGACACACCAACAACAGGCACTTATATACAACAAGCCTCCTCTACCCAAAGCTTCAATTTTGGCAGAAACTCTTGGTACTTGTCTGCCTATACCTTTTTTTGAGGCTTTCCGATTCCCTACCTTCGGAGCCCCCAACCTCTTCCACGGAAAAGAGGCTGAACCCCATTCCTAGGAATGGTGCAGGGGCGCCGGCGCAGTGAGGGTCGCGGTAGAAAATCGCGTTTCCTAAGCTGGAGCAGCTGTGACCTACATTATCAGTCAGGCACCCTAGCTTCTTCACCTGACCCCTTTTCCTTCCTTCATCAGGCACCTTTTGGAGAACCCCAGCTTGGGGTGGGGACGCACCGGCTCCCAGTCAGCTCGCACTCAAGAGAAATCTTGCGGAGCCGGGCGAATTTCTTTTCGCTAAAGCTATTTCTCTGTCTGGGCCAGGACTGTGTGAAAAGGATTAGGGCGGGTCTCTTCCAGCCAGGGTGCCTTCGGGTGCTGAATTGGCTTTTCAGGGAAAACCCCCAGATGGTTTTGTTTCCGAAGCAGACACGGTGTGTCGCCTCCCCCCCCCCCCCCCAGCAACCCTTGGCATATTTGGGAGCGGGGTCCGGAGCCGCGTCCGGGGGCTTGCCTAGCCGCAGCCTCCGCCGTTCCCTGGGCGCTCGGAGGCTTGCTTGCAATTACGGCTTCTTACCTCCCGCAGACTGCCGCGGATCCGGAGGCGACTCGGTGCTGGGGTCTCCGGGTGGGCTGAGGGGGCGGTGGCGGGAGAGGGCTGTCTTCCGGCGGCTGCAGTGTGTGCGCGCTTACGCCTGGCTAGCGCTCGTTCAGCTCCAACCCAGTTCCCAGGAGCCCCCCGCATCCACCCAGCGCGTCCAGACAGATGACTGTCACTGGCTGCGCTTTGAAGCTCGGGGGATATTATTAACTGAAAAAATCTGACACACCCGGGGGGCGGGGAGAGAAGGGGGCTGTGGCGCAGACGAGGGGGAGGGAGAAAGGCCTAGGCAAGCGGATTCACCCCGCCCTCTTAATTTCCATAAAAATCAGGGGAGGCGCCAAAGCCTTTCGCGCCAAAAGCCATTTGCTTCCCCCGCCTTTCTTTTTTTTCCCCCCCAGACTGCAGGCTGCCAGGCTGGGAAACACGGAGCCTGCTCCTCCCGCCCTTTTGGACCCCCGGGCTTGCACCCGCTGCATTCAGCGGACCAGCTGCGCGCCAAGCGGAGCTGCGCAGCACTCACCCCATAAGCCTATGCATTAGTTGCCTTTTTTTTTTTTTTTTAAATTAGAGGGCCCCTGGCTGTGTGCTGGGAGGGGCAAAGAGAGGTTCTTAGCCCGGTCCCTGACGGACTGCATTTTTTTGTGGATGTGCAAGCTGAGCTCCAGGCCAAAGTGGGAACAGGGCCTGGCAGAGGGGCTATTCGTGTGTGATCTTGAAAGAAGGCGACGGGAGTGCAAAATGGGAGGCCCAGGACGCGCCCACGTAGGGAACGAGACCGCGGGAGGTTTCTAGTTTCAAATTGAAAGGAAGGGGCGCCCCCCTTGTTTGAAAATAAATAAGTGCGGGCTATGAGGGTGGCGCCTCTTCGTTTTCTTCGGCCGAAGGCGACACCTCGCGGAGACCGAGCAGAAAGCGGAGGCTTTCTGCCTCGGAGCATGAGTGGGGCCACCCCCCCGCGAGACAGTGAGCAAATCCTCGCTACCGCGGGACTTTGAAACGCCTGGAGGAGCGTTCCCTGAAGTCATCCCCACCGTTTTCAGGTCGCCTTTCGGAAGCCAGGGTTCTTCGAAATCGACAGTTGCATTCGGCGCAAATAGAAGGAACTGTCGCCCAAACCGCCGCTCAGTAAACCTTGAGTTCATAATGATGGTGGCGTTAAGGAAAGCCACCATCAACTTGGCCTCTGTGTCCCATTTGCCTCACGAGGTGGCGTTAAGAGAGAGAGTGCGACATCTTATTAGACTAGAGCAGGGTGCAAGCATTCTTCGTTCCAACCGTGGGCATATTTCCCTCCCTCCCATCCCAGAAGCGTCTCACTTCTGTTCAGGTGAACATTCTTAAAAGTCTGCTTCCGAAATGATGGGGTTAAAAATAACTGCCCCTATCCCCTCAAAACTTTCCTGAAGTGACTTGGGTCTCCTGTGGAGCCACTTTCGCCACCAATTCTCAGTGGGGTGGGATTTACCTTAAGCTTGTTTGTGGGGAAGCTTCTCCATTTCCTTCTAAATTGGAAATGACACCCCTCATTCACCTCCGCCGAGAAGGAAGAGAATGCCAGGGGGATCAAGGTTAAAATGTTGAGTATTAGCATGTGTGAAGGTTTTCCCATCTGTCCCTGAATGCCTGCCTAATTCTGGGGACCAAGGCAGGTTCTAGGAAGCAGCTCATGAATGAGAGGAGCCACCCTTCCAAGATCCTTTATTATTGGGTTCACATATGTAAAACCCATTACCTTTGCAAAAACCTTTAACACTCCCATTTCCACACCCCTGGCCTCTTCCGAACCAAGCCCCCCAAGGTGTGAGCTCCCTTTGTAATTATACCTACACAGCAGGTGCTGTATGGTAAGTGCTCTTGGATGTTGATGAAAGTGGGTATCATTGAAAGGGACCCTTTTAGGCAGCCAAATCTGGCAGGTTAGTTTTGTTTATTAGTGACACAGCGAGGGAAAGAGATAGGTGTGACTTCAGAACTTTTTCCTTTTTGTTGCCTGAGGGGCGAGGAGTCCGGGCTTTCTGTTTATTTTTGAGACAAGGTCTCATAAGAGCCCAAGATTACCTTGAACTCCATGTATGGGGAGGATGACCTTTAGCTCCTGATCCTGTTGGCATTACCCAGATTCAAGGACTACAGGTCTGTTCCACCATATCTGGTTTCCAGAATCTTCCAGAAACTCAGCTGCCGACACTTAGACCTGTCTACTAGAACTCCCTCAAGTAGCAGAGGACTGTGAAAGCCGGCCAGGATGGCCTACTTAGTATGGATAAAACCCTCTCTAACCACACCTGTGCTCTTCACTCTGTTAAAAGATAAGATGTTTCAGAAAAGAAGGGACAGGGAGCCGGTGGTCTGGTTACTTTAGGTGCCTCTGAGCAATCTGAGGAAATCGTTTATCTTCCCTGGAACTTAATCTCTAATCTCCTGCTCTTAATGCAAACCAGCAATTACTGAAATTACCAGCAAGTCTGAATCTGAAGGTTAGCAGGATGATAAAAGTTAGCAAGTATTTATTGGTCCCTTCATTGGCAGGTAGAAAGATAAAAGACTGTGCATGGAGAAAAATTACTTAATACCCATTCTTGATGGATTTGCCGAGAAGCCCAGCCACTCCTCTCACTAATAAATGTTGATGCACTGCAAGATTCCAAGGGACACACATACAAATGAAAGGAATCTTTGGTGGACAACGAAGCCAATTCTTTGTTCACATTTTGAGACACAACATGGATCAGGATGACAGAGTCATGGATTTTACCTACACCAGGAAGGAGGGAAACACACGCCTAACAGGGATGGCTCTCTTAGAAGTTAGAGAGTGGATCTGATGTATAAATAAGAAGATGGAGGGAGGTTGGATTTTTATTTTGTTTTGTTTTGTTTTTTGGACAGTGTCTCCCTGTAGTCCCGGCTGTCATGGAATTTTCTATGTAGAACTTTGAACCAAAAAACCTCAGACGTAGCCAGGTGTGGTGGTGCATACCTTTAATCCCAGAATTTGGAGGTTGTTTTAATCTCTCTCTCTCTCTCTCTCTCTCTCTCTCTTCTCTCTCTCTCTCTGTCCCTCTCCCTTCCTTTCTTTCTTTACCAAATGAATAAAAATAGCACACAGGTATACAAATTCAGGAGGACTTAATCCATGACTGGCTAGTAGACCAACAATTTCATCCAGCCTCAAGGTCTCAAGGTTTCTTCTAGGATCATCTTACTGGATCCTAACTTCCCCTGCCCAAATAAAGGCACAGTCCCTTTGTGATACTGTACTCCAGCACTCCTGAGGTTGACCCAGAAAGACTGGGAGTTTGAAGTCATCCATGAGACCTAGGCCCAACAAAACAAAAAGCCCTGTACATTTGCTTATTAAATAATTTAAAAATCCCTGGGATTAGGCTGGTAAAATGGCGCAGAGGTGGTAAGGGCCCCTGCCACCATGTCTGACTACCTGAGTTCAAGCTCCAGGACCCATGCATGAGGTGGAAGGAGAGAACAGACCCTTGCAAATTGTCCTCTGACCTTCCGCATGCCTTTAGTGGCACATAGGTCAACATAAATGTATACTCAAAAAAAAAAAAATCCTGGAGATTAACTGACTGTTCATGTTTTTAAAGTTGGGGGAAAGAAGGAGGAAGATAAGACAGTCTTGTATGGAAAAGGACAGAGGAAGGAGAGAAGGAGGAGGAAAGAAAACTGACACTATATTGCACGTACACACAAGCACACACAATATGAAAACAGGCCAGATTTAAGAATTGATTGCAAAAAGTAAATCTGTGAAAGCAGACAGATTAATAGTAGAAAACATGCTTAATTACATACAAATGTATGGGAGTCTTAAAAAATCTGAGGCTTGAAAAAGGGCAAATGACTGAAGCTCTGATCTCCCTACGGTTGTGGGGAGCTGAGGGAAGGCAACATGGGCCAGTAAAGCTGCCTTCTCACACTGATAAAGTCTCAGGCATTATTAATACTGTCTGGACATGGCCCACAGAGCAGGTCAGGGAGAGTCTAGCTTGGCTGGGTATCACAGAGTTAATCTTGACTGGGAGATAAGAAACCTGGAGAGTAGATTGAGAACAATTGAGTCCCCTTTGCAGGCTGTCTTTATGTAGATAAGGGGGTCCACAGAACAAACTATGCCCACACTTGCAGTTTTTCACCAGCATTCAACACTGTCATATTTGGGATGGCTTTTCCTGAGTGCCCTCAGAGGCAAAGATTGTATTGCCTGTGCATGAGGGACTCCTGTAAACTGAATGGAGATGCGGAACAGCCAGAGAGGAATCTGGATCCAAGATATGAATAGATAATTTGCCAAATAGGAAATGCAAATTGAGCACAAACACGAGAAGATCCACAACTTCATCAGAGTCAGTCAGGACAATGCAAATCAAATTTCAGGGAGATTAACAATATGGGTCTAGCAGATTGGCTCAAAATGGTGATGAGGCTGGGGAGTGGGAGATAGGAACACTTTCAGATACTATTGATGCTTCTGCTGCAAGAGTAGAAGATATTCCACTCTAGAATCCACCCAAAAAGAGATAATAAAGACAGGATGGTTGAAATGGCTCAGTGGGTAAGGGAACCTGCCGCCAGGCCTGGCAACTAGAATTTGATCTCTGGGTCCCACATGGAGGAAGAAGTGACTCGGTTACCTAAAATTGTCCTATGATCTCACCAAATCCATAACAAAATAAATAACTATGTAATGTAAAACAGTTTTTGAAAAGCCTGAGGATGAGCTGGGCATGGTGGTGCATGCCTTTAATCCCAGCATTCGGGAGGAAAAGGCAGGCGGATCTCTGCGAGTTTGGGGCTAGCCTGATCTACAGAGTGAGTTCAGGACAGCCAGGGATACACAGAGAAACTGTGTCTTGAAAAACAAACAAACAAACAAAAAAAACAAAAAAAAAAAAACAAAAAAAGCCTGAGGATGGTGGCGCATGTCTGTAACATCAGCACTTGAAAGGAAGAATTAGGAGGATTCACAAGTTTGAGGCTAATGTGCTATGTATAGCTAGATCCTGTCCCATATAAAAACAAAGAAACCAAAACCCAAAACATTAACAACATCAAAAACAAACTGAGACTGAATTGGTAGCATACACCTTTAATTCCAACACTCAGCATTGGGGAGGTAGACGTAGGTAGATCTCAAGTCTGAGTCTAGTGTGGTTTTCAGAGAGAGAGAGAGAGAGATTAAGACACATATATTTTTAAAATTATGAGGCAAGTTAGTATAAAAGCTGAGTTAGATATAGAACTTTAAACTCGTGGAGATGGTTAGATAGTAGAATGTTAAAGTCAGGTGCCAAATACATATGGACTGGACATTGGGAATGTATGCTAAGCCATATAACTCTTATAATTGTGGCCTATTTATTTCTGTTGTTTTGTATTGTATTTGTAGTTATAAGAAAAAGAACCATTTTGTGGACTGAAAGGGAGAGCTGTTGGGGGGAAAAAAGAAATACCTTAAACTAAAAAAAAAAAAAAAAAGGGGAAGAGGATGGGGGGTTGAGGAGGAGGAGGGTGGAAGGGTGGGACTGGAGGGGGGAGTAGGGAGGGGATTGTGATTGAGATGTAACTTGAAGAAATAAAAAATAAATTATTTAAAAAAAAAGACACATTACCAAGAATATGTACTGCTTCAAGGTTGTC
>CAJQZJ010033226.1:68915-88409 GCA_907164525.1 Lophiomys imhausi | reverse complement strand
CTGCTATGCATTTAATGTTATTTACTGGCTCCCCTTAAAGTCTGTTGACAGCTCAGACAAGGACATTGTCACATGTACCTGTCTTTGTTGTGTAAACCTTGCTCTACCTAATTTAAAGTTGATTGGTTGAATAAAGTGTCTGCAGCCTAGACTGGGTAAAAGAGAGGTAGGTGGGAAGAAAGTTTGAGGGCTTTTGGAGAGAGAGGGGAAGAAGGTGAAAGAAGGCCAGAAGCCATAGGTTAATGGAAGGTCATACCTCCACATGGAACATCAGCATAGTGTGGAGAAAACAGCCCAGGGGCTGGGCTTGGTGGCACTTGCCTTTAATCCCAGCACTCAGGAGGCAGAGGCAGGTGGAACTCTGTGAATTCAAGGCCAGCCTGGTCTACAAAGTGAGTCTGGAACAGCCAAGGATTTTATATATATATACTTTGTCTCAAAATACCAAAAACAAAAAACCCCACCAGCCTAGGGGATGTATGTATATGATATGGGGTTTTATTTGGGGAATAGAACTAAAAATTAGCTTAGATAGGCTCAGATTGCACAATCCAGGCTTAAGGCTTATTAAAAATCCATCAGGTGTCTGTGTGTTTATTCATAAGTAGTGGACTAAGGGATAATTCTGCCACCCTAATAATCTTATCAATCACTTATAAATATAAATATTAATCCTTCCTTCAACATCTCTCTTATTTGAATTGAATCTGCGATTTCATCATTCCATTTCCACATGATTAGATATAGGAGTTCTCACTTAGTTCTCACTCCACTGTGTAGAGTTTATTACTTTCATACTCATATTCTACCAGAGGAAACTGTAGCCAAAGACCTCAGTGTTAGTCACCAGCATAATGAGAATCCAAATCCAGGACAGTCTTGTATTGAACCTCATGCACACAATTAAATACGTACTTGTACATGCAATCTGATCTCGTTTTGCTTTGATATAGTGTCTCTGTTACCCATGCTGGCCTGGAGCTCACTACATACCTCACACTGGCGTCTAATTCACAACACTCTCCCTGTTTTAGCTTCGCACATGCAGTCTGACTTTTAAAAATAAGATCTTTAATATTGTGCATGAATCTTCTTGGATGGATGTTCATTAGTCCAAACAATGAAGGCCTCTCAAAGACATTGTTCTGAGCCTTGTTTTATGCAAATAGCAAAGCTGGCTGTGTATTAGTTATGTTCCTCATTGCTATGATAAAATACTTGTCAAAAACCTCTTACGGAAGGAAGAATTTACTTTGGTTTACAGTTTGAGGGTTCAGTCTAAATCA
Source organism: Lophiomys imhausi (assembly GCA_907164525.1). NCBI lineage: Eukaryota > Metazoa > Chordata > Mammalia > Rodentia > Muridae > Lophiomys > Lophiomys imhausi. The sequence goes on along the minus strand of CAJQZJ010033226.1, from coordinate 87,123 downwards.
GGGCCTCAACAGTATGAGGCAGCTGGTCACATTGTATCTAGGGTCAGGAAGCAGAAAGAGATGGAGGTTGGTGTTCTCCCAACTTATTCCTTCCTATTCCATTTAGGACCTCAGCCCATGGAATGGTGCTACTCAAACTTAAGGTGGATCTTTCCACCACAATTAATTCAACCTAGAAACTCTATCACAGATCCAGAGATGTGTTTCATAGTTATTCTAGAATCTGTCAAGTTGATAATATCAACCATCACAGTTCCAAGCCTCCCAAAAGCTTCTTCCTAATATAATCACTGGGGAATTGTTAGGCTTTCTGGTAAGTGTGTTTGTTTTCTGAGCCATAAGGATACAATTCTCAAAAGACTCCTCAGGTCAGCAACAGAATTTTGCTCCAGAAATTGACAAGAGGAAAGGACAGGAAACTACAACTAAAGAAAGAATTTGAGAACAATGAAAACAAAACCAACAATAAGTGGACATATCTTGACAGATACCGAGATCCTGTCAACCACACGGATTCGAGGAATGAGACCTCTGACTCTGCAGGAAGAAGTCTGTCTCAGGAGGACTAAGTTATTTAAATTAATTCCCACTGGTAGGTTTTTGTTGTTGTTGTTTTCAATTATTGTTGACAAGATTTGCATGTGGCCATTGGGGGCTCATCCTTGAGCTGATGAATTCTTTTGTCTAAATTTGCTTTGCAGTTAGATTATAAAACTGTTTTGTTTCTGAAGGTTTGTAGTTTTAAAGGCCATCAATCAATTGTTTGGCCCTAATTAATTTTGCCTGAGAGCATCTGACATGTTCACAGAAGTAGCAATTAACATGGAATGGTAGTGCAATCACCATCTCAAATATTTAAACAATGTGATTATATAATATCTATCAACAGAATTCTTTTTAAAAATACACTTAGAGAAGAGTATTTTTGCAGAGAAAAACAAAACAAAACATAAGCCTTGCTTCAGGGTCTGGAAAATGCAGCTTCAGTTTCTTAACCTCCCAGATCTTCAAGGTACAAGACAAGCTGTTGCCAGCCCCTTGTGCTGACTTCCGACGGGCCCCACACACCTTGGGCCCTTGGAGCTTAAACATGCCTGCAGTAGTCAGCATAGATCGTATCAGACAAAAGACTCACTGTGCTTTCGATCGCAGTCAGTCTGTGTGGGGCCCGCCAGCCATCCTCAAGCTCCAGGCAGAAGTGTTCGCACACTGCGTCTCTAATTTTTGCCCAGGATTTGGGTAGCGCTGAATAAGACTGACTTATCCAGGCCCGTTTTGTGCCCATGGAGACCTTCTAAGTCTTCACTCCCACACCTTATTTTCTCTAAATGTACACCACCTATGAAACACTCATAGGGGCTGTTTCATAGGAACCCTAGAGACACTTCTATTCCGTGTGTTCCATCCCTGTTTGTCTCTTGGGGGAGGAAAGGAAAGAGTTATTTGTCTTACAAGCTACATTTCATCATGAAGGGAAGTCAGGGACTGAAAGTAGAGACCTCAGAGGAACGCTGAGCTCTCTACCAAGCTCACTCCTCCAGTGAATTTTCTCTCATTATTCCTCAGACCAGAAACCCAGGCACCTCCACTTTCTTTATTGGGCCTCTTTCCAATCAGCATCCATATTTTATTTCCATATAAACCTGGCAACAGAATGTTCATGTCTATTTTTTTCCAAACACAGATGCTCTGTACTTAACCAAAGAGTTGGGTTCCAGTACACCTGTCGGAAACTGAAAATATCTCAGGTGGGAAGTGTGCATAAACAGGTCAGATACCCAACACTGCAACCTAGCACAGCACGGCAGAGGAGGGAGGGCACCAGACACTTCTCATGGCTTAGCTCATTGCCTCTACTTGGGGCTCTCCCTGGTATTTCACACCCGTGCCATCACTAGCTTGGGTAAGCACTTATATTCAAACTTCAAAATACAGGTTCTATGGATGCCTATTATTTTTACAGCATAATTGAGTTAAAAAGTTACAAGTCCAAACAAAAGTTAGGGACAATTTATGTTGAAATCCACTCATAAACACTGATAAAGAACCTTAGTCCCAAATGTCCTGTGTCTCCTTCAGCCAGTTTTGCCTCCATCCTTTGGCTTTTCTGGTCATTCAGCCACCAAAGGCTCAAAGTTTACTGTAGCAGACCCCCAGTGGACAGACTCAGGTTAGCTTCTATCTACTTGGTGAGGGATCTAGGCAGCACCTTTTCTTCCTAACTGGACAACACATGCTAGGTGGAGCCAGATTGCAGTAAAGCACACAGCAAGTACAGTGCTCACAGACTAGCACTTAAACGGCGTTTAAAGTTGGGAGAAAAAAAATAGGATAAGGATACTTGAATCATTTTATTTATATACTCATTTACTTCTCAATCCTTGGGGTTGAATATAAGGCGTTCCTCACGCTAGACAAGTGGTCAATAGCTGAACTAGATCCTTAGCTGTTGGGTTTTGAGATAGAATGCTAGGATGTAGCTTAGGCTGGTCTCAGACTCATTATGTATCTCAGGCTGTCTTTGAACTCTTGATCTTCCTGTCTTTGCCTCTCGAATGCTAGCTAGAATCACAGGTATGTACTACTATGTGTAGAGAGTAAATAATTTTTTCTTTTTTTTTTTTTTTTTTTTTTTTTTATGGAGGGAGCCCACAAGAGCAGAATAGCCCAGAGCCTGGTCAAGCATGTCCACTGAGGATCCAGGTCTTGCTCTCCCCAGCTAATTCTTTTCCCTAGGTGCCTGCGCTGTTCTGTCTTCAAGACATGTGCTTTGCACCATCTCTAAAGGTTGGCAGGTGGAGGGGCCACACCCCTACATGAGTAGTGCAGACCCCAGGATGAGTGAAGATACAGAAGTTGCTCCACACAGGACTATGAAAACATTCTGAACAACAGTCCTGATGAGTCTTAGCCCTGAATGGGACATCTATATCAACCCTTCTGCTGACCAAGGCTCAAGAAACATCTTGAAAGAGGGGGGCCGAAGCCGGGTGGTGGTGGCGCACGCCTTTAATCCCAGCACTTGGGAGGCAGAGGCAGGCGGATCTTTGTGAGTTCGAGGCCAGCCTGGTCTACAAAGTGAGTCCAGGACAGCCAACAATACACAGAGAAACTCTGTCTCGAAAAAACCAAAAAAAAAAAAAAGAGGGGGGCCGAAAGAATGTAAGAGCCAGAGGATGAGGAGGCCTGGGGTGAAATGCTGTCTTTTGGACACAACACGGGGCCGTTGCACACATAATCTCACAGCAGCTGTTATTATCTGCTCAAAACCCAGGCAAAATCAGACCAGTCAAAATTCCAGCACAGACTAGGGTGCGGTTCATGAGACCTCACTCTTGGTTGAGGCGCTATTGACACTCTGCTGGCTGCTGGGGAGGGAGAGTCATTTTTTTCTTTTGGGCTGTGGTCACTGGTTCGTTGTCTGTGCTTCGGTGAATGGCCCCACACCAATGCACACTCGAGAAGTGTTAAGTGAACTTGGTGAGAGGAGGAGAAAAGGAGGAGAAGAAGGAGGAAGAAAATAAGAAGTTAGGAAGGAGTTAGAGGCATGGATCTTATCCAAATTCATTGTATACATGTATGAAATCCTCAAAGGATAAATTAAAAATGTACTAAAAGAAAAAGAGACTTCTATTCAGTTTATAGTTTCAAAGGCCAGAAACTTTAAGATCAAGGTCAGCATATGAAAAGGTCCTCCTTGCTGGAGCAAGCACCCACAGAGACCCGGGGATGTGCAGGGTGTCACGTGCTAAGGGAGACTGAGCATCTTAGCTCAGGTTTGCCTTGCTAATCTTGTCTTAGAAAGCTACAAGCCTATTGGATTCAGGACCCACCCTCATGACCTCATTTGACTCCCAATGCTTCCTCAAAACCTGACTTTCAAGTAGCACAGTAGGATGTTCTTCACCAACCCTTTCTATTCATTCATTTGGGTTTTTGTTTGTTTGTTTTTTACATTTCTTTCTTTTCAGGTTTTTTTTTTGTTTTGTTTTGTTTTTTTGTTTCTCAAGACAGGATTTCTCTGTGTAGACCTGGCTGTCCTGGAACTCACTCTCTAGACCAGGCTAGCCTTGGACTCACAAGATACACCTGCTTCTTCCTCCAAATGCTGGGATTAACGGTGTGCACCACCATGCCCGGTTACATTTCTTTCTTTACTATATGCGCGCATGTTTGTTTGAGTGCACATGTGACACCATGTGGGTGTAGGAGTCAAAGGACAACTTGCAAGACTGTTCTCTCCCTCTATCGTATGGACTCTGGTCACTGAACTTACGTCAGGGTTGGCAGCAAGTGCCTTTACCCACAGAGACGTCTTGCTAGTTTTCTGCCCTCCTAATACCTTACAATGGCAATTAAGTTTCAACCCAGGATTTTGTGGGCTCACTCAAACCGCAGCACATGTGACAATCCTTAGGTATTTTCCATGGCTTAAGTTTAATTGTATACATGTGATGCGTTTGCTCAGTAGATTACTTTCTTTGAGGTTGGTGACCAAGTGATCTTTGGGTATTTTGTTTTGATTTTTTGACACAGAGTCTCATGTGGGCCAGTCTGGTCTCAAGTTCAAAATGTAGCCCAGGCTGGCCTTGAACCCTGGATCCTTCTGACTCAGTCACATGAGTGCTAGGATTATATATTTGACACATCATGCTGGGCTCAAGTACGATCTTTGTCTCCACAGGGACAAACAACACAGTCTTCCTCCTCTTCCCCCGCAGAAGTCTATTCTGATAGAACCTTAGTGACTAAATCTTTCTGGAGTCCATGAGGTGATATGGTCTTGACCTAAGTTGCTTACTGCCCCATTAGCCACATCCAGCCTGCCTTTTGGCTGTCCTTCTCCAGAATGAACGTGATCAGAAGCAAGACAGTAGCACTGCAGCACCCAGGACAAGCGTATCCATCCACTAATATTGTACAGTTTACTTCAAGTGGGGTTAGCATCTGTATTAGTTCCTTTTCTGTTGCTGTAGTAAAATACCCTGACAAAAGCACCTTAAGAAAGGAGGGGAGATGGAGAGATGGCTCAGCAGTTAAGAGCGCTGGCTGCCTTTCCAGAGGAGGCGGGTTCAAAGCACCCACATGGCAGCTTACAACTTCCTGTAACTCCAGTACCAAAGGATCTGGCATGCTCACACAGATATACATGCAGGCAAATACCAATGCACATTAAAATAAGTAAATGTTCAAGAAAGAAAGAAAGAAAGGGTTTATTCCGTCTTACTGGTTCAGGGAGATACCAGTCATGATGGTGGTGAGATCATGGCAGGAAAAGCATGGTGCCAGAAACAGGAAGCTGGCTGATCACAATTTCATCCACACATAGGAAACAAACACAGAAAACAGGAAGTAAGGTAAAGCTACAAACCCTCAAAGCCCACCTCTGGTGATGTACTTCCTCCAGTAAGACTCCATCTCCTGAAGGTCTATACCTTTTGTATGGAGCACCACCGACAGGGCAGTTAAATGGATGAGCCTATACTTTTCATCCAAACCACCACAGCGTCCAGTGAGAACTCACATGACTCCAGGAAGAGAGCATGAGATGAAATCAGAAGCAGCACGCAGCAAAGCCCCGTGAGGTACCTCGCCTCCAACTGCCCTGTCAGGAAAAACTGTTGAAAGGCCTGTACCATATTCCAGCTCCTCTGGAGTATAAGCTTGCCTCTTGTCTCTGCTGTGGCTTAAGCCCACTATGTTCAAATGCTGTCCTTTACCGCTTGCTTCTCTCCATTACAACAGAGCAGATAGCACTTAACTGATTGAAAGCAGACAGAAACAGCAGTGACGGGTAGGAAAAGATCTGGACCCATACCACCTGAATGGGCCATATGCTTTACTGGCCCTAGAGATTCTTGGTTTATACCTGGGTCTCAGTGTTACTCATGGGACCCATTTCAGTCTCAAAAGTGCTGGGGTTTGGTCCATGAGTGACTACATGTGTGGATTACATAATGAAATGAAAGGTGGTGTATCCATAGGGGATCTTAGGTAACCTACCATGTGTTCATACATGCAAAGGGCAAATATTCAGGATGCAGCTGGAGTACTCAATTGACCTCAGAGGACTTGCGGGAGAAGATAATGTAATGAAACCCGTTTCTTCCTCTGTTTGTTTACTGTTGGGCACCCAGGACTTGGCACTATTCCTGGAATACATTAATCCCTTGATAAATATTTATGGGAGAGAGGGAGGGGATGGGAGGGAGACCAGGGGAGAAGAAACATTCTAATGAAACACCATCTTTGCTAGAGGCCATGGGCCCATTGGAACTGTGAAGGCCCTTGTTAGGAATAACATGGAAGTACATGGGCCAAGTATGCCTTTGCCACAAAAGATAAGTTGACATCCTCATCCTCAGTGTCCCATAATGTGACCTTCCTTGGAAACAGCTGTTGCAAATGCCATTAGTAAAGATGAGGTCATGCAAGACTAAGGAGGACTCCTAGCCAACCCAAGTTGACTGTAAGTCTCATGAAAAGACAGCATTCAAGAACATAGGGACAACAGTATGTGGGGACAGAGACCCAGGGACAACATCACGTGAAGATAGGGACATGGGATAGTGCCATGTGAGGGCAGAAACATGGAGACAACACCATGTGAGAACAAGAACTGAAGCAGAGACTGTCGCTTTGCAGCTACAAGCCAAAGAATCTCCATGAGTGCGGAAGCCAGCCAGAATAAGTAAGAAGAGGCAAGGATGGATTTTTGCCACGAGTTTCAAATGGAGCCAATGCCTTCATTTGACTTTTGACCTTCAACACCGAGAAGAACTTTCCGTCCATATGGTCTGTCCACTACAACCATCCTTAGTCTGTAGTGCTTGTTTGGGCTGGTCCTCAGAAACTAATCCAGAGGGATTCCACCTTGCATGGGAAGATGAGTGGGATGGTGCTCGGGGCGTCTGACAGAGTGGACCTATTAAAGCCAGGATGCCTCTGACAGAGTCACCCGGTAAAGTCTAATGGTCCACTGTATGTCCTCAGGTCTGGACAGGTAGTCTGTAGCCAAGCAACAAGAAGCAGACATAGCACATATCGCTGTCTGTTTCAGCTTGTTACAATCCCAGTGCCCTTCAGCCTCCCTCTCCGCTCAGCGGTCCACAGTTCCTTGGGTGTCAGTGTTTGTAGAAACTCCCAAAGACAAGGAAGGCCACCTAATCACAGATTCTGGTCGCTGAAAGAATGGAGGATACGGGGAGTCTCCCTGCTCGTGAGCTCTCCTGTTATTTCACAGAATACCTGCAGGTCTACTCACTGTTCTCCAAATAATCCTCCCACGTGTGAGGATCCCCTGTGCCAGGAATTCCTCACTCCCCTTCCCACCTCAGCCTGCCAATACCCAACTTCATCTCAAATCCTCCAGCCACTCTCTGCCAGGGGGACTTCTTTTTTTTTTTTTCCACAGGGGGAGTTCTTACTCCTCCATCCCTCCTCTTTTCCACAATTTGAATCATCTTTCCTTCCTTGATCTCTCCCCCACTAAAACCTGTCCTCATTCTTTGCTGCTTGCTGTATTATTCAGATAACTGTCCCCCAAAACCCATCTTTGAAGTTTTGGTCCCCAAGAAGGCAACTTAGAGTTTATGGAAACTTTGAGGTGGAACCTTGTGTGAGGCCTTTGGATTACTGGAGGTCCAATCTCTGTGGAATCCTGGTCTTTTATCCTCTCTCTCTCTCTTTCCTTCCCAGACATGAGGTGACCATGAGGTGTCTCAAAGCAGCAGGGCCAGTCAATCACACTCTTCCCTTTGTAAGCTGGTTTCTTGCAGATGTTTGTTATAGTGCGAGAAAGCCAACTAGGTTCCTTGTCACACGACTCTTTGCATGGATGCCGATGATGTGTTATTTCCCAACTCCACTGTGAATGTTGTGACTCATCCACTTACTTATAAATATTTATTAAGAGTCTGGAGGAATTAAAGCATGAGCAAAATACGGAGAGCTTTAGGTGTAGTGGGGTCCATGGATACCTACAATCACAAGCAGTCTGACCAAGAGAAATCCTGATCCTTTGGAAGCCACATGATGAGCAGGAAATGGGAGCATATGTAGGATTGTCAGGAAGTTCAGGATGAGCAGGACAGAGAGAGGACATGGGATAGAAGATGAAGCCATAAAAGCTTGAAGTACTTTATACTTGAGAGGCTCCTGACACCCTTTGAAAAACACCTTTATATGCTCTGGTTCTCTGGTTTCATGCTTGTCATAGTCTGTGCACTTGTTTTTCTACATAAGAGGTTCTCAGCCTGTGGGTCGAGACCCCTTTGGGGGTCAAACGACTATTTCACAGGGGTCTCTTAAGACCATCGGCATAATAGTAGCAAAATTACAATTAGCAACAAGAAAATAATTTTAGAGTTGGGGGTCACTACAACATGAGGAACTGTATTAAAGGGTCACAGCATTAGGAAGGTTGAGAACCACTGCTCTAGACCCTTGAAGTTCTGTGTTCCCCACTCCCACCTACCATGGCAAGACTGACTCCTTCACTTCCTTGTGGACTTAGCCTTTAGCATCTATGTGTTCAGACCCAGAACAGAGTCCCATACATCTCTAGGTCTTTGCCCGAATGTCTCTGACTCAGAGTAACCACTGTAACTGAAGTCACACATGCCGTGTGTCTCTATGTCTGTTTTGTCTTGACTGAACTTGATAGCAAAGCACACTGGCCACAACATGATAGGCTCTCAGTAAATCCAAAACGAAATACAGCCTGGATGATGATGTGTCAGTCAAGCTGAGGTAGAAGATGCAGAAAGCAAGAGATACACTTGTGTCTCTCATGAGGGGACAAGAAGGAAGGAAGGAAGGGCTCCATGGAGTCCTGACAAGCTTTATTCTTGGTGACAGGAAAGCCACTGGAAGGGAACTAAGTTGGAGTGTGTGCTCTGGAGACATTCTTTAGAGCTGAGTAGAGCACGTGGTGAAGAAAAGGACCAGAGGAGGACGACAGGCCAGGTGATCAACTCGCGCAGAAGCAGGTGAGTACACATAGAGGCTTGCACCAGGCTCGGGGCCAAGTAGACAAGGAAGAGTAGGCTGAGCGCAGAAAGGCTGAGTCGGCAAAATGGCCCGAGCTTCATGACTTGAAAACTCACGTGGAGTAGCCCACAGGCTGGGTATCATCCTTTATTGAAGTCACGGGAGGCTAGATAGACAACAGTTTGTGTTGCTTCTGTTGGCCTCTGCTTGGTACCTGCTCTTCTTTCTAGTTTTTAGATTATTTTATTTTGTGTGTGTGAGTTGCTTTTGCCTGCATGTCTGTCTGTGCACCGTGTGTGTGCCTGGTTCTTGCAGAAGTCAGAAGAAGGCATCAGATCTCTTGGAACTAGAGTTACAGTTAGAGATGTTTTTGAGCTACCATGGAGGTGCTAGGAACTGAACATGGGTCCTCTACAAGTGCAACAGGTGCTCTTAGGCCCTGAGCCATCTCTCCAGCCTGCCCTGTGGTTCCTGCTACCTCTTAGTGTTGATTGATGTACTTGCTGCATTTATTCTTTGAGAGCAAGGGTGAAAGGGAACAAATGTCCTTTTTCAACTGGTTGACTCAAGTTATCTTTAGAATTAGGTAAAAATAAGTGTCTGAGAATAATCACAGGTCTGTGTAGGAATAATTGCACATTTTTGAGACAGGAAAGCAGATGTCAAATTTATTTCAAACAGCCTGGGCCAGCTTCCTTGTAATTTCCATATCTTTTAGTCCTAAAACAATGTTTTAGACATGAGAGTGATAGGTCCCATATTACAGGGATAGGAACAACAAATAAACCCAGATTTACCCAAGGGGAGGCCCAGGATACAAACACATCTCTTCTCAAAATTTAGTTTTCAGCTCTGTGGTAGCAAATGCCTTTAATCCCAGCACTTTGGAGGCAGAAGCAGGCAGATCTCTGTGAGTTCAAGGCCAGCCTGGTCTACAGAGTGAGTTCCAGGACAGCCAAGGCTACACATAGAGAAACCCTGTCTCACAAAAACAAAAACAAAAACAAAAACAAAAATCTTAGTTTCTCGATGGTGCAATACAGTACCTGTCCTATGTCTACCCTGCCCCACCCTGCTCTGACACCATGAAGATGTGTGGGGCAAAAAGAACGGTGGATTTGAAAGGAGGTCTGGAGTGTGGTGCTGGACAAGCTCTGAACCAGGCAAGTAACTTTTCTTTCCTCCCTCCCTCCCTCCCTCCCTCCCTCCCTTCCTTCCTTCTTTCTGTCTTCTTCTTCTTCTTCTTCTTCTTCTTCTTCTTCTTCTTCTTCTTCTTCTTCTTCTTCTTCTTCTTCTTCCTTCTCCTCCTCCTCCTCCTCCTCCACCTCCTTCCCTCTCTCTCCTTCTCTCTCTCTCTCTCTCTCTCTCTCTCAGACAGGGTTTCTCTGTGTAACAGTACTGGCTGTCCTGGAACTCACTTTGTAGACAAGGCTGTCCTGCAACTCACAGAGATCCACTTGCCTCTGCTTCCTGCAAGTAGCTTTTCTTAATCTTGTTTTCTTTAGCCCAAAATGGGATGAGTGACCCCAACCAAAGCAACATCACTGAGTGGGAAATGTTGGAACCTCTCTGGAAAAGCATTGTAGACTGGGACCACATGCTTTGATCCTCACATTGAATACACTTAGGACAAATACAGTATAGCAGTCTACACCCACACTTCACTGTGTGATTTGTGTTGTTTTGAGAAAGCGTCTTAAGTGGGCCTCAAGTAGCCCTGGCTGGATTTGAATTCAATACATAACCAAGGATGACCCTGAGCTTCTGATCCTCCTGCCTCCACCTCCCAAGTGCAGGGATTACAGACATGTGCCATCATACCTGGTTTTATGAGGTGCTAAGATTAAAGAGAGGACTTTGTACATTCTAGGCAAGGATTCTTCCAACTGAACTATATTCCCAGCCCCCACTGTGCTTTGAGATTCTGTACTGAAGGTGGACTATAGCACCCACCCTACCCTAACTTACCCTACCCTTTCCTTTCCTTTCCTACCCTACCTACCTTTCCCAACTCTACCCCATCCCCTAGTCCTACCCTACCCATCCTATTCCCATCCTGACCCCTATGAAAGCCTTGTAGAAGGGACTGCAAAGCTCCTCTGTTTATACAGAGGATAAACACACTAACCACTGTATGGGGACAGAGATCAGAAAGCCCAAGACCCAAGTAGCCATTTCTTGTCCCACCTGGAGAAACTCCACCCAAATCTTTTTTTTTTTTTTTTTTAAATCGGAATCTGTTGTTGTATGTAGTGGTTTTCTTTTTTTTTTTTTTTAACATTTATTTATTTATTTTTTATGTATACAGTATTTGCTCTACGTATATGCCTGAGCACAAGACCTCAATGTAGATGGTTGTGAGCCACCATGTGGTTGCTGGGAATTGAACTCAGGACCTTTGGAAGAACAGCCAGTGCTCTTAACCTCTGAGCCATCTCTCCAGCCCCCTCCACCCAAATCTTGACTGTGGATAGCGGCTCTTCTAAGTTCTCAGAGAGTGAAGGAGCTGTCTGAGGAGCACATAGGAGGGGTTACTCTCAGTTGCGGCAGCCCTGCTCTTCCTGATGTTCTTGCTGCTTCTCATAAATGGCTTCCTCATTGCTTCAACATGCATTCACCGAGCTCCTTTTTGCTTCGTTAGATCCCACGGTAGATTTTTGCTTCGTTAGATCCCATGGTAGATGGAAAGCCCTCAAACTTTAAAGTCCGGCTCAGTTCTCCTGCTGATTCTGTCAAGTCACTTAATCAAGGAACCTTCATTTCCTGTTCTAGACCAGTAGGATAATTTTGCCATCCATCTTCTTTCTACATGTAGTCCATCTAAGTCTGCAAAGTGGCTATTATTAACAGCAACCATCCTACTGGCTGCAGAGTAGAGGACTCGGTAAGAAGGAACCCTAAGTTCAGAGCACTCCCTCTGAATTTCCCATTACATTCTACCCCCCAGCAGTGGGAAGGAAGAGGGGAGGGACTCAGGGAAATCCAATGCATCTAGTGTTTAGCGATGTGGCATCTGAAAACGTCTGTTTGTAACTCTCATTTCTTTCTTCTCCTGCAGCTGTCAGAGGCTAGAATTACACAGGAACCACGGCCAGGTTTTTGGGAGATGGGTCTGTGGGGGAGAGACTTTCTCAGATGAAAGAGATAACACACCAGGCCAGTGGTCCCCTCCAGTAACTATGTCATCTGGCAGAGCAACTGAAGGGAGGAGGAATTTCCCCTGTACCTGACAATAACAGTTTTTCAAAGTAAAATATGTTGAAGCTGAGAGGTTTTTCTTGGCGGAGTATTGTACCATTAACTCAAGATTAAATGCATCCTGTCCAAATTCTTTTGCTACTTGTAATGGGCCTTTGGCTGGAGGCATCCAGATGTTGATTCCACACATGCCCAGGGAAGAGAAGCTAATTGTTCTCTTCTACAAGTGTGGACATGGGGGTTGTGATGGCTGTCCCTTATACCCTCTCTACAGCTCCCAGAAGACCAGAAAGATCTCATTGCTCCAGCTTCCAGAATTGTTGACAGCTAACTGGGCAACACTAAACTGATAGCTGGACTCCTCCCTGGACACTTCTCTTGCCTGGAGGCAGGTGTAACACTTCAAGTTATACCCCAGACAAAGCAGCCCTCATGATTGGCAGAGACTATGTGAGGCTACAAAAGCCCCATCTTCATGCTCCAATTTGGGATACAGGCCATTGCAGCTCTGAGTTCTTCTCTGTGATGGCTAATCATGATTGTGGATTTGATAAGATTTAAAATCCCTGTGGAAGCAAATTTAGAATCCCTGCACATATGAGGGAGTTTCTCTTTCTTTCTTTCTTTCTTTCTTTCTTTCTTTCTTTCTTTCTTTCTTCCTTCCTTCCTTCCTTCCTTCTTCCTTCCTTCTTTCCTCCCTCCCTCCCTCCCTCCCTCCTTCCTTCCTTCCTTCCTTCTTTCTTTCTTTCATTGTATTTTCGAGACAGGGTTTCTTTGTGTATTCCTGGCTGCCCTGGACTCACTTTGTAGACCAAGCTGGCTTTGAGCTCACAGAGATCCACTTGCCTCTGCCTCATGAGTGCTGGGACTAAAGACGTGCACCACCACACCTGGCATGAGGGAGTTTCTAAATTGGGTTAGTTGAGGTGGCAAGACTCACCCTGAATATGGGTACCGTTCCATGGCTTATTCATCCATCTTTGCTTCCTGACCGTGTATTTAATGTGACCCACTGCCTCATGTTTCCACCACCATGACATATCTGGCTTCAAAACAAACGCTTCAGTCCTTGAGTTGCTTTTTTTTTCCTTGAATGTTTTTGCCACAGTAATGAGAAAAGTAACTAATATACCCCCATGAGATTAGCAGAGTGTGTGTTGCACAAGCAGAGTTCGTCTTCTGGGGGCCAAGTTTACTTCTTTGACCCCCTCGTGATACAGGTTGTTCCAGAGGGACATTCCTCCATAAACTGACTGTGCATGCAGAGAGCTTGGCATCCGGCATGGTGTGAAGAAGCAGGCTCTAAGAAAGACCTAATTCCATGGAGGTAGACCTCACTGGTAAACTGACCACTACCATCCATTGACTGCACCAGGATGCTACATGTACTTTGCTAAAAATCCCATAGTGGACCTGATTGGAGTATACGGAAAGGAGCTGGTGTGGGGCACACTAATTCAGGTGTTGGTGTGAGGGGAGAGCAATGGGGCCTGTTGACTGGAAGAAGACAATAAAAGGGCTGAGGGAGATAGATGGTGAAAGTCAAGTGTGACGGCCAGGAGATCTCTTTGGTAGCCTCTAAAGAGACTTCTAACTCTCATGTGTGGTCTGAAAGCAGAAGAGACAAGTATAAGGTTCAGGGTTAAGGTGTGTGTGTGTATCTCATCAGCGGGACTCAGCCTGGGCGTGGGTAATGTCTTCTCATCTTTATATCCTACTCTCTGCATACACTGTTCTTCATTTATCAAATGTTATGCTGCAGGAGTTTTCCAACTCAATAAGGTATGGCTGCCCAGGTGTTGTTTTCACCATCTGGCTTTGTGGACCTAAAAAGTAATTGATACTATGTTCATTTATTTATTGTATGTTCAGGCATCCTCTATAGTAAGAGTTCTGTGTAGCCCAGGCCAGAATATCAGTATTTTACATGGATGTAGTATAAATAGTTTTGGAGGGAAAGAAAAGCAATAAAGGAGGTATGGAGGGAAAGAAAATAGGAGACAAAGAAGCCAGAAGATCTTGCGTTCAAATTAAGCCTGGAAAGTTTCTTGGTTTTCTTTAGTTTTCTTATCAAAGGGGGAAAAATAAATTCTTTTTGGACTTTGAGGGCATGATATATGCAAAGACCCCATTTTCTAGTATGTTGCCATACAATTTCTAGAATATTCTAAGATAGCACTTGACTGTCTTATTTCAGTTCTCACTTGTCTCCCCCACCTGCCCTTAAAAAAAAGTTACTCATTTTATGTGTATGGATATTTTGTCTGTATGTAGGTCGTATACCACTTGAATGCCAGGGTGTCCATGGAGGCCATAAGAGGGCATCAGCTCTCCTGAGACTGGAGTTAAAGATGGTTGTGAGCCACCATGTGGATGCTGGGAACTGAACCTGGGTCCTCTCCATGAGCAGCCAGGGTTAGTAACTGATGAATCTTTTCCCCATCCCACTCTCACCTCCCTTTATTCTTCCATCCCACAGAATATCAAATGGCAATGTGTGGGCTCTGTTTTGTTTTGTCTTAAGATTGGAGTCTTACTTGGTTGACTCAGGCTGGTCTTGAAATAGTCTCCAGTGATCCTCCTTCCTCAGTCTACCAAATCACTGGGCCTGGCAATTGATTGGGTCATTATTCATAATTTAGGAGATTTTGTTTTTCTAAGAATAAACATGAAGATGATCTTATCAGTGTTGAAGGATCTCCTACTAATCTGGACGGTGTGTGTGTGTGTGTGCTTGTGTGTGTTTGAGTGTGTGTATGTGTGTACCCAGAATAGTAAATCTGACGGGGTTTGTTCATGCATTTATTGATCTATTTATTTGGCTTTTTTTTAGTGAAAGGGATAGATAGCCTTGGTGAGACTCTAAACCAAACAGGAGGCAGTAAAGAGTCTGAGCGCCACTTTCATTGTTACCCGTGCTCGCTCAGTGTTGTTTTTTCCATGCTTTCTTAAATTTAATTGTGTCTTGCCCAAGGCATATTTATGTATAGTTTAAAGGTCAGAGAGTATTGGCTTTTGAATTCTAATAGCACAGCGATGGTTGCATACTCCCTATCCCCACCCCTGTTCCTAGAGGCACACTGTGTTACTATTTCCTGCAGCTACGTCTCAAATGTTCACATCAATCTGCCCCACAGAATCCTCGCATTACTATTTTGTGATATGCTACTTTTTAGGATTTTTTTTCCTTCCAACTTCTTAGGAATCAGGACGTTAGCTCTAATGTACTCTGCCACCAACTGCTAAACTATAATCCAATTCTCAATTTTGTCTTTTTTTTCCAGTGAACCCGAGGTTGACTGAATGAATGATCTCTCCTTACATTTTCATGCCTAGGTGAATATAATTAAAATACAGCCATGTTTCCCACTATGGTTGCAAATCTCTCACACAACTTCCTTTGTTTTCCTAGGACTTAAAATAGCCCCATTTCGTCTACTTGACTTTCTGTCATTCTATTACGTGCCCAAGCTCACCAGTTAGATATGTGGTTCGACCCCTTTGTGGGGGGTCAAATATCAGATATTCTGCATCTCAGATATTTACAATATGATCCATAACAGTAGCAAAGCAGCAAAAGTTTCATTTATGAAGTAACAACAAAAATGGTTTTATGGTTGGGGGTCACTACAACATGAGGAACTGTATTAAAGGGTGCAGCATTAGGAAAGTTGAGAACCACTGGGTTAGATGGTGTTTGTACCATCTATTAAGTAGTGCATTCAGATACAAGTAGCTGTCTTCCTCTTGGTCCTTGGAGACACCCCCAGCAGGAGAGTCTTCTTACTGCAGTAGGGTTGACTGCTCCCTTACACTCAGCTGTGTCCTGAGTCTTCTGTCTTTACTCATATGGTGACTCTTCTAATTGTCTGTCTCTTGTTTTGGATTTCCAGAGTCCTGGATATCATAATTTCCAAGACTTTCTGTTCTTTCTCTTTTATAATCTGTGTATGTACATGTGCATGTTCTGAGTGTGCAAGTGTGGTTTATGTAAGAGTATGTGTGTGGAAACCAGAGGACAACCTTGCATGTTGTACTTCAGAAACATGCTCTCTTGTTTTCCTGAGACAAGGTTTCTCATTGGCTCAGAGCTCACTGATTAAGCTAGCTTGTTTGACCATTGAGCCTGGGGCATGTGCCTGTCTATATTCCCAGTGCTGAGATTACAGTACATGCATGTGGTGGTTTGAGTGAGCCTATGTTCCCCATAGCCTCAAGTACTTGCTGGTGCTGCTGGGGAAGGTGGTATAGCCTTGCTGGAGGTTAGTATGTCACTAAGGTATAAGCTTTGAGTTCAGAGCCTGTCCCTACTGCTAGTTGGCTCTTTGTGTGTGTCTGTGGCTGGAGTGTAATCTCTCAGGTTTCTGTTGTCGTACCCCACCTGCACCCCACCATAATGAACTCTTATCCCTCTGGAATTGTAAGCCAAAGTAAACTCTTCTGTAAGTTACATTTGGTCATGGATGTATTATTGCAGCAATAGGAAAATAACTAATATAGTGTGTGTGTCTCAATGTGCCTGGGTTAATTTTTTTTTTTTTAGGGGAGTGGTTTCTCTTTGTAACAGCTCTGGCTATCCTGGCCTCTCTTTGTAGACTAGGTAGGGCCTTGAACTCACAGAGATCTGCTTGTCTCTGCATCCCAAGTGCTGCTGGGATTAAAAGTGTATGCCACCACACCTGGCAAAGACTTTTAAAAATTACATTTATATGTTTGTTTTGTGTGATTATATGAGTGTTTGTGGGTGCATACATGGCACAGTGTGTGTGTGTGTGTGTGTGTGTGTGTGTGTGTGTGTGTGTGTAGATCAGAGAGATAGCCTATGTAAGTCAGTACTCTCCTTTCACCATACAATTTCCAGGGTGCAAACTCAGAGCAGGCTTGGTGGCAAGTACCTTTGCCTGCTGGGCCATCTGCTGCCCTGTGCCTGGCTTGTTTTCATAGAGTTTGGGACTGGCAGTCAGGCCCTTATGCTTTACTGACTAAACTGTTTCCCCAGCTCTGGTTCTTCTTGTTTTAAAACAGATTATTGAGGAATAATTAACAAGGATCAAGCTTCACACATTAAAGTACACCATTTGATGAGGTTTCAGATGTATATGAAGGAATTTGTGAAACCAACATGGTCATCAAGATAAGGAGCACCTCCATCATCCCAGTGCTCCTTTAATCCCTGTCTCCCGCCCCTCCTCCCACCCAGGCGACCGAAGATCTGCTTCTTCTCCATGAACGAGTCATAATTTTCTGTAAAAATGGATTGGTATGGCATGTAGTTGTTTTTATCTGGCTTGGTCTTCTCAGCTCTCTTTCCTTCTTCTTTCTTTTTTGCTATTTATTCATGTTGTGGGTTGTATCAACACTTTCTCACTTCCTGTTGTGAGAATATTAGTCCTTACTTAGATGTTTCAGTTTTTCTGTCTATTTTCCATTGGAGACATCTGGGTTGTTTCTGTTCTTTGGCTGTTGCAAGTAAAGTTGCTTTGAACATTCAGGTAAAAAGTGTTGCAGAGATAAATGCTATCATTTTAAGCTTCTGGTTAAATATCTGGGATCAGAACGGTAGGGCATTACAGAAGTCTGTCTATCTATCTATCTATCTATCTATATTCAGCTATTCTATCTATCTAATCTTTCATTTGTTTTATGCTTTCTCTTGTTTTTTATTTTTGTGTTTTTGAGGTTGGGTCTCATGTAGACCAGATTGATTTCCAACTACTTGTCTAGTTGAAGATGACTTTGAACTCTTGATATTCTTTTTTTTTGTTTTTCGAGACAGGGTTTCTCTGTGTAGCCCTGGCTGTCCTGGACTCACTTTGTAGACCAGGCTGGCCTCGAACTCGCAAAGATCCGCCTGCCTCTGCCTCCCAAGTGCTGGGATTAAAGGCGTGCGCCACCACTGCCCGGCTAACTCTTGATATTCTTGACTCTACTCCCAGGTGTATACTATACCACCACATCTGGCTTGTGGTGTAGTGTGTGTGTGTGTGTGTGTGTGTGTGTGTGTGTGTGTGTGTGTGTG
>CAJQZJ010033226.1:53273-68905 GCA_907164525.1 Lophiomys imhausi | reverse complement strand
TGTGTGTGTGTGTGTGTGTGTGTGTGTGTGTGTGTGTGTGTGTGTGTATGTATGAGTATGGGCACACACATGCCGCGGCACTGGACATGCAGAGGTCACATGACAGCTTCCAGGAGGTGCTTTTTAATTTATATCTTGGTGCCAAGAATTGAACTCAGATCATCAGACTTGCATGTGGCAACCAAAACCTTCCAAACTGAGGAAGCAAACTAAACTTTTTCTCTTAATCTTAATCTTTTTCAGTTAATCATTTTAGGTATTTGTTACTGGGACAGAAAGCTGCTTGATATATGTAATTTTGATTTTTAAAGCTGTATAAGTCGCAATGTCACACGGCTCAGCTTTTAGCTTTGTGATTTTATCCCCAAGTTGTTTTTGGTTATTTTAGATCCTTTTTATTCTGATGTAACTTTTAGAATCAGCACAACAAATTTATATATATATAAAACTCTATAGGGATTTGATTGGCATTGTGTTGAATCTGGAGCTATTTAGTGAGGGCTGACACTAAGAATATTGTGATAGGATCAATAAACAAATATTTCTCCATTATTTGGTTGTTACTCAATTACTCTTGGTAGTGGACTATTATTTTTCAATAAATAATCTTTCTTACCTTTTGTTAGTTTTATCCCTTAGTAGCTAATATTTTTTGATGCAGTAGTAAATGAAATTGATTTTATTCTTATTTCTGATTCTAACCTCAAACTTAATATGTAGCTAAGGAGACCTTGAACTCCTAATTCTTCTACTTCTGCTTCCCAGGTTCTGGGATTATAGGTATGCATCATCAAACCTGAGTAATTTTCATTATTATTTGAAGTTTGTTTACTAAGCTCACAAACATTTAGAGTGCTGTGCCAAGATGTAGCTTTGTAGTGCAGCACTTATGCAATGCCCTGTTTTAATCCTAGCAAAACACACACACACACACACACACACACACACACACGTAAATACTTTTTGATGTATTGATCATCTTGTCCTTGATAAAGCTCATTGTAATAAATCTACACTACCTTCATTTTGGTCATTGTCAGTATAACATGTCAACTTCTCTCCTTTTCTTCTAACCCTCTTTATGTTATTTAGTATGGGTTTCTTGAAGGTAGCCTATCATTGGTGCTTGCTTTTTTCCTCATACTTTTTTTTTTTTTTTACTTTTAAATTGTAATAAAATATACATACCATGAAATTTGCCATGGTAACCATTATACTTGTAGAATCTTGTTACAAACAAACCATAGATGATGTTGGGTAACTATCACTTCTTCATTTTCAGAACCTCTTGATCATCTCAGATGACTTTCAATGAACAGTCTTAATCTCTTCCCAGTTATGTGATAGTCTCTACCCTCTTCACTTGCTGTCTCTGTGAACTTGACTACTCTAGGTAGGTCATATAGATGCAGTCATATGATATTGATCCATTTGTCTGACTTCTTTCTGTTTGCATAGTTGTTTCTTCTTCTTCTTCCTCTCCTCCTCCTCCTCTTCCTTCTTCTTCCTCTTCCCCTCCTCCTTCTCTTTTTCCTTTTCATCCTCCTCTTCCACCCTTTTCCTGCTTCTTTTCCTCCTCCTTTTTTTCCTTTTTAGTATACTATCTTTGTGTTTCCATCTATGTTGTAGCATGCACCAAAATTTTATTTTGAATAATTGACTGAAGAATATTGGTAATCCATCCATTTGTCAGTGAGTTCTTGAGCATCTTCCACCTTCAGTATTGTGAACAATGCTGCTGTGAATATTGGTGTGCAAGTATCTGAGTCTCTACTTACAGCTCTTTAGTGTGTGTGTGTGTGTTCGTGTGTGTGTATGTGTGTGTGTGTGCAGGAATAGGATTGTTGGACCATAGCAATTCTATGTATCTACCTTTTAAGGACTCCCATACAGTTTTCTACAGTGGCTACATCATTTTAGAGTCCCACCATGGAACACCTTGGTTCTAGCTTCTCTAATGCCTTGTCAACACTTGCTAGTTTCTGAATTTTTGTCTTTCAATATGAGCTTTTAATTTGAGATGTGATAATTCTTTACTCTTATGCAACAGATTACTATGAAACAAAAGAGTGTAAAATACTTCTTTAAAACATTACTTGCACTGGTTTCTGAGGGTTGGACATCCTGAAGCAGCTTTGGTGGGTGGATCTGACACAGGGTCTCCCATAGGTTACTGTGAGGTGGGGCTGCATTCTCAGATTTTACTTGGGACTGAAGGACTTAAATCTGTACTCACTTGGAAGGTTGTTGGCAGGAGGTTGACTCTAATCATGAGAGCCTTCCACAGGACCATTCTTCATGGTTTCCCTCATTTGATGATAGTATGGGAGGACAGAGAAAATGCAAAACTGATGCCATCCTCCCTGTATGACCTGGTCTCTAATCACACACTGTTACATCTTCCCCATCCTTTAGAGAATCATAAACTCAGCCCATTCTCAAGGGAAGGGGACTGCATAATGTTATAAATACTGGGAGATATGTCTGAATGATGGCTGCCTTAGACGGTATCTAAAAGAAGGCATTCAGGGCATAGTGACCATGATTATAATGTGCTTGGGTTAAAAAAAAATCTATCATTTTCAGTATTGGTTTTGTATCTCTATCGTCTGTTCTGTTTTCCATTCCCCTCTTTTCCCCTGTATTCTTTTTAGTGCATTGGGAATTTTTTTTGTACATGACTCTATTCTTACCTCTGTGTTAACTTGATAGTTAAAACTCTGTGTGTTAAAGTTTGCTTTATGTTCCACAGTGTGTTCATACACTGTTTGTTCATTGTATTGAGGTAGCATTTCACTATGTAGCTCAGTTGTAGCTCATTTGTCACTGAACTTGTAGTCCCCTCCACTGCTGAGATTATAGGCACCACCAGGCCCAGCTTCAAAGTACATATTTTTAACTTACTCAGCTATTTTAAAGTGGTGTTCTATTGCTCCATGGATCAGAACCTTACAATTATATATTATTTCTAAACATATTTTCTGTAGACCTTTGTGCTAGTCTCATCATTGCATCATTACATATTTCACCAGTTCATTAATATTTTATTAATATTTTTGCTTTAGTTTATGTTATCTTTTAAAGATATTTTAATAATAATAAAAATAGGGTTGTTTTTGCTAACCATGGCAGCACAGGCCTGTAAGTCCCAGGAGCATTTTTGGGAGGCTGAGGCAGGAGGATTGCTGAGAGCTTAAAACAGCCTGGTCTTCATAGAGAATATGGGCACAGCCATGGACGCATGGTAAGACAGCATCTCATGACCAAGAGGAACATCAACAAACAGCATTTGTATTCATCCCCACACCTGGCATTTCCAGTTTCTCTCATTCCTGTGTAGATTCACATTTCCATTAACATTGCTTTTCTCCTTTTGAAGCCATTCCTTTAGCATCTCCTACAGTGCAGGCAAGCTGCTCAGGCATTACAGTCTTTACATAAAAAAGCAGCACATCCTTGAATTTTTTGAAAAATTATAATAATTCTATTATAATTATTATGTATTATATATTATAAATATTAATTTATTATTATTGTGTGTGTGTGTGTCTGTCTGCCTGCCTATCATCAGTCTGTGTGTCTGTGATATATATGTGTGGGTATGTGCATGCCATAGTGTGTACAGAGGCCAGGAGACAGCTCTATGGAGCCATTTCTTCCACCATTACATGTGTTCTAAAGATGGAATTCATACTAGCAGGCTTGGGTACTACACCTCAGAACTGAGCCATCTTACCAGCCCACATTCTTGATCTTTGAAAGATAATTCACTGAATGGATTCTGTGTTGGCCTTTTTTTTTTTCTTTTTAATTCTCTTCTTGCTTAAGAATGTTGTTTCATTTTTTGAGCTTGCTTACTTAGTTGAGAAATCTTTGCTTATCCTTATTTCTCTTATTCCTTGGTATAGAGATATGTTCCCCCTGTGGCTCCTCTAAACATTTTTTTCTTATCATTAGCTTTAAGAAATCTGCCAGCTGGGCAGAGGATCTCTGTGAGTTCGAGGCTAGCCTGATCTATAAAGTGAGTCCAGGACAGCCAGAAATACACAGAGAAACCCTGTCTCAAAAAACAAAAACAAAACAATCAAAAAAACCCCAAACTAAACTAAAAAAGATAAAAGAAAGAAAGAAATATGATGATCCCATGGTTTGATACCATTTCTTTCATGTTCATTTCAGTCTATTGGATTTGTGAGTTTATACATTCAGTCACATCTGGGGAATATTTTTCTGCCTCTAAATTTTTCATTTTTGGGGAGGGGTACTAGCATCCCGGTTACTCACCTGCACACCTGTCTTTTCTCTTTCTTTACAAGTAAGCCATTAAACCCAATCCATATTCAATGTAGAGGACTCAGTCAATGGCTCACACACGAGGTAATCATTTGGTTTTGGGAGTCCACTCCTCAGTAATCCTTCCTTTTGTTTCAATGCTTAAAAGTGCCTCACATTTTATTGATGTCTTTTGCTTTGTTTTCTCTTGCTTTGATAAGAGTCAATCTGGCTCCAAACTCCTGAGCTCAAGTAATCCTCCTGCCTTGGCTTGGCTTCTTAAGTAGTGGATAATACCTGTAATTCCAGAAGTTGGAGGCTGACGTAGTAGGATTGCCATAAGCTTGATGAGAACCTGGGTTAGAAAGTGAGACTCTGAGCTGGGCATGGTGGCGCACGCCTTTAATCCCAGCACTCGGGAGGCAGAGGCAGGTGGATCTCTGTGAGTTCAAGGCCAGCCTGGTCTACAAAGTGAGTCCAGGACAGCCAAGGATACAGAGAAACCCTGTCTTAAAAAAAAAAAAAAGTGAGATTCTGTCAGAAAGAGAGTGAAGTTGTGGGGTGGTTAGAGTATGGCATTACATGTAGCTTCTGTTTCTTTTTTTTCTAAGTCTTTTATTTATTATTATTATTAATTTTTTGTTCTGGATTCTTTCTATGATTATGTCTTCAAGTTGATTGCTATATTCTGAATGTCCCCTTCATTGCTGTTATATCAGTGCTGGGGGGGTTGGATATATATAGGAGGTACTTAGACCAAAAAGAGGCACCAAGTTCATGAACAGACCAGGAAAAAGCTAATTACAGAAGGGCAGAGGTATTGCCCACCCCCTTTTTCTTTGATGCTCCCCCTTCATGTGATACAAGAAAGGGAGACACTTACCACATGCAGCCTATCTATTCTGGACATCCCTCTAAAACGATGAGCCTGATAAACTTCCATTACTTATAACTCACACAGGCTGTGGTGTTCTGTTATAGGAATGGAAAGTGGACTAAGACATTCACAGATCTTCTTGTCTGCAATGTGTGATGTGCCATTGATGCCATCCACTGTGCTTTTCATATTAGACATGAAAATCTTTCCCTCTAGTTCCACAGAGCCTTTAGTGGCATCTTCTATCTCTTCACCTGGAATCTTCATGTCCAGTCTTTCCTCTAACCTTTGCTACTTGGAAATTTATAATGCAATCATCACAACTCTTTGTGTCTTTGGCCAGTATCCTCATCTGTGCCACTTCTGAGTCAGTTCTCTTCAATCAAGTTTTCTTCCTGGTATGGAGACCATCTTCTGACTTATTTTTGTGCTGATTTTTATTTTTTATTAGATGCTAGACATTGCCTATTTACTTTACATTGGCTAGATATCCTTGCATTCTTGAAAAACAAATGAAGTCAAATTACATGCAGGAAACGTGATCTTTTTGATTCTTGCTTTTAATCTTTATTAGATTGGAACCAAGCAGTTGCTAGTCTGGGGTGACTCTCCCCAAAGCCTGAAACAAGCTCCTTCTTAGTACCCTAGCTGATGCCTTGGGAATTAGGAAATGTCCCAGGAACAGGCACCGATCCCTGGACCATGCCCTCTAATCTTCTCAAGGGTTCATTTCCTCACATTGACTGCCTTTCTCACATATACACATCCACAAACTCTTGAGTGCTTGAGGGAAACTTCTAGATTTCTGAAGTTCTCATGTTCCTGTATGCTTGGTAAACTCAGCTATTCTATCGCATGGTTGCCAGCTGCCTTAGTTTCATCCTTTGCTAGGCTCCCAGCTTCATCTCCTCAGCTCAGGGAACCCCTGGCTTCTGCCTGAGTTCACCCTTTCTGCTCAAGGCACACTTAGCATTTCACCCCGGGATCACTGGTCTTTGTCATCTAACAGCTAATTTCCTGAGAGCCATTGCTTCATGTTTTATATACGGCTTTATGTTGGTTTTAGGTAGGTGGGTAACTCCATTTTTCCCACAGTCCATGTCTTCTTCTCTCCTCCTTTCTTCTATTTTTCTTCTCCTGTGTTGTTCGGTTTTCCAAGCATCAGACATGAAACACCAGGGCCACATACACAGAATTAAGTGCTCAATCACTGATCTATAACTTCAGTCCCTCTTTTCTTTTCTAATTATTATTTTGTTGTTTTGAAATAGAGTCTCCTTATGCGGCCTAGGCTGGCCTTGAACTCACATTCTTCCTGCCTTGGCTTCCTAAGTACTGGGGTAACAGGCATGCCTCACTGCACCCTGCTTTTTTTACTTTAGTAACTTACTTAAAGGGCTGGGAAGATGACTCACTGGGGAAGAGCATGGATTGCCAGTCCCGATCACATGAGTTCAATTCCTGGAACCCACACGTTGGAAGGAGAAGAACACCTACTACAGGTTGTCCCCTTGTCCTCTGACGGCGACATACACACTGTGGTGAAGGCTCATGCCGGCACACACAAATAAAAATAAAAAAATGTTCTTTAGTGACAGTGTTCTGTAGTTCCTTCCCTGAGGAAAGATTTGTAGTATATGAGTTTCAGAGATCTTTCAAATCTGACTTTCTTTCTCAACTTACAGTTGATCAACACTTGGACTGGGTAGGGCCACCTGTACTTAGAAACAGCTTTTGTCTGAGATTTTAAGATAATGCTTTCTTGTGGTTTCAGCTATGATATCTCCTTTTAATCTATTATTATTAAATTTTGTACCATTGGATTTTGAAAATATGCTTTCTGGGCACTTGCAGGAATCTTATCTCATTAAAAAAATCTTTTAAGCATGGAAAACTTTGTTGTGTCAAAACTGACCCTTGGGTTTTTAAATCTGGAGGAAGATCTTCTGAATGGTGTGGGTTCCTTCCTTTTTCTCAAACTGTTTGGATTTCCTCATCAGGTTTGAGGACTCTACAAATACGAAGTGACACCTCTGTTTGCCCTGGCTTTCAGAATAAAGCCACTCAGCACCTCCTTGACATGCATGGAGTCTCCTAACTGCTTGGCTTCATTATAATGGGACCAGCATGGGAGCCTATCTGGGTCTTTGGGTGACCTTTCAGCATTCATGGCCACCCTTCTTGTTTTAATCTGTTTCTGCAATTAACCCAACCTTTTGCCAAAGAGGCATGGGGAAGTGTGGTAGAGGCCATTACCAGTGTTTGGAGAGTCAGGTAGAGGGAGGGGCTGAGATAGAATGTACTGTCACTGTGGGGTTCTGCTCACTTTGTCTTTTGAATTTTTAAGATCAAAGATTGCCCTTGTCCTCACCAGTGCCTGATGACACCATCTACATCTCAATTTCCTCAGTGGCCGTGGCTACTTTCTTCTACCAAAACAGATGCATAGGATACGAGTGGGCATCTGGAGGGCTCATTGCTCCTTATGTAGGGTCTATGCCAACACTCCAGCATTTAGGTCCTCTCCTGAAAGAGCTGGTATCACCAGTTTTGAGTCTGTCCGTTGTGTTTGGACTTTCATTGGCTTTTTCTGAGCACTCCTGTTGAAAAGCGTTTGAATCTCCTTTCTCCTCTCATCTCCCTCTGTCAAATACAGTTAATCAACCCATCCATTTCAGTGGAACCTTGTTGATATCTCTTGTGGGCTCTTGTCTCCTCTCAGCATTGTTCAACCCACTGAGGAAAGCTATCCTCTCTGCTGAGTTAGGCACCACTAATCTGTTTTCCAGCTTCCAGAATTTCGTAGCTATCTCTTGTCTATTGCATCCCCCTCCTTGGTTCTTTTTGTCCTCAGGGCCTGTGCCTTTTACATTCCTGTTCTATCATTTGAGCAGCATTCCAAGAGGCTGTGGAAATAATGCGTGTGGCGATGGGGCATTTACTGGAAAGGACAAGGCAAAGGCTGAGGCAATCTAGCAGAAAGCATGGAAGGTGGTGATCAGGCCAAGGAGCCCGTCCTCTTTTCTGACTAGAGCTAATTGAAATTCCATTGTCAGGGCTAGCTGGAAAAAAAAAGAATGAGGCAGAGACCACAAATTTATCTCCGAGGCATCTGGAGCACTCCTTACCTAGCCATAGCTGTGGGGACCCATTTCATTCCAAATACCTGTGTTTGTGCCTCCTCCATGCCAGGCCCATGAACAGTGAGTGTCCTTCCACCCCAGAGCCTTCTTTTTTTAACCACCAAGGAAGCTCAGAAAGCAACTTCACTTGATACCTTGACTCCCTGGAGACGTCATGATCCCTTCTCTTTTTTGAGTTACCTGAGACCATTGACCAGAGAAAGTCATGCTAACAGAGGTTTGATATTAAAGACTGAGGGGGGCGGAATTACTGACTAATCTAGGTTTTCTGGTGGAGAACTTTAGTTGAACAATGCCCCTTTGATCTTCGGAAGCAGGCCACAGGATTCTGCCTACTCTGGGCTTAGAGCAGACCCTGGAGGCCAGTTGGAGGCCCTGTAGAGTCCAGTTTCCAGAGCTTCAGGTTGGAGTGATTTACATTTCAAAGGCTTCAGGAGCAACTGCAAAGAGGCACATTGAGGAAAGATTATTTCTAATTCTGAATTACTCAAAAGGCTCAGTAACTGTTGGCCACCCAGCTGAAGCCTGTGCAAGAATGAGTTTCAGGCTGAAACAAGAGAAGGTACAGTACAGCCAGGCACAGGGTAAGCCAGGGCAGAGGCTGAGATAAGCGGCGAAGGAAGTATGGAAGCCAAAATCAGAAGCACTATGGCCACAGTTGGCCTGTGTTTCTAGCCTTTCAGATTCATCTGGCTAACATCGAGCTTTAAAAAACAGTGGAGCTTAAGTATCAAAGGACACTTTCATGAAGTCTACATCAGGATCAGAAGCTAGGTAGGTGTCTCATCTCCTAGTATGGTGTTCACCTCTAGTGCCTAACTCTCAAAGCACACAGCAGGTACGATTAAGTGAAGCCTCCCTTTGGTTTAGGAAAAATCATGAGATAAAGAGGAAGTGGGTTATGGGGAAGGTGTTTAGAAATGTAAGATCACTCTTCAAGTTCTCTTGCTTTATGTTTATTTTGAAGATTTTTTTAAAATTTCTTTTATTTATTTTGTATGTATATGCATGCATGTCCTCCCGAGGAGGTCTGGGGGGGTCAGAGGACAACTTGGCCGGGTTGGTTCTGGATAAGACTCTAGTTGTCAGACTTTGCATCTTACCAGCTGAGCCATCTCATCAGCATAATTTTATTTTTTGTGTGCATGTGTGCATGTGTTTGCATATATATATATGTGTGTGTGTGTGTGTGTGTATTTGTATGATGGGGAGGACTGTATCATAACACATGTGTGGGAGTCAGAGGACAACTTTGGGGAGCATGCAGGATCCTGGAATCAAACTCAGGTCCTCAGATTTGTGTGGCAAGTGGCTTTACCCACTGAACCACCTCACCAGACCTTACAAGACATGAATTTAATGAATGAGCCAGGGAAAGTGTGACATAATGAAAGAAGAAGTAGAAGAAGAAGAAGAAGAAGAAGAAGAAGAAGAAGAAGAAGAAGAAGAAGAAGAAGAAGAAAACAGGTTTGTAAAAGGGAAAAAAAGGAAGTTAACACTTGATCTTATTTTTGAATAAATAATATGTACCTGGATACAAAAACTTTTAAATGTTCATCAAAAGTTAATAGCAGTTATATCAGACAATGAAATCATTGTTTTCCATGTTAGTCTGTATTTTCTAGATCTGAATAGATATAATCTTTAGATCAAATAAAGACATTTAAAACCTTCGATGTGAAATAAGTTACTGAAGTATATCCTAGGACTTTTGGGATGATGCTGTGAGTCTAACCCAGGACATTAGGTACACTACACAAAGGGTCTACCACTGACCTCTTCTTTGTATTCATCCTTCCAGGTTACCCATTTTGTACATGCTGTTCCATGCTTAGATTTTTTTTTAATTAATAAAACTGAGCTATTGCATTGTTTTCTTATTTTGATCACAAAAGAATCAGAAAATGCACATGAGAGGTTTTATAAGCTTTGGAGCAAAACCAAAGAAGTCACAGAGATCTTGGTCTATAAGTTTTATTTTTATTTTTTTATTTATTTATTTATTTTTTTTTTTGGTTTTTTCGAGACAGGGTCTCTCTGTGTATCCTTGGCTGTCCTGGACTCACTTTGTAGACCAGGCTGGCCTCGAACTCACAAAGATCCGCCTGCCTCTGCCTCCCAAGTGCTGGGATTAAAGGCGTGCGCCACCACCGCCCGGCTTGGTCTATAAGTTTTAAATGAAGGTATATGTTACTGTCTCCAGTGAGCCACTCCGCAACAAAGCCAGCAAACCCAGCCTTGATTCTCTTTGGTTGGCTTTACTTTTTAGGCTCCAAATAAAACTAATTGAAAAAATTTTAAGGCACCAGATGTGGAGGCTCACATTTGTAATCCTAGCACTTGGGAGGCTGAGGCAGAAGGATTGCTGTAAGTTCCATGCCAACCTGAGCTGAAGTGTGAGACCCTGTCTTTAAAGAGGAGAAATAGCAGGAGGAGTAAAAGGAAGAGGGGGAAGAGGAGGAGAAAAAAAAGAAGGAAGAAGAGGAGGAGGAACAGTTTGTGAGAGGTAACTCTGAATGTGAGATCCAAAATCAAATGTTGCCAAAACAAAGAAAGTCCAGTTGGTAAATACATAAGGAGAGCATTTCATCCAAACCAGGACACCAGCCCATGAAAGAAGAGAACATTGTCATTACATGAGGCAACTGGTAGAGCCGAAGGCTCTCCACAGCGGAATGGGGCTTTCAGTCAGTTGATGAATTTACCTTCTTTTAGAAAGAGAACCCTGCCTTTTGGTTATAAAATAGACCATATGGTGCCAAGTGTTGCAATGGGGCTGGGTGTGTGTTTGAGTTGGTACCAAGTCATCCATCTCAGTGCTTGATAGAGAAGCTGAGGTACAGGCGAGGTGGGGGTGGGAATGAGGGTGAGGGTGGGGGGAAATAACTTCCAGTCACAATGAATGTGTGCTAGAGGCCCTGCTCACTAATGATACAGTGCTAAATGCCTTTCAATGATTGCTTTCCTTTAGGTGAGGGTGGGGGTGGGGGGAATAACTTCCAGTCACAATGAATGTGTGCTAGAGGCCCTGTTCACTAATGATACAGTGCTAAATGCCTTTCAATGATTACTTTCTGTAAAAGAAACAAAATCCTTCATCCAGGGCCACAAAGACGGAAGTTAAACAACCCAAGGAAACAGAGACTTGCCACAAAGACCTGGCTTTACTTCTCAGCCTTACTTTCTGTTATCAGTTGTGGGTGGGGGTGGGGTGGGGGTGGCTATTAATTAATCTTTGTCAACTTCAGTTTGTTCAATCTGCAAAGCCCATAGAGTGACAGCTTCCTCCCATGATAGAGTGAGTGCTCAATGTACAGTGACCACTATTGTTCCTTTTGTTGAGTTGACTTGGGTTTTCATGTAGTCCTATGAACACAGCATACACTTTTATGTACCAACTATGACATATTATAAAGATTTCAGTGACCTTAAGTGACTCGAATTATCATTACCATCCATCTCCACAATTTTCTCCTTTTCTTAAATTAGTTCTTTCAATTAGGGTACAGAGTAGGGGTTTCATTATGACATTTTCATACGTATATACCATTATGTCTTGCTCAGACTTGCCTTTCATGTTTCTTCTCTTATCCATGTGGCCCATTTTCCACTGGCTCTCTTTTTCTCCCCCCAAACAATATCCCTTTTGCTTTTGTGATACTTGAGTATACATGTATACATATATATATGTGTGTTTGTGTATAAAGATATTTGAATCTAAATTCCACATATGAGAGAAAAATGTAAAAATGTGTCTTTCTCTTCCTCCTTATCATTACTCCATCCCCCCTCCTATCCCTTTATACCACTTCCACCCCTGACATCCTTCCCTCTACTCCCATGTCTCATTTATGCATATGCATTTAATTATAAATTTGAGTATGAAAGAAAGCACACAGTATTTGTCTTTCCAAAACTGACATTTGAGACTGAACATGATGATCTCCAGCTCCATCCATTGTCCCACCAACATCATAATTGGACTTTTCTTTACAGTTGACTAAAACTCTGCATAGTGTATACTGTATATACTATATACACACACTATACTGTCTTTGTCCTTTTCATCTGCTGGTGGCCATCTTTGTCTTGGCTATGATGAATAGTGCAGCAGTAGACACGGATGTCCAAATGTCTCTGTAGAACTGTGACTTGCATCCCTTGGGATATGACCAGGGGCAGTGTAGCTGGATTGTATGGTTGCTCGATTGCCAGGCTTTTTTTTTTTTTTTTTAAGGACTTCCATATTGATTTCCACTGTGGCTGCACTAGTTTACAGTCCTACCATCAGGGATAAGGGTTCCCATTTCCCTGCATTCTCACCAGAGTTTGTTTCAATTTTTTCTTTTCTGTTTCTCTCTCTTTTTCTGGAGACAATATCTAACTCTGTAGCTCAGGTTGGCCTAGATTCTATGTTAGAGCCCAGGCTAGCCTTGAACCTACAGAAATTCCCTTGTGCCATTCTCCTGAATACTGAGATTACAGATGTGAGGTCCCATTCTTGTTTTCTTGACAGCCACGCTGACTGGGATAAATGGAATCTCAATGCACCTTTAATTTGCATTTTCCTGATGCTTAAATATGTTGGCCATTTTTTCCCACACATTTGTTGGTCATTTGTCATTATCCCTTTGGGACTGTCTTGTTCATTTCCCCACTTGTTGATTGCAGAATTATTTTGGTGTTTAGTTTTTGCAGCCTGATGTATTCTAGATATTAATCACCATTCAGATAGATGCACAGTTGGAAGATCTTTCTCTTCTGTCTCTTCACTTTGCTGATGATTTCCTTTATTGTGCAAAAGATTTTTAATTTCATAGACTCCCTGTCCTTAGCTTTTAAATGGTTTCTCTTGTTTTACTTCTGTTGTTTCAGAATTTCAGGTTTTACATTAAGATCTTTGTTCAGGGTAGAAATACAATCCTAGTGCCAGCCTTTTACACTTGAATATCCAGTTTTCCAATGCCATTTGTTGAAGAGACTTCTTGTCAAAGCGTATTTTTGATATCTTTGTCAAAAAATTGGGTGGTCATAGGTGTGTGGGTTTATTTCTGGGTTCTTTACTCTATTCTGCTGGTCTCTGAGTCTCTTTTGTGTTGGTCCCATGATATTTTTGTTACTGTACCTATGTAGTGTAAGGTGAGGTCAGGTATTGCAATGTCTTCTGCTTCTCTGCTTCTGTTTAGGATGGGTTTGGCTGTTCGGGTTCTTTTGTGCTTCTGTATGAATTCTAAGAACATTTCCATTTCCTCAGACAGAAACTCCATATAACTCCCCACTCTTCCCTGCTCCTAGTGCCTAGAAACCACTTGTCTACTTTATGTTTCTAGGATTAAACTAGTGTAGGTGTTTCATGCGAGTGAAACTGCACAGCATTTGCCCTTTGGTCTCTGTCTCTATCCTTTCCCCTTTAGCACAATGTCTTCAAGGTTAAGTCATGTTACAGCATCTACCAGAATTGTAATCCTTTCTAAAACTCAATAATGTTTCACTGTTTACTGCATGCCCCACTTTATTTATCCAGCTGTCAATGGACATTTGGGTTATGTCATTACCTTTTCGCTGTGACGAATAATGCCCCTGTCAGCATAGGTGCATACAGATTTGTTCATATTTCTGATTTCTATTGGTTTGTGTGTGTATACATATATACATATGTACATGCACACACACACACACACACACACACACACACACAAAGTTAAATTCCTAAATTATATGCTTGAACATTGACTCTCAAGTAAAGACTGCCTGTAGTGTGACTTTGGGTAGTGTGACCTTCGGTTAGGTGACTGCTCCTTTCTGTGTGTCACTGGAAATAAAAACTGAGTTAGGCATCATTTACTGTATGGATAGGGATGCTATATAGATATGACACAGATCAAAAAGAAATAGTTGGCTGTACCACAGCTGTTCACAAGTTGGAGTGGCTAAAAGCATTTGTCCCATTAAGGTGGCCTCTGATTGCCTTTGGCCTTCGAGGGCCCTGGCAGAACTTCATTCCCCAGTCCACAGCCCCCCCACTTCCTGTTAGCAGATTGTGTTCCTGGAAAGATATGTTGAATACTATTTTAGAGCTCATTATTCAAGGAACCCTGGGGTGGTTCCTTCTGGAAAAGCAAGGCTCTGCTGGTGGAAGAAATAACAAGTTCTAAATGACTTGTCATAAATCTGAGCCTTGGTATACAGGCTCTGGCCTAGAATGGGACCACACTGTCGATAGACTCTTTTTACCTCTGACCCGCCCTGTCACCTGGTGTCTATGGAAGTGTTGTCATGTACAAAATAGGTTCTTTTCAGAAGAGAGGCACTGGGTCAATACTGATGCAGCACATGGACTTGGAAGGCTTCTGATCCTGCCTTCCTGGATGTTCTCTGCTGTTATCTGAGCAACAGTGACCAACGCTTACTTCTCCTCTCTGGGCCTTAGTTTCCTCATCTGGAAAATGCAGATGGTTAGGATGGTTAGAGGGAAGGATTTGGTAAGATCAAGCTGCTTAGCCTATGACATGGAAGCATCCAGGAGGCCACCTTGAGGTGACCTGTGAATAATATACACATGAAACCTCAGATTTCTTGTTTCATAATGGTTTGGTGAGGCTTTCAGACCAGCAAACATCTTTTTTTTTTTTTTTGAGCAGCGATGTCAGGATGAAAGGTCTTTACTATGCGTGGATAGCTTTCTTCAGGCTTCCCTAGTGTACCGCCCTTGGCCGATTTGTCTAGTCTGTCTTTCAAGCCAGGCTTTTATTTCACTGTTCTTACTGTGAGCTCTTGTTCCTTTTATCACTTGTTCTTTATAACAAAAAAGTGCAAAGTTCTACCAACAAGCAAGAGCCGAAGAACATGGAAACTGCGACCGGTATAATACAAATTGTGTTTCCCGAGCAATGGATTAAAAAAAGAATCTATAAGATAAAAACTGGAAGTAGTTTTCTCAAGAGGGGACTGTTGCTGTCCCACAGAGTAAGGACAAAGCCTTGTCATCTGTTTGGTGCATTGTGGAATCGCACATTCCTCACATTCCCCCAGCCCTAGAGATAGGCAGTACTGGGACCATTGTCCTCATTTAGAACTTGCGAAACTGAGTTCCAATCAGTAAACCCAGTTGCCCCAGGAAACTAGCTGATGAGTGGATGAGGAGGTATCTCCTCTGGCCACATCGGGCCAGCAGGGCCCCAGAGCTACTATGTTGACTTGCAGTGGGGACTCTTGCACTGTAATCATCAGCAGGTGTCAACAAACTGAGGGCAGGGACCCCGTTAAGGTCCAAAACTGATAGCCAGGGAGGTGTGTGTGTGTGTGTGTGTGTGTGTGTGTGTGTGTGTGTGTGTGTGTGT
>CAJQZJ010033226.1:26182-50583 GCA_907164525.1 Lophiomys imhausi | reverse complement strand
GTGTGTGTGTGTGTGTGTGTGTGTGTGTGTGTGTGTGTGTGTGTCTTTGTGAGAGAAAAAGAGAAACAGGATAGAAACAGAAAAGAGAGAACAATTCATGGTTCCCTAATAATTAATGCACTCTGTGTGTGTGAGTATTCCAAAATCTTTAAAAATCTGAAATCTGAAACACTCATGATCCTACAAATCTCAGAGATAGGATGCGGAGCCTGTATTCATCACATTTGGAATGCTTCGCTTTGCTCTTCTTCCTTTCCTTCCCCTCCTCTCCCCTCTTCCCCAACACAGGTTCTACATATGTATCCCAGGCTAGCTGTGGCTCAAAATCCTCTTGTCTCAGCCTGTCAGGTGGTAGGATTGCAGGACTATGTCACCACACTTGGCTAGACTATGAGTTTGCAAGGTTTATTTTTATCATTTTTTAAAATTTATGTGAGTCTGTGTGAGTGTATTCCACATTTGTGCAAGTACCTGAGGGTGCCAGAACAACGCAGTAGATCCCTTGGAGCTGGAACTATAAGCAGCTGAGAGCTGCCTGACTTGAGTGCTGGGAACTGATATCACATTCTCTGGAAAAGCCACAGTAAGTGGTCTCCAGCGAAATGATTTTTTTTTTTTTTAACCAATACTGGGATTGAACGCAGGACTGCATGTGCTAAGCAAGGCAAGTGTGGCCAGGATGAGCTGAAGCCTGTAACATGTGTGCTGTGTCTCCCTGAAGGCTGCAGTGTTGTGAGCTCACCTCGCTGTCATTTTCTAGCAACTCAGACTCACTGCAGCTCTTACTGCTGGGAGAGACCTTCAGAAGCACTTCAGAGGGCTTATTTTCCAGCTGCTGTGGAGGACCTACCCCAACGCGAGCGTTAACATTAGCCTCTGTCACTATTCCTGTCTTTCAGCCGCAGCTGTTACTGGAAGGAGTGAGGTATGAGGTAAACTCTTGAAAATCATACCAATGTACTTAAAACCTTCCAGTAGCACCCCATTGCCTTCAGAAGAAAATCCAAACAGCTGTGCATGGTCAGTGTGGTTCCATGGCTGAACAGCTTCTGAGACTGACCCCTTTTCCTACTCTAGCTTCTAGGCCTAGGCAATAGCACTTCAGGCCCCAACAATTGTCATCTTTCATTTGTCCTCAAACATTCCATGCTCTTTCTGCTCATAAATGTTATCATTTATTATTCCATTGACCTAGAACACTCTTGACCCCTATCCCCAACTCCCAAGGCTAAATTTCTCAGCTTCGATATTACCTTCGCTGAGGGACCTTTTCTAACCATCTTGCCCCACCGAGCCAGCTTCTCTATGCATTTCTTTTGCTGGGACAGGCATGGTGGTTATCCCAGCACTGAAAAACTGAGGCAGGAGCATTGTCAAGAATGAGTCCAGTACGATCTACATGCCAAGTTTCAGGAAAGTCAAAACTAAGGAGCAAAACCTTGCCTCTAAAGGCAGGGAAGGGCAAAATGCAGGGGGGAAAACTGCCAGGAATCTCAAATTTGAAATGCCTCAATATCCCAGAGTTTTTGAGCATGTCAAGACAGCATAAGGAAAAACTACACACCTGACCTCATGAGATAGAATACAGTCAAAATGCAAATAGTCTAAAAGTACTGTATAAATGATATTCAGGGATGATCTGGCCACACACTAGTAATCAAAGAACTCTAATCCAATGATTCTTGACCTTCCTAATGCTGTGACCCTTTAATGTAGTTCCTC
The DNA here is from genome assembly GCA_907164525.1 of Lophiomys imhausi. Lineage (NCBI taxonomy): Eukaryota > Metazoa > Chordata > Mammalia > Rodentia > Muridae > Lophiomys > Lophiomys imhausi. The sequence goes on along the minus strand of CAJQZJ010033226.1, from coordinate 48,861 downwards.
ATGTTGCAGTGACCCTCAACCATAAAATTGTTTTGTTGCTACTTCATAACTGTAATTTTGCTAGTTATGAGTTTTAATGTAAATATCTGTGTTCTCCGATGGTCTTAGGTGACCTTTTTGAAAGGGTCATTCAATCCCCAAAGGGATCTTGACTCACAGGTTGAGAACCATTGCTTCAGAGGCTTTGAAGGAGCATTTCAGGTTTAAGACCAGCTTATGCTACAAACAAGATCCTGACTACAGGCCTAGAAGATGGCTGAGTAGTTAGAGCTCTTACCATGCAATCAAGAAGACTGAAGTTTGAATCTACATCCCTGCTGGGTTGGCATGGCAGCTAGATGTAAATCCAGCCTTAGAACACAGATATGGGATTCTATAGCAAGCTGGCTAGCTAGATTAGCCATACTGGTGAACTCTGTGGTTGATCGAGAAATCCTACTTCATAGAATATGGTAGAAGAATGATCAAGGGAAAACCTCTCAATATTTGTCGGGCCTCGATACTCACATGTGCACATGTTAGTACATGCCCCCTATGTGCATGTGCACACATGCACACACATGCAAACATATGTACGTGCCCACTATATTCACATACAGCTACACATATAATTAAGGAAAAAGAAAAACAAAGACCCTGTCACAAAAACCAAAAATGAAAGATATCACTATTATGTTGAGTGTATGAATCTATATGCAACATAAGTGAATTTCATGGTAGATTTGGGTCTCATCTCCCAAACAACTCTCTCTCTGTCTCTCCTCTACCCTCTCTTTCTTCCTTCTTCCTTCCCCCCTCTCTCTTTCTCTATCCCTTCCTTCTTCCCTTCTTCCCTCCACCCCCCCTCTGTGTATGCAAACATAAGGAAGGGGGTGGTAAGTTGCTCGTGCTCCATTAGATGGCTCTACACCATGCACATATTGACAGTATTAATTGGATTCAATGGAAAAAAAATTTAAAAAGGGACATGAAGTTAGGAAAGAGATATGTAGGGGAGGGAGGATATGATCAGAATACACTGTCTATATGTATGAAATTCTCAAAGAAAAAATAAAAATTAAAAACATTTATTTCTTTTTATTTTATAGGTATGGGTGTTAGCCTGCATGCATGTCTGTGGACCACATGCATGCAGTACCTGATAAGGCCAGAAAAAGGTGCCAGATTATCTGGAACTGGAGTTGCAGATGGTTGTTAACTGTTACATAGGTGTGGGGAACTGAACCCAGGTTCTTTATTAGAGCAATAAATGCTCTTAACCACTGATCCATTTCTCTGGGCCCAGTAAAAGAAAATATTTTTAAAATTCCAAATTTAAAACACTCCCAGTCTCAAATGCACGTTTGTTGAAATCTAGAATAATTATATATATTTTTTATTGCTAATCTATTCTTCGCCCCAGACACCTGCAAGCTCTTTGAGTAGTTGCCAGTGCTGTCTGTCCACTACCCTATCCACCTCTCTCAGCGCCCAGCCAGCTCTTCTCACATTCAGCACACATTTATGGACAGAACAAATGAATGTGACGCACTCACATCTTGGGAATCCTGGTCTCCCTGAACCAACAGGCATTCAAACATGATAGAAAGCAACATTGGATGTCCTTTAAAAAGGTATGGCCCCCCACTGTTTGCCCCTCTGCTCAGCTTGTTCATGAAGGGGGAAGATCATCCCATCTCCTTCCTTAGGATGGCCATAGTCTAGTAAGGATGGGGCACAGTGACTATGCATACACCAAACAGAATCACAAACTTAGTGTCACAAAGCAAGTGTTTGTATGCTTGCTTAGAGGTTGGGAATTCAGACCAAGCAGTGGATGGACAGGATTCTCTTCTATTGCCTGAGCAGAACCAAGCTCTCCTGTGCTGTCTCAGCTGAGGGAATTCAAAGTCTGAGGCCTTGCATCATTCAGAGGCTGACTTCCTTGCATGTGTGGAAAATGATGCCCTGGCTCTTGATGAGTATCAGTTTCTCTCTATCTGTGAAACTGCCCATGTAGCTAGCTGTCTAGCTTGGGGTCCCTTACAGCATGATGGCTGATTCCAAAGACCAGCATCACAAGAGACTTATGAACTAGCCTAGAAATCAACCACAGGATACAACCATTCCTTTCCCCTCCCTGCTCTTTCATTCGTTTGTTCATTCACTCTTTTCCTTTCTGTCAGACTATGAGTACTGCTGCGTGTGTGTGCATGTGTGTGCATGGGCCAAAGCATGCCCTTGGGTTTCACTCCTCAGGCACTATCTACATGTGAGGGTTTGCTTGTTCTTTGAGATAGGGTCTCTCAACTGGTCCAGAACTCACCATGCAGAGTAGGCTTTCTGGCCAGGGAGCCCCAGGAATCTTCTTGCCCCACCTCCCCCCGCTTTCCCAGCAATGAGATGATGAGCATGCACCAAGACATCCATTTCATTTTGTTTTTCTTTTGTTATTGGTTTTTTTTTTTCACATGGGTTCCAGGTATCGAAGTCAGATCTCTCACATGGTATCGTTTATCATATTTAGCCAGCAAGGCAGTCACAATGTCCCTCAGGGCTGGGGTTTAGGGAGGGAGGAAAATTCCATCTCTGGACAGAGGTGGCAAGATGCTGAAAGACTGTATGGAACTGAAAACATTCCTGTGGTTGTTTTCAGAAATACAGTTGTCTGTTGTCTGTAGAGAGCTAGTATTTATAACATTAGGTGAAAGGGGACCCAATCCTTCTGAGTCTTCACACCATAAAGGAGGGCTTGGCTAGAAATACTCATCACAGTTGAGATAACAGAAGCATGTAGAAGTCTTTTTAACCTGACCGCTGTACTACAAAATAGGCCCCACGTGCATGGTTCACAACTATTATCTCATTTAATGAAGGAACATGTGCTGAGGTTTCCACAGCTTACAAAGCATTTAACACAGCATTTAAAAAATCTTCACCACAATCCCCCCAGCCCCAAGACCACAACTTTCCAGAGGAGAAAAGTGAGATTCAGAAAGGAGATGAGAAGGCCACCCCACACCCAAGTTCACAGAAGCTGGGAAGCATGGCACCTGCTCCAGGCAAGGAGTATGGTGTGTTCTGGACTCTGCCTCTCCAGCAGACCTGATGACAGACACTCAGCTAAGATTTCAGGTTCTATAGATCACGGGCAAAGATGTTGACACTTCTACATCATTCTACACATTGCAGTTGATGTGAAAACAGGCGTTTTGTTTGGAGGGGGAGGTTTCTGGGATTTTTTTTTCCTCATCACTGTCTCCTGTCTGCTTCTGTATTTGTAGAGAATGCAGCCCTTGGGACACCATATCCAACCTGGATAAAACCCTGTCTGAAGTCAAGCCTGCTTTCCCACCTCATGCAGATATTTATTATGGGATACCACATTGTTTTTGCAAAGCGATTATACCAGGCCATACTCCTACCACCAATTTATAAATATTCTGGCTCCTGCAACCTCACCACCACTCAGTATTTCCAGACTTTGAGCTTTTTCTCACTCTAGTGTGAAATGGTAGATTCACTATGAGTAAAAAATGCATTTTCCTAATTAGTAAGTAAATTGAACATCTTTTCGTATGTTTATTGAACATGGAAGGCTCTTGTTAGATCAAGCTTCTTTTCCAGTCTTCTACCAAATTAGCTATGCAGTTTATTTTATTATATGGATGATAACTTAATGCTTTATCTATTACACTTGCCGATAAATTGTCTAAGAACTGTGAGTTAGTAATTCACTGTAATTGGCCTGTTTTGTGGTATCCTGTTACAACAGCATAAACAGATTAAGACACCTTTTTCGAATAGTATCCAGATGAACCAAATATAGCATGTTCTACTAAACCAAGATCTATCTTACATTTAACATTATTGACACAAAGAAAAGTGATAGAGAAATAAAAGAGTAAGGGTGGTTGGGATTAAACAATCTTCTTTTGAAAACGTTGCCCACACAGACACGTGCTCATAGGACCATTTCCCTGGAGGCTTCCCCAGGCCCTGAGAGAGGCATGCAAGAGAATAACCTCAAACTGGAGTTTCATGCTGTGTTTATCTTTGATATACAGGCTCTTAGCTCAGATCTTTAGAAAAACGACAGAGAATGACTTAGCCATGCTCTTGAATGGGATCAGTGTAGAATATGATCCTGTTAGTGCTTTATGCTCTCCAGTTGGACTTTGCTGGAACTTTTAAAAGGAAGACAGGTATACCACATTTTCTCAGCACAAAGCTTGCCACATCATTGGAACCAAGGATATTTGTGACATGGTTGTACTTTCCCCTGTAAGCATTCCTCTGTTTTCTTTGGGGAGGAATAGCCAGACAGGACCTCATTTATGTAATACAAACTGGCTTCTAGTTCTGTGTAGGCCCGGATGATTTCAAACTCTCAGAAAGTATAGAAGAGAGCATTAGATCCCCTGGAACTGGAGTTCATGTGTTGTGAGCTGCCCAATGGGGGTGCTGTGAACACAACCCAGATCCTCTCAAAGGGAAGTAAGCTCTCTTAACCGCTGATCAATCTGTTTAGCCCCTATTCATTCCAGGCTTACTTCCAAAATAAATTCTTGCAGAAGTGGTTCATTCTCACTCTTCCTATTCTTCTGCTTTATTTTGAGATAGGATCGCACACACACACAGCCCAGGCTGCCCTCAAACTCCTGATCCTCCTGCCTCTACTTCTTAAGTGCTGCTGCCATTACAAGCATGCTCCTCCAAGTTTCCTCTTTAAAAAAAAAAAAAAAACAACTTTGACAAGGAAATGGGAGAGATTGACACACAGACAAAAGTCAATGGATAGGAGGTACAAAGATTATCAGGTAGAGCAACAGGGCACTGACAGAAAGACCCTGCACTGCATTGAGTAAGAGGCCAGGGTAACAGTCTGTTCTGTAGAACCTGCAAGCTCTTTGAACTCCCCTCAACCTTTGCTCAAATCACTGACTATAACAAACATACACAGAAACATAAAGTTTGACATTGTATGGCAAGATCAATACTTAGAGTGTGTATTTCGTTTGATCCCACTCACTTCAGAGAGGCTTGGGAGGTGCGGGAGGAGGCATGTCACAGGGGCTGGCTCTGAGAGCTTAAAGCCTTGTCTAACTCCAGCTTGCTTTCTGAGCTTCATGCTTGTGCTTGGAGTGAGTTCTCAGATCCCGCCCCTGCCTCCGTGTCTGACTCTTGCTGCCGTGATTTCCCTCCACGATGGCCTTTCATCCTTCTGGAATTGTCTCTTCCATGCTTGCCTTGGTCATATGATTTTAGCACAGCAGCAGAAAAGTAACTAATACACAGTCATTTGAACATTTTATTCGTGGCTTGTCTAGCTCTTTCTGGTTCATTTTTGACATGCTTTTGGTTATATGTTGCCAATCTTCCCATTCCCTGGATTACCACATTCTTAATAATGGTTTTTGAGCTAAAGGATTATCACATTCTTAATGATGGTTTTTGAGCTAAAGTGTTTTGATTTTCATATATTCATATTATCACTATTTTTATAGATAATGATTTTAAACTCTAAAATAATCTTCCCATACCCAGAAATGATGTCAATGTTCATCTCTTTTATTTTAACTTGAGGTGGTTATTCATTTAATACATTAATTACCTGCCATAGCATGACTTTTCCTCTCTGTCCTTTGTCTTTCATTGTTGCTGTTATGATGTCAGGGATGAGGTTTGTTTTTTTCCCTTTTCTTTTTGACTCACCTACTACAATGCTTTCTCTATATATGTGAACATTTTCAAACATCTGAGAAGATTAAAAGACAGAATAATGAATGCCATACTCCTGCCCCAAAGTTTGGAAATTCTTCTGATGGAGTGTAGGACCTTGTCTTTGTCTTTGATGTCTTTTGGATTGCCATTTTTCACCAGTTCTGGAAAAATAAAAGACCCTCAATTTCAGTTTTCTACTGCAGCATCATTACCCATCTCAAAATTTGAGGCTTACGAGACTGTTCATTTATTTTGCACACAAATCTGTTGTTGGGTTGGGTTCCTGTGGGGACAGCTTGTCAGCTTGCCTCTGCTCCATGTAAGATCGTCAGGAACAGACATCAACTCTAAGATAAGACCTCCCTCTACATACTGACACTGGTGCTGGAGAGAGAGGGGAGAGAGACAGAGAAAGAGAAAAAGAGAGGAGAGAGAGCATATATAGTCTCTGACTTTTTCAGTCTGAGATGATAAAATCCCTTAGTAGAATACATACAGAATATTCCTCACCAAACCACAAGGACATTGCCTCAACAATGTTCATAGCAGCTTTATTTATAATAGCTAGAAACTGGAAAAAAAAACCCAGACGTCCTTCAACTGAAGAATGGATTAAAAAAAAAAAAACTGGGATACATTTACACAATGGAACACGAACTCAGGCATCAGAAACAAGGAAATCATGCAATTTGCTGCCAAATGGATGGAACTAGAAAAGCTCATCCCGAGTGAACTAACCCAGACCCAGAAAGATACACATGACATGTATTAACTTATAACTGGATTTTAGCCACTTAGCACAGGATAACTATCCCACAACCAACAGACTGAAAGGAACAGGAACACAGACTTTGTTACTTGTTAATGGGACACTTTGCTCTAGTGGAGCTGCCATGTAGGGCCCCAGTGCAAGAGGAAGCTCTTAGCCCTCATATGACTGATGAACTGAGGAGGGCTGAGATGTGAGGGCACCCCACACCAGAGGAGTAGGATAGGTGGGAGAGGGGGTAAGGGGTGAGAGGGTGGGGCAGAGAAAGGTGGAGGGAGGGGCTGTGATGGAGATGTAACTTGAAGTAATAAATGTAATAATAATAATATAAAAAGAACTTAGTAGATTTCTTTATGGATCGTGAATCGATTACTCCATTAGACAAAAGGCATCCACAAATTTCATAGAGATAACTTTTTCTATGCCTTGGGCTTCTTTTGAGATTTGTAGAAGCTCCATTTGCAACAGTAATGTGCTTTATAAGGCTCTTAGGGGGCGTTGGTGTGTTTGAAAGAGTCCATAGGGCACCACCTTGAATTTGTCTGAGCTTGTATTAAGAGTGATATCATCAAACTCTTGACCTCCCCTTTAGGTCATAGCTTTTCAGGAGAACCTTGGGCTTGACCTTTGCCTGGCACTCATTCTGACTTTGAGAAGAATTTGCTGTATGGAGAAAATGGAGGGAAGAAACATTTGTTTTTCAAATCCAGTAAGCTCTTCCCTGCCCCATTCACAGATCTCAGGACTGTAATAAATTTTATTTTATTTTTTAAAAACAGTCTTGGGTTCAGCATAAATTCATGTGGACGATACAGAGCTTCCATGTAATGCCTGCCTGTTGTGATTTCTACATAACAGCTCCCTGCAGGAACAGAGTGCTTTAGTTACAGTTGGGAGAGCGACATGACCAGCTGAATTTCGGTTTACATGAGGCCATTTAGTATGTCATACAGTTTACTCGTATTATGATGTGCACCCACTGTCATAGAGAATAGTTTCTTTGCCTAAAATAGTCTCCTGTACCTTACCTATTCATTCCTCCTTCTTCTAAAAGCTGTGTCAATCATCCATCTTCTTATTTTCTTTATTTCTGCCCTTTCCAGAATGTCATGCTACTCAGGTGTATTTCAGTATGTAGTCTTTCTAGTTCGGCTTCTCTTACTTAGCACTGTGCCCATGGGACTCTTCTGTGTCTTTTCATGGCTCGATCATTCATTCTCCTTTATTTATTTATTTATTTATTTATTTTTGTCTGTCTGTCTGTCTGTTTATTTATTTATTCGTTCATTCATTCATTCATTCGTTCGTTCATTCATTCATTCATTTATTTATTTATTTATTTTTCGGGACAGGGTTTCTCTGTGTAGCCCTGGCTGTCCTGGACTCACTTTGTAGACCAGGCTGGCCTCGAACTCGCAAAGATCCACCTGCCTCTGCCTCCCAAGTGCTGGGATTAAAGGTGTGTGCCACCACCGCCCGGCTTCATTCTCCTTTATAACTGAGTAATCTTCCATTCCATTGCTATCAAAATTTGTTCTAGCCAGGTATTGAGGATCAGGAGTTCAAAGTCACTCTTAGCTATGTATAGTTTAAAGTCAGTCTTGGATACGTAAGATTATGTCTCAAAAAAATAAAATAAACCAAAGGTAAACACAAACAAACAAAATTTCCATTCAGTTATCTACCGTTTCATTAAAAAAAAAAAATCTCAAATTTGTTGTCCTAAAACAACAGATTTTATTTGACTATAAACTTGCAGTTTGGACAAAGTTCTGTGAGGATATGGCCCCAGCCAGGGCATTTCTCAGCTGTCCCTAGAGGATCACTAAGCAGAAGGTATTTGTCCTTCTTGTCCTGTCCCTGTGTCTCTTTACCTTTCTGATGCATCCTTAGACATTTCTTTCTATTCCAATTTGTCATTTTCTCCCATTGGGATTGATCTTAATTTGAATCCATCTATTTAATTGTTTTTGAACTTTAAGTTCCCTTTTTTTAAAAAAGCTGTCTAATTTACTATAAGTAGTAGTGGCATGTGTGTGTGTACACATGGCATGATATATGTGTGAGGTCTGAAGATGGTTTGCAGGGTGACTCTTTCTTTCCACGGTGGTTTCTAGGAGTGGAGCTCAATGTTATCAGACCTGTTGCGGCAAATACTTTTGCATCTGCAGCTTTACCTCATCAGTCCCTCAACTTCCTTCTTTTGAAATCTATTTATATTTTATTTAAGAATCATTTGTAAACTGTAGACGGTACATATGTCATTGAGCAATCAAGTGAATTTCGACAAATATATGCACCAGGTAATCCTCCTCCCCACGAATTAAAATATACGTATCTGTGTCTTTATGAAGATCTACCTGTAAGTACGCTTACAGAGTATATTTCATTTAACAAATTTTATTTTTATTTTTATTTTTTGTTTTTCGAGACAGGGTTTCTCTGAATATCTCTGGCTGTCCTGGACTCGCTTTGTAGACCAGGCTGGCCTCGAACTCACAAAGATCCGCCTGCCTCTGCCTCCCAAGTGCTGGGATTAAAGGCGTGCGCCACCACCGCCCGGCTATTTAACAAATTTTAAATCATGCTTATTTACTGTAGGTATGGTTGTAGGTATATGGGCCTGTGTACCTTGGCATATATGTGACAGTCAGAGGACAACTTGCATGTACCAGACAGTTCTTGTCATCCATCATATAGGTCTCAGCAAACACACCCAGGTCATCAAGCTTGGAGGAAAGAGTATATCTTATTTACACATACAATATTTTACTGCCTGTATAAAATATAGACTATAGGTATGCCTTTTCATAGTTAGCAACAACCCTCATGCCTTACCCTACTCCCTCTTCAGGCCAACTCTCAGTCCCCCCCACCCAATTGGCTACTAGTTTTCCCCTCTAGTCTCTGTTATGAATAGTACCTGATGGCATATGCTCTTTTGAATCTGGCATCTTTTCTTTGGGCATAATTTCAGATTTACTCTGATTCAGATTGTATCAATAGTTTCTTCCCCATTATATTGGAGCAACTATTTATTTATTTATTTATTTATTTATTTTCCCATTCATAGATGTCCATAGATTTTTTTTTTCATTCCCCCGTCCCTTTTTGTCATTTTGAATAAAGTTGCTCTGCTTTCTCTGGACATATGTTTTCCTCTTTGGTAGTTGCCCCAGAGATAAAACTGGTAGATGAGAGGAAGTTTATGTTTAACTTGAGAGAAAATAAAACTATTTCTCAAAAGTTGTTGTGGCAATTTACACTCTTGCCTGCACTATGCAATTCTGTTACTCCATGGGCCTTGCCAATGCTTGGCACCCTAGGACTTAAGAAGTTTTCCTCATCTTACTTAGTGTCTAGTGGTATCTCACTACAGTGTTAATTTGCATTTCCGCAAATCTCAGGATGTCAAACAACTTCTATAGGCTTATTGATCACTTATATTTCTTTTTTTTTGAAAACTGTGTTGAATCTTCTGCACATCTTAGAACTGGGTTCTTTTTTTCTTATTATTATTGAACTATAAAGTTGTTTATATTTCTAGATATAAGTGGTGATGATTAATATTGACTTTGATGATCAAAAGCAATGTAGGGAAGAAAGGGTTTATTTTGACTTACAGTTCTAGGGAGATACAGTCCATCAAAGTCAGAGAAGCATGTAGCATAGAGTTAAGCAGATCACATTTGAGCACACAGGGATCAGAGAAAGAAAAGAGGAATGTGGGGGCTGCATACTTTATTTAGTGATGTACTTCCTCCAGCAAGGCTCCACCTCTTAAAGGTTGCATGAGTTTTCCAAACCTCATCACCAACTGGGGACCAAGAGTTCAAATACATGAGCCTAGAAGGGGCATTTTTCTTTTCAGCCATGACAGACAAGATCTAGAAAAGCCCAGGAGACAAAAGCTTGCCTGTGAGAGGGTTTCTAGATTTGGTTAATTGGGGTAGGTAGACTACCTATTTCTGTGAACACCAACACCCACTTTTCTTAACTTCCCTACTGTGGATGTCATGTGACCAGCTGCTTCACACTCCTGCTGCCATAATGGGCTGTACCCTCAAACTGTGAGTCAAAAATAAGCTCCTCTTTCCTTAAACTGCTTTTGCCATAGCGATGAGAAAAGTGACAAATACAACGTCCTTCCTTGTTATAGAAAATATTTCTGCAAATATTTTCCCTATGTCTTCATTTTTTCTTTCATTTTAGGATTTTGATGGAGTCTTATATTGCCAGGCTGACCTTCAATCTACAATCCTCCTGCCTCAGACTCTCGAGGACCTGGAGTTCCAGGCATGAACCGTTATGCCCAGCTATTTTGCCATGATTTCTTGAGAGGAAGAAATCACTCACATCGCTTTGTTGTTTTTCCTTGAGGACCTCCATCTAACACATTGAAATATACATTTATGAACTCTATCTCCCCTACTAAGACATAAATTTAATGGATGCAGGGAGGGGATTTGTCTCTTTGCTAAATACCAATGCCTTCTCAACTGAGTCACTGATATCTAATGGGCACTGAATAACTCTTTAAACGGATACAGTCCTATTTCTTTCTTTCTTAGAGGTATAATAAAAGCTAAATCAAAATTTTATTGTAAATGTATATGCATTCACTTGCCAATTGATATCTAAGATAAAAACTTAAGGGCCTAGCAAAAAGAGTTAGAAAGAATCACCTAGGCAGAAACAACATTGGATTCTTACAGAGTTAAAGAAAATGCTTCAGAAAAAAAAACTGCCCCTTTCGAGAGATTGTAAAAGCTATTGTCTTCAATCATCTTTTTCTAGGCTGTTGAGCTCTTTAAAAGAGAAGTTGAGACAATTTCCACACCAGGAGATACACAATGAATGAACAGCCATTATCTGAGCACGCAGCATGACAATGTCAGGGTTGAATAACGCCATTCATTGAGAGAACTTCCAGAGAGTCGGAGAAAGAGGCTGCCATAACAAAATATATTTATAGAATTCCCTTGCCTTGACTTCAAACAACTTGTTATCAGAATAAAACTCTCAGCTTTAACCCTTTGATCAGAATTCCACGCGTGTTTCTTCCCCCCTCATGCATTTGAACCAAGCACCAAGTGTCATGTACAGCCTTTTGATTTATAAATTCAGCAGTATCTGTAAATTACGTGGAAGATAATGTCGTCATTTTCCTTAAGTTTTCAGAATGAATCTCAGCTGATTTAGGAAAAGTTTTATCCCTCAGTGAGACTCCCACCCAGGAAGCCCACCTGCCCTGCCTATCCAGTTCTGTTGTCCTTGGAAGTATTCATAGGGCTGGCTTAAGTTGGGACTGGGTCACTTGTTTGTACAGGTTTGCTAAGCAGTTCATTGCATGTACCTGTGTATTCACAGACACACATACAAAGACATATCTGTCTAGCTGTGAAATGGTTTTGCTATTAAGAACTGATGTCCTCAGCCCACGATCTAGGTAAATCCCAACCCAGATCAGAAGCTGCAATCTGCCCTTGCAAGTTTGATGGCTGCACCAATGGCGCCCCCTGGAGTTTGGGTGTGATGGTGTTCAGCTAAGGCGTACTGCCTGGCAAGCTGCTGGGGTCCATCTCCACCTGTCTTTGAACACTGCATATTCTTTCATTTTTTGGGGGGGGGGTGGGGGCGCATCAGCTTTCCAGTGTTGATGACCACATGTTTCCTGTGGAGTGTTCTCAGAATTTCTACTTGCAAAGGCTCTTAGATTAATCTTGAGTGGAGGCTGGGTGTGTGGCTCAGCTTGCAGACTGCTTGCCCGGTATTCCACGAGCCTTCAATCTTCAGCACTTAAGAAAAATCTGTGTGGTGTCACACACACCTGTGATCCCAGAAAGGAAGAGCTGGAGACAGTGTGTGTGTGTGTGCACGTGCGTGCGTGTGTGTGTGTGTGTGTGTGTGTGTGTGTAGAGTTCAAGGAGGTCTTCTTTGGATATATTCAAGCCCAACCTGGTCTACATAAGACCCAGTCTCAAAAAAAAAAAAAAAAGCAAAACTAACCACCAAATGTATTCTATTCAAACATGAGACAGAGTACTCTTCATTCCTATTGTTTAAACTGTAGATATTCTAAGTACCTCATGGTCTTTGAGGGCTATGATAATCCAGGGGGACTTCCATGATTGCATTATTGCTTCTGTATGACCTACCGTGCAACCGATTTTCTGCGGTTCTTGGAAGAAAGAATCTTCTAGACTGCATCCCACTTGGAAAGGGTCTCTTTAATTATCAGTTGTCATTAATTTAATGGGTGTTTCAAATGCTTTCCTATGGAAACATTGATTTCTGGCCACTAGCTACAGTGTTGCTATTTGGTAGGTGAATATTATTTATAAACTAAGTTATTTTATGAACCAGACATGAGTCTCTTAATATTGTAAATGCACACCAACTATAATGCTTGATACTAACTTGGTGATTTTTAAAAAATTGAATTGAAATGGAAACTCTGCAGGAACTGGAGAAATGGCTTGGTAGTTAAGAGTTCTGGCTGCTCCTCCAGGGAACAAACCGTTGCTCAGTTCTTAGTACTCATCAGATGTTCCAGAACTGCCTGCAACTCTAGGGACTCCGACAGCTCTGGTGCTCTATGAGTGCCTGCACTACAGCATGCATTCCCTTGCCTCCCAACATACACCTAATTAAAAACAATAAAAGGAGAAAATCTTTGAAAACTTGTAAGCTAGGGCAAGGTTGGTTTTGCAGTGGAAACGATAGACTGATGTTCCCCCGAGTGAAATTGCTTGCTAACTTGCCTGATCTGAGTTGGCTAAACAATTACATTAGTGTACCCTGTACATCTGTATGCCATAGGCATCCATAGGAAGTCGGCTCAAGTTCTGTCTTAAAGACTTTTCTTCCTGTGCAACAGAGCAGTTATCTCTTAACAGTTACCTGAATTGTGGTAGTGAACCTAGGGAAAAATCTTAAAATAGAGGAAATAATAATTACGTGGTATGTTATCTTGAGTGATGTCAAGGAAATTTGAATTAAATACTAAAGAAATAAAAGTAAATAAACCTAATAAGAAAACAACATATTACTAATGAATTTGAATGGCATTAGTAATGGGTACTAGTATAAAATATATTTTACAAATATTTTTTAAACAGACAGGAACCTAGCATAACTATCTGAAAAACTCCACCCAGCAGCAGGTCATGGGCCATGGTGCATGTTAGTGGAACATCTTACCCTAGATGGTCTGTCATATGAAGCCCTAGTACAAGAGGAAGCTCTTGGCCCTCATGTGACTGATGAACTGAGGGAGTCTGATATATGGAGGCCCAACTCATCTGAGGAGGAGTGGAGGGAGACAAGGAAGAAAGAGGGAGGGAGGGAGGGAAGGAGGGACTGGATGGGGGAGGAGAGAGGGAACTGTGATCGAGTTGTAACTTGAAAAAATAAATTAATTAAAAAATGCTTAACTAAGCATAAAAATATAATAAAATAAAAATAATATTTTCAAATGATAATTTACCAAAGGGATACTTGCCTTACTGGCATGAAAGGAAAAATGGTCTTAACTTCATGTTAGAATGTTAGACTGGAGGTTGCCACATAGCTCACACCCTCTTGGATATCAACTTGTAAGTTTTCTTCTTATATATAAAGGATATTTCATTGTTTGGCATTAAAAATGCAGCTAAGAGATTTAAACTGTTGTAAGTAAATTAAGGGTTACTACAGTTTAAACTGGTTTTCTAAATCTCTAAGAGTTGAAGTAATTTGGAGCTAAGATAAAATATTTGAGAAGAGTGGTGTTAGTCCATGTCTTTAATTCCAAAGAGAAACAGGAGGATCACTATAGAGTTAGTTGTCTTCTAAATTCTAGAGTTACAATGAACAGGGTGGTGATAGTTCACAACTTTGTTCTTTGGAACCTCAAATTCCAAACAGAGAAAATCTTAGATTCAGGGGTGCTGGTTCACACTTTTAATCCCAACACTTGGGAGACAGAGGCAGGCACATAGGATTTGCAATGATTTAACTTTAAAAGCCACTTGCAAAAGGCAAGCTGAAATTCAAAGTGAATGTCCTTTGTGATCTCAAAATATATACATTTAGCTCCAAAATTTCAAAAGAATTAAAAAAAATCTCAATTGAAAGATTATACTTTTTATATTGTCAGAAAACCCATTTTGCTCTAGGAAAGATATTACCTGCCAAAAAAGGAACACCTCAGAGTTAGGATTAGGGCAAGGTTCTGTTCTTATCTTTCCAGGACATTAAAAGCATCCAAGGAATCCAGGGACAACTGGACTATGGAAACTTCTGAAGAAAAGAGACCAGACACCAAAAAAGACAAAACAAGTAGCCAAGATGATCCAGCCTCACAGACTGCCTCAATAGCTGTTTCCTCAAAAATCTACATCCAGAACAACTTTAAAATGGCAAGCTAAGATGGTCCAGCCTCACAGACTGTTCCAGCCAGGACATCAGAAAAGCCCTGAACTTTCCCACCCAAAGTTCAGCTTCTGACTACAAACTCCTTAGGACATTTAAATAGCTGAGCAACAAATGCTACTATTAATTTGCTTAACCATTTTTCCATTCTTATTTGGGCCCCCAAACAGGTTTCCTACATCCCAAATCAGCAGGAAACAATTTTAAGAGAGCGATGCCCCAGTTTCAGAGGGTGGGATGGGTGATTTTTTTTTGTCATTTTGATGGGTTATATATGTTCATTGTTATTTAGGGGGGTTGGTTACAAGTTGTTAAATAGTCTTGTTAAACAAGGTTTAGGAGGTTAGATCCAGGGATTTCTCTCTTTTTCTTTTCTCTGTCCTTCTTTCTCTCTTATATAGGGGGAAAGATTTAAAAAGAAAAAAGGGGGAGAAAAAGACTGTTGAATCTACTTTTATATATCTTTGTATATTGATACAAAATAAGGTTAACTCTTTTTAAGGTATTGTACCTATGTAATTCTTAATAATTCAATGTGAAATTCTAGGTCTTTTGATACCAACTATCACAAACTGTTTAGGATAATTAAGAAATGCAAACTAATAGTCATTCAAACTTGTCGTTTTGTTAGGTACTAGTTTAATGTATCACAGATGTTTACTAAGTTAATCAGAAATCAAGTTGCTAAAAGACAAGCAACATTTGTTTATTCAAATATACAGAGATAGATAGGTGGTCTTCAACAACCTCAAGAGATCTGTAGAATATGGCATTTAAAGATATTTTCTTAACTTAAGATTTTTTTATATCAAGAGATGTCAGCTTCTGACAGCAACCCCCCCCCATTCTACTTCAAGTAGATGATGAGAATCAAAGAATCTCCATTTGGAGATGGCTGCATTAGTGGCAGGGTTGTCACTGGGCAAGAGAAATCCCTTGCTTCAACTATAAACAGAATGCTGTCAGAAAAGGGCAAAATTTGGAAGCAGGTAAGTCGACAGCCTAACTCTGCCAAGACAGGGTGAGCAAGTCCTTCATAATTCCTGCTTTACAATTAATGTCTGTCAGAGACACTGGGCCAAAAGACTGAAGATAGAAGCTCCAATAATATATAGAGAGATTGGGGACTGTCCAGGCAGCCAGTTGTCTGTCATTTCTTAGTTTTCGAAGCTGCTTGCTCTGCACTTCCTGTTTATTCAGATATATTTATCTTTCTCGGGTCTCTGATGCGATTGAAGACTAGATAGTTACAGTCTCACAGTTAAATTTTAAGTTTTTTAGGAATTAAAAGGATGTTCTAGGTCTAAGAAGATGTTTTTAAGTTGGTAATGCAAGTTAGGATGGAAACTGAGTTAGGTATAGAACTTTAACATTATTGAGATAGATAGATAGATAATAAAATATTATTATTATTATTATTATTTAAAAACATTTATTTATTTATTTATTATGTATACAGTATTTGGTCTTCATATATGCCCGGGCAGATCTCAATGTAGATGGCTGTGAGCCACCATGTGGTTGCTGGGAATTGAACTCAGGACCTTGGGAAGAACAGCCAGTGCTCTTAACCCCTGAGCCACCTCTCCAGCCCTAATAAAATATTATTATTAGTTGCCAAATACATATGAATTTGACATTGGGAATGTATGTTATACCTTTGTATTTTCATAATTGCTGCCTAATTGTTCTGATTGTTTTGTATTGTATATATTGTTATAAGAAAAAGAGCCTTTTATTGGACTAAAAGGGAGAGATGTTGGAGGGGAAAAGATACACCTTAAATTAAAAATATATACTTTTTAGGTGTTGGGGACTGAACTCATGACCTTGTTTGTGAAAAGCACTTGCTTTCTCATTGACCTGAACTCCAGCTAAACTGCATCATTTAAGCCACACATTAACTTAAAACTGTGACTTAGTTTCATTCCCATTTTTAAAGGGAGTAAAATAGGCTTCAAAAGACAACGTTATTTGGTCTAGACTCACACAGCTAAGAATTGTATTTGTAAAGCAACATCCTCTCCACCATATCCCACCCTATCACCCATTCGAATGTTGTCGTTGAAAATGGGAGATTTGTATCAACAGCCTGGCAATTAGCATTTCAAAATGTGGTCACAGGTTTTGGAGAGACACCCCTCAAGGTTGCAGCATCTGTGGGTACCCTTATGGCCCAAGTCAGTTGCTGTTGCCTATGGTAACACCTGGTAAAACTAAGGGTAACTTCTGAGTGAATGTGTGCTCAGGAACCTGCCTCAAGCTTCTCAAGGCCAGAGCAAGGCCATATTGTTCTTCACATGTCCTCAGAGGCTTAGACACAGAGCATCCCCAGGAAGCAGTTATTAGTGACAGAAACACTCAAGTATAAACAGAAGGACCTATGGGTTCTGGTGGCGTAGGCCCATGTTCTTATCTGCTCAGGTAACTGAGGCAGGAGGATGGGAAGTTCAGAGCATGAGATCAAGGCCAGCCTGGGCAATTTAGTGAGACCCTGTCTCAAAATAGAAAGTCCAGAGAGGGCTAGGGAAATCCCAGCTTAGCGACAGAGCACTCGCCTACCGTGTACAGTGCGTGGGTTCAATCCCCAGTGCTGGGACAAAAAAACCAAAACAATGAAAAAGATGATTCGTGAATCTCAACAAAGGCAGCCATCTCCAAAGACATTCCAGGCAGAAGAGGTAAGGAGGGTCTCTGCACCGATGGAGGTCATTTAGTTTATGGAGCAGGCACACTGGCTGGAGATGAGTGTATTTGCTGAGATAACAGGAGGAGCCGCCTTTACCCAGCATCTTATTCAGCTAGTAGAGATGAACACAGACTCCCCAGGCCTACCCATCTTGCCCTGAAGGTGCTGCAGAGCCCCACCTCCATAAGGAAGTGCACAGCAAACGATTGTTCTCCCATTTTTCTATTGCCTTTGAACTCCTGCACTACCTTTCTGATCATGTTAAGTGATGCTCTTGAGAGAATCTCTATTTCCGAGTGATTCGTTGAGAACATTGAGTGCCAGACCACATGCTAATTAAGGCTTGTCACATACCATAATGGCACCTTAGCAATACACCAATTAACAGTTACTTTAATTACACCACTTACATGAAATTAATGAAGAGTCTAGCTGATGAGAAATGAGAGCCTGCACATTAGTGCAACACAGAGCATTCGTCAAGCCTCTGATGAAACAGCCTTTGAGAAATCTGTTCCTTTCCATTGCCTAGTTAAAAAAAAATGCATATAGTCTCAGGGGTGGGGGAGTAGCTCTGTTTTCTTTGTTTTTTGTTTTTTTTTGAGACAGGGTTTCTCTCTGTAGTCCTCTGTCCTGGACTCACTTTGTATACCAGGCTGGCCTTGAGTTCATAGAGATCCACTTGCTTCTGCCTCCTGAGTGCTGGGATTAAAGACATGTGCCACCATGCTCGGCCATTACAGACAGCTGTGAACTGCCATGTGGGTGCTGAGATTTGAACCCAGGTCCTTAGGAAGAACAGCCAGTGCTCTTAACCACTGAGACATCTCTCCAGCCTGGAAGTAGCTCTTTGTAAAATGAACTGTCAACAAATAATGGAAGAGGGATCATGTTTGGTGCTAGAAGGGCTGAACGCTGAGGCTTTGATAACTGAGAGACTGAGTTCGAATCCTACATCTGACCTTCCTAGTCATGTGCTCAGTGAACCAGGAGTACAAGTGAGTTTTTTCTTTCCAATAAAGGTTACCTAGAAGCATCAAGAGATAGCAATGTATTTGTGATGAGAGACTATATGTGCTCCTCTGAGCTCAGGAAATTGACAATGATGTCCCTTCTTATCACTTCTATTGAGAGTTGTGTGCTGAATGTGGTAGTCCATAGCTAATATGGCAAGAGAAAAGAAAAATGCATCCAAATAGAAAGAAAAAAGCAAGCTATCTTAGATGGAGAATGCATGATCACTGATCACCGTGAGGGTTAAACTTGTCAACTTAATGGGATTTAGAATCAGCATGGTTGGAGGAAACACACTCAGTATAGAGGGTGACCATTGATGGGATGGGGTCGTAGACTGAACAAAAAGGAGAAAGTGAGCAGAGCACCAGCTTCACCCGTCTCTGCTTAGTGACTGTGGTTGCCCTGTGACCTGCTGCCTCATGCTCCTGTCGACACGGCTTCCTTACTGTGATGGACTGACTGTATCCTCAGGCTGTTGTGCCACAGTAAAGCCTTTATTGCTTCTCTCAGCTATTTTGTTACAGCAGTTAGAAAAACAACTAAAACAATCATTTATATAGAAAAGTCAGTGAGTTCTTTTTAAAGTTACGACAGGGGGATGGCTCAGTTGGAAAAGTGGTCATGACGCAGGCTTGAGGACATGAACTTTATCCTCAGTGCCTACATATAAAAGTCAGGGAATGTGGTTTCCAGTTGTCATCTTGGTGCCAAGGAGATGGACATAGGATGACTTTTGGGGCTCTGTAGCCAGCCAAGTGAGTCAAATTGGTGAAACCCCAGATCATAGTGAGAGACCCTGTATCAAAACCTAAGATGGATAATTGTGAATGACACTCAGGTTTGACCTCTGGTCTCCACACAAGCATGTGCACCTCCACACACATGTGCACCCCACACACATATGCACCCACACACACAGGTGTGTACCCACACACACATGTGCACATACATGCATACCCCCACACATATGCACCCACACACACATGTACACACACATGTGCACCCACACACACACATGTGTACCCACACACACATGTGCACCCACACACATTTGGACACAAATGTCCCCCCACCCACTATGTACAATTAACAACTGAAATTTGCAAGGTTGCAGCATACAAGATCAATATAAACAATTGTTGTATGCCAATAAATCTTGGGCAACTCTTTAGCCTCCCTGAATCAGTTCTCTGTGTTACATGGCAACAGATGCGTATACTCTCTGAAGTTGCTTTGAGGAGTAAAAAAATGTAAGTTTCTAAGATAAAATTCAACAATTGTCAGTTTCCATTTTCAGTATATATCAGATGAAAAGTCTCATAGGCCTAAGAAGGTATCCTATCTTCTCAATAAGTATGAAAGAATGAATGATGCACTAGAGAATTGGTTCTCAACCTGTGGGTTACAACCCCTGGGGTTGAGTGACCCTTTTATAAGGACTGCCTAAGACTATTGGAAATATCAGATATTTACATTACAGTTCATAAGAGTTGCAAGATTCCAGTTATGAACTAGCAACCAAAATAACTTTGTGGTTGAGGGTCACCACAACATGAGGAACTGTATTAAAGGATCACAGTATTGGGAAGGTTGTGAACCACTGCTCTCGAGGAAGGCTACTGCAGTCTGGAAACATCCAGAGGTGGAATTCCCACAGGAGCAACTGCCAAGAGAAATTCCAAGCTCATAGCCCAAGCTCCTCACATCTGATCTCCATCTCTTCTTTCTCATCTGCTACCCTGCCATTTCCATATCCTGAGTTCAAGTCTGGACTTTATAACAACCGGCTGTTTGACGTTTCTATTTTCAGTGGTGCCCCCTCTTAAATCCAGTCTGCCCACAGTAGTCAGGGTGATCTGATCTGTTGAGAGTGTAAATGAGATCCCTTTCTTGTTCTATTTTCCCTCAGCACAAGGACTCTAGGTGCTTCCTGGAGCAAGCCACTTGCAGTTGCTGCAAACACCAAGCGTATTCTTGTGCCCCCACATTCCTGAGTTAATTGCAGTTTCTGACAGCCTGGCTCTGCACTTGCACTGCCACAAGCCATTCCCCAACACACTACCCTGAGTCCTCAAGTTTGTCTTTAGGCCATCTTTGTCTTTCTGAAGTCTCTTAGGCTGCTGGAGACAGGAGGAGTCTCCAAAGACTGCGCTCCGCCCTATCACGGCGCTAATCATATTCTGCTGCAATCTATCACCTGCCTTTCTATGCCTCAAGGGCAGAGCCACCCCTGTTTATCTCCATGACCTGTACGCAGGGAGATGTCCTGCATGCATTTGCTGAAGATCTAGATCATGTCCTGCTTCCTAACTTGTGGCCTTTGCTCTGGGGACTCAAGCCTACCCACAAGCACCTTCCTGCCTTGGTGATTATCATTCTTTTCTTCAATTTCATCCTTTCATCATGATCAGTGATGAAATTCTGACCCATTCTGAAACCTATCCTATGGTACATAATGGCAGATTCTGCTGTCTGGACAGTTCAGCATTTCCTCCTGCTGATGACTTGGGTTTTCTGCCCTGTTTTCTTAGCATTGTGTTAAATGGGGAAGGGGGCTGTGTTTTAACACAGCTTTCAAATTGTACATAATTCAGTGAATGATTCCTCACTTTATGTTTTTGTGTTTGAGACAGCATCTTACCATGTAACTCTGGCTGGCCTAGAACTTAGTATGTAGACTAGACTGGCCCCAAATACACAGAGATCTGCCTGTCTCTGCCTCTTGAGTGTTGCCATTAATGCTATGTTCTACCATGCTGGGTGATTCCCCACTTTTCTGATGCCTAATTCCTAATTCAGTCTTGTCTGATGTTAGAATCACCTAACAATATAGGTTAACATTTCTGGGTCCATCTATTGGAGTTTCTTCTCTTGTCTAGGACTGAGTTGGATTCAGAATGGAGATAGGGTTCCACGTGATTCTTGTCGCCAGTCAAATTGGAAAACACTGCCTCCCCATTGTACCTCATGGGTACAATGGTCACCTGCTGACAGACATAGGATGGGATTTTGTATCTTGTCCTCCTTTCACTGGGGTTTTGGGTTACTATCCAAGCCTCTGCAACTCAGACTTCTCCATTTCGGAACAAAGGCTGAGGTCAATGTTCACAGTGTTGTTGGTTCCAGGGGTATAAGGAATATAGCAAGAAGAGGAATATATATACATATAATTAATATATTAATATATTATTAATTATAATTATTAACAATATTAATAATATTAATATATTATTTAATATATACATTATACAGTGCACACACATATACACAAGAGAGATATAAAGGAGAAAAAAGCTATGAAATATAACACTAGAAGTAAGGTGATGTTATAAATATGAGCCTATGGATGTGTGTAGGAAACAGAAGGGCCAGGCTAAAAGTAGCTCTAGAATACATGGGAACTTGACATAGACAGAAGTAGACTTAAGGAAGGGGAAAATCATTCAGTAGATAATGTAAAGCCTCATTCCGTTTCAACTCCTCAAACTCATTTTGTTTCACATTATACTTCAAAGTAAGTTTCAGATGAGTTGAATTAAATAAAAGAACACGAAACCTAGAATTTGCCAATGACTTTCACAATTTGGAGAGCTAGCTGAATTTAAATTGAATAGAAGGAATAAAAAAGAAAAATTTGCGGGTTTGAACTATATATGTAAGTTGTGCACTTTATTTGTTTAGAGAGAGTGTTTCACTGTAGCTCAGGCTGGTTTGGAACTCCCTATGTAGACTAGGTTGGCCTTGAATTAACAAAGATCTCCCTGCCTCTTGAGTGTTTAGTTTAAATGTTTGTGCTACCATACCCAGATAAATTGTGCTTTCTAAATGAACAATACTGGGGCTAGACTGGTTGGTTCCTCAGGGTTAGAGTGCTTGACTGACAGGTACAAGGCCCTGAACTTGACCCCTAATATTACCAAAAAAAAAAAAAAGAAAGAAAAAGAAAAAAAAGAAAGGAAACAACCAAGAGATGACCAATACTAAAAGATTAAAAAAATGAAAAAGAATTGAAGTCAGTATAATTAAAACTCATTATTCAATATATATATATATATATATATATATATATATATATATATATATATA
>CAJQZJ010033226.1:526-26172 GCA_907164525.1 Lophiomys imhausi | reverse complement strand
ATATATATATATATATATATATATATATATATATATATATATATATACCATACAAATATACTAAGATGCTGGTTTGAAGAAAAATAACAAGCAAGAAAACTACCAAGACAATGGATTTTTATTAGATGATGTACCTGAGAATCAATATGTAGTTAAAACATTTAGTATGTTCAATCACCAAATATAACCAATGCCAAATAAAACTATGCCATAATTTTCACCAGAAAATTGTCTCAGATTAAAAGGGAAAACTGAGCTGCGCATGGTGGCGCATGCCTTTAATCCCAGCACTCAAGAGGCAGAGGCAGGTGGATCTCTGTGAGTTCAAAGCCAGCCTGGTCTACAACGTGAGTCCAGGACAGTCAAGGATACACAGAGAAACCCTGTCTCAAAAAAAAACCTAAAAATAAACAAACAAACAAACAAATAAATAAATAAATAAATAAAATTTAAAAAGGGAAAACTGCTAATTACTGGTGAGTGTATTACAAGGGAGACTTTGTTAGGAACAATTTTTGTTTATCAGTGGAACTGTAGCATTAAAAATAGCAATTTGGTGGTAATTAATAACCTTAAAATAATTTTATAAAATAAGTTAAATCAAGGAGGCCTCTGAAGTTCCCAGAACAACACAGGCAATTGCTTCTTCAGTTCATTGCCAAACAGAACTAGTTGGCAAGATTCTATTGCTTAAAGATATCATATGCCTTTGTTGCAGGACAGAGAAATCATGATAGAACTGGGCTGGACATCTTCCTGTAAACTTACCCCCACAGTGCTAGAAAGTGTTATGCAGGTTGCTAGGGAAGAATTGTCATCAACACTCTTATTCAGTTGTAGACTCTATGAGCAACCATATGGATTGATCAGACAAGATGACCCACGGGTATAACAATGGCAAGTCTGTTATGGGAGTAACCAACCACTTTCTGTTTAGGTTTGATTCTTAGTCCACAGAAGGCAATTCACATACTATAATCGCAATGAAAATTTCAGTCATGAGATATGCTTAGAATGGGAGAAATGAAAGAAACACCCTCTCTAAGGTATGCTTAGAAATGGGAGAAATGACAATTGGCTATACAATACCAAATGGTCAGCCCTGAAAACATACATACAAGTAACACTCACTGTACAGACTGAGAAGATTACACACACACACACACACACACACACACACACACACACACTAAATAAGAAAAGGTCATGAATTTGAAAGAGAGCAAGGAAGCAAAGGTATATAGAAGGACTTAGAGGGAGGAAAGGGAAGGAGGAAATTATACAATTATATTATAACATCAAAAAATAAGAGAAATCATTTTTAAAAAATCACATGGTTGAGGAGAGCACAGGCCTGAGTAGAGAAACTGCTGTTCTTTTGCTGAGTGGACATGAGATGCCTGCCAATTTGCCTCCTAGATAGCCATGTGTATGCTCGTTGATTAGTGCTGCTACCAGCTCTGGTCAGAGGAGTTTCAGAGACTCATAACTGGCCAAAGTATGGAGAATAAATGACTGTTAAATGCTCAGCCGCAAGAGGAACGTCTATAATACCCCCTCCACAAAGCAGGGAACCTTTCCAAGGAAGGGATGGGAAGAATGTAGGAGCTGAAGGAATGGAGGAGAGAGATGGGGGATGCTGACTCTCAGTGTGATGTGGCTGTTGTACTCGAGATCTCTTAGCACCTGTCATCACGTGCATGACACTTGTAAAAGATTGGGACTATTATCAAAGAGGGCTGGCCTCTTCAGGCCCCACCCACTCCTGATGATTTATATATAGAAAACAGTTCATAGGGGAGGAAGAGACACTTTCTTCAATATTATAACCACTTAGTCAGTGTTCTATTGCTGAGAAGAGACACCATGACCATAGCAACTCTTATAAAGGAAAGCATTTAATTGGGGCTGGCTTACAGTTTCAGAGGTTCAGTCCATTATCATCATGGCAGGAACATGGCAGCACGCAGACAGACATGGTGCTGGAGAAGTAGCTGAGAGTAGTCCTACATCCAGATCACATGCAGCAGGAAGAGAGAGACAATGGACCTGGCTTGGGCTTTTGAGAGCCCACCTCCAGTGACACACTTCCTCCAACAAGGCGACATCTACTCTAACAAGGCCACACTTCTAATCCCTCCCAGGTAATGCCACTCCCTGATGACCAAGCATTCAAATATGAGCCTGTGCGGGCCATTCTTATTTAAACCACCTCGGTACAAATGCTCCTATAAGCAAATTACCATCCAGGCTCCTATAAACAACCTTGATAAAATTCACTGGAACACACACAGACACTCACACAGACAGACAGACAGACACACACACACACAACATGAAAGTAGAAGGTAGCTCATTGGAATGAAGAAGGAGGTTAACAGGAGTGGGAAGAGGACAAGAGAGGGTAACAATGAGGGGGACAAATATGATAGAAATCCGTTACATCATGTACCTGTATATAAAGATGACATAATGAAACCCATCATTATGTATAATTATATACGTTAAGAAAACATTAAAAATAAGTTAGCATTATGCAGGACATCTCTGGCTACTGTGATTCATGTTGTATAATTTGAGATTTCACATTTGTCTGTTCCTTTATTTTGAAAAGTATCTACAAAAAACACAGGCTAACTTTATAACTCGTAAAATTTCATTAGAAGCTTAAAAAAAACTCTCCTATTTTTTTTTTTTTTGGCCAAGTCATTTAACATCACAAAATCTATTTGAAAAAAATAGCCCAAAATGGTGGCAATGATGAAATATAATTCTATTTACCATAGCTAAATGATGTCTTAAATAGAACAACTGACACTATGTCCATGGAGTGAAGAATCTATAATAGTGTAGGAATGTGCTTACCCTGTTTCTGTTTGCTTCTTGGTCAAAACAGCTTCACAAAGTTAAAAAAACTGAAAATCATTGTTCCTAGTTTGAGGTTCTGGAGGTAGGGAGTCTGATATCAGGGTGTCAACAGGACTAGAGTCTTCTGGGGGCATGGAGAGGGGGCTAGGGAGGAGAATCTGCTCCAGTCCATGTTCCTAACTGCAGATGGCTACTGGCAGGCAACTCCTGGTGTTGCTTGGCAATATAGTTTGATGTCCACATGACATTCTGTCTGCCGTTTTATAAGGACATCAGTTATTTCAAGTCAGGAGTCACTGTGATGACTGATTCCTAGCTTGGTCATCTTCAAAGAGTCCATTTACAGATGAGGTCCCACTCATATTTACTAGGGCTTTAGGAAGTCAACGTCATTGGTGTGTGTGTGTGGGTGGGGGAGACACAATTCATTACATATTGTGATGTGGTTTACAAATACACACTCATAGACATATATAATAGGATGGAAAACCAAAGCCATATTTTAAGACTATCCATTGTAAGATGAGTGCAAACCATATGCCAAAATGTTAACAGAGGCAGTGTCAGGTAGGAGAATTATGAGTGATTTTCTTTCTTTTATCCCCTCATTGTCTATACAGAGACCTATTAATAGTCATTCTTCTGAAGTGAGCCTTGCCTAACCTTTCCAGCCCTCCACAATAGAAGGTCTGTGTCTGGGTGCTAAGCTTTTATCATGTAACTGTTTTTTTTCTCTCAGCTCCAAATGTATTGTGGAGTCAGCTTCTGGTTAAGGGCTTAGATTACGCAATGCCATAATCTGACAGGAAGTCAACAAGGAGCATGATGGGAAACCAGAAGACTGGAGGCCATACTTTTCTGGGAGGATTCCCAGCCACACTGTTTTACCTGGTTGTGGTAGTTTCTTATGCAAGCAGCGGCTGTATAGTAGCTTTCTACTTTTGAAAGCACAGCCTCAATTCATCCTCCTCTTTAGAGATGTCAGCACCAGCTAAGCCAAGTAACCCCTACTCAGAGGTCAGGCCCAGAGGACCCTTTCTCTAGCCAGGAGCCTCAGTATCTGTCAGCTAGTAGCTAAATCTCGGAGCTAGATCTGAGCTCTGTAAGGCTTTCTCCAGAACCTCTATGATATAATTGTTGACTTCATACAACCTAGAATCCCTTGGGAAAAAGTGTCTCAGTGGAGGAGTGTCTACATTGGGTTGACCTGTGGATGTGTCTGTGCGTGGGGGCAGGTTCTCTTCAATTACTGATTTGGGGAAACCCAGACCACTATGGGTGGTACTATTCCCTAGGAAGAGGGTCTTGAACTTGAACACTATAATAGAAGAGGACTTAGAGAGAGCACAAATTAAGGGAGAAAGCAAGCACACATTCATTTCCCTCTGCTCTCAGCTATGTCTGGCTGCATCAAGTTTCAAGTTTCTGCCACCTTGACTCCTCTGGAATAATGGACCATAACCTGGAGTTGCGAATTAAGCAAAGCTCCCCCCCCCCACCCAAATTGCTTTCAACTAAGACAACATCCACTTAAATGTCTCAAATTCTTCTTGCTATTCTCCATAGTTGGTACTAGGTGGATTCCTGTCTTGCCACCTTCCTGTTCTTCCATCTTCTTAGTTACCTAGTTAGTTAACAACTTCAGAGCTAGCTACTGATTTGTTAGGCGAAATTCTTTGTATTCTAGTGGGAAACTCTCCTTTCTCTCTCTCTCACTCAATTGCTGTAGCTCTTGGCTCTCTCTTGCTGACTCAATAAGGTCTCAGCATGTAACTCAGACTCTCGCTCCTCCCGCCTCAGTACCCTGAGTGCTGAGATGACAGGCATGCACACTGCACACCGCCAAGTTTGGCTGCTTCTAGGTGGGATCCTAGTGGGTGCTTTGTGTCCTAACCCAGCCAGAATCTACCCAGCTACTTGGAGTTTTCAAAGGCTGAGACCAACCTTCACAGTAACTGCAGGAGTTTGGAGCTAATCTTATTTTGGTTTAAGAGAAGTACTGACTTCTTGTTGAATTCAAACCTCCCCCTCATCCTCCATCAATCCAGCCTCTCATTCATCTACTTCTCACCCATTCAGAAAAATAATCACATTGAAATTTTGCTAAATTTCCACTCTTTTCTCACAGGGTCCCATTAAGACTCCTTTTCCAATGGGAAATAAAAGCAGAGGAAGAGAAATTTTCCTGTCTGGTTTCAGGACACAGAGCCCCAGTGGTACCTAGTAGAGCCTGACAACCTCATCTTGGCCATGAGTTGATGGGAATTGCCTCTGAAATGGATCATGATTTTGGCCTTTGTGTGACTTGGTATGGGGTGCTTTGAGAAGTGTCTTTAACTTGGACTTCAAGCTTTGAAATTCATCATCTCTGTAGATACTCATGCAATCTTCATGGAAGGTACTTCTGTGACATACATGGAACTGCTTGGCATGGAGACAAGTCCTTTTGTTATCATGTTTTGGGATCACAGTCTGTACCTCAACAAACTAAATGTGGTGACTTTTCCTCGGGAGGCCAATTAAAACAGCCAAAAACAAAAACCAAAACAACAACAACCAAACCAAACCAAACCAAACAAAACAAAAAACAGAAAAGAGAGATTTAGTCAATGTGACCACATTGGGAAGCAGACAGGAGACCCAGTGACCCCCTCCAGTCACTCTCCAGGGTCCTGTGAGTGAGATTAAAGTTTAAATTGAGGGCCAGAGATATACACAGCTGAACAGTCATTGCCTACGTATTTTCCCATCCACCACTGACCCATCATTGTCTTATCCTGTAAGATGGTTTGACAGGTTACTAACACAAGTATCTCTTCTGGAGACAAGTTCCTCCTCTGACTGGTGCCAGGTTTCCAGTCTTTTACTTCTCCCAGCATGAAAACCCCAGAAGAAATTTCTAACTCGTATCTCTTTAGAATATCTTCATTTCTACCAGACTCCTTACACCAGAGACTGCCTGGACTCTGCTCTTGCAGATCAATTTTCACACTATGTCTCCAATACTCCAGAACTTAGCATATCCTGTCCCTCTCTCTGACACTCCTCACCCTTTCCTGCTAGCTCGTACTTGCCTTTGTCACCCCTTGCTATGCTTCCATAGTGAACTTCATGGCAATCCACTGGTGATATCTGAAGACCCTGTTGCACCCTCTTAGAAGTTGAATCAATGTGTAAGAGAATCCTAGGGTTAAGGAACTAGGGATTGAGCATGGGTCTAGGGAGAGTCTTAGCTGAGTTGGGATGAAGCCACTGCAGACACTCCAGTCTAGTCTTGCTCTGGGCTCAGATACAGGGTTGGGTCTTCCCTAGACTTGCATAAAAGTTGCTCTGGGAAAACATGGGTCCCTGAGTCGCAGTGTATGTGGTGTCCTTATCACACTGTAAGTCCTTTCAATACTCTGGCCTCTGGGGCCTGTTTCCTCCAACCTGGATGGAGCCTGAAGGCCATACATGCCATGGTGCTCACTACTTAAGGAGTTCACTTATCTGGCCACATTTCTCACAATGGAGCATGTTGGTTCCTAAATAGGTCACTCTCCATGTGGACTGTGAAACTTTCACTTACGTTGTAGGCAGCTAGCATACATGTGAAGATGATCTTCTTGTTGATCTCTATCTAGCCTCATCTCAATATAAGGCCATAAGAGGAGACCCAGAGGTTGGAATATGTGGAGCCACTTGTGTAAGGATGCTACAGATATATAGAAGTAGCTCCAAATTTCCTGTAATGTACACCAGGGTATTGGGATGTGTCCTTAAAGCATGTAGAAGGGGGAAATGGGCTCGACTAAGTCTCTACCAGAAGAGACCAGCACACATCAGCATATCTTGGAGCCTGTTCTTTGGTACTGGTTCTATCCAGTGACCCTTCTGATACATGCCAATCCTGACCTCTAGAAGACAGGGCCTGTCTGTGCATGTGTGCCTCTCCCAGGAAGGCATGAGACTCACCTAGGAGCTCTTAAATAGGAGAGTCTGTGTGTAGCTGCACTGATGGCCCCATGGACAATAGTTTGAAGGGTTTTATTATCCAGACTGAGGGGCTGAGAGGAAGAGTGTTGCATCAGGAGCAAATGACAGCTTTCTACCAACTTGAGATCACTGCCACAAACACAGAAACACCTTCACTCTTTCCAGCGATCCATCACAGTGAGTGAGGGCTCCTCTTTTCCTCAGGTTTCATATCCATGCATTCAATTCAAAAATATTTCTCTAAACTGGCTCAATATTTTAACATATATGGCCTTGTATCCTTGTTATTTCTCCTTAAATAATATAGTATAGTAACTACTTACCATAATAACATTGACATTGCATTAGGGATCATGAGCAATTGAGAGATAGTTTGTAGGATGTATAGAGGGTGTGCATGGGATGTTTGCAAATGTTATACCACTTTAATAAGAGGCTTAAGGACCTGTGGATTTTGGTACTCACAGGAGTCCTTGAGGCAATTACCTGGGGATACCAAAAGATGACTATGTTCTTATGGTCTATATTGTACAGGTGAGAAGAAAAGGAAAGACAAATGAGGAAACTGTGCCACATTGCTGAGGAGCAGTCCTTTGCTATTCACCAGTCCAGTTTTTCAGTAGGTATTATTATTATTATTATTGTTATTATTAATTTACAGAGAAGGGGCAGCTTCAGAAAATTAGCAATGACTTGAGACAATGAAAAATAAGGAAGTTGTTATATGCACAGTATTTAGCATCACATGAAATGTGTTTTAATACAAGAATGTGGGGGCGGTGGGTAAGGAAGGCTCAAAGAGGGATCATGGGAAGACCACAGAAGTGTCCTGGAGCCGCATCCTTCAAGGTTAAACAGTTTTTGTCAGGTAGATGGGTTGAGGGTTGATGCTCTTCACATGTAAATACAGGAGGCTAGACGAGCATGGTGTCCTCACTGAATAGAAGTAACAAGTGAAGGAGAATGGGTGAGTGGTGGTGGTGGGATGGGACAGGAGAAAGTGACCTTCCTGGGAAAAGCATTTGTTCTCACTTAGAGACCTTAGATGTCATCCTAGGGATCCAGAGACTTTGACAGAACAGCACCTGAACATTTTGGTCTTGGGACAAGAGGGTAGCAGGGCTGAATAGGGAAGGCTAGGATGGCAGCCTTCCCTCAGCATCTCCAGCTTGCTGCAAATTTGCACGTGATTCTTCTGGGGCAAACTGAAGCTACTTCCTGCAGATTTAATTCAGTGTCAGCTGCAAAGCTCTAGTAACTAAATTGACCATCAACCTGCTTGTCTGTTCCACATAATGGGGTTTTATACAAAACGAGTTTTTCACTGCGTTAAAAAGTGTCATGTTTGAATCAAAACTTATTCTAATGCTCAAGCTAATGAAAGCCTCGAATGAGAACTGATCAATGGGTCCTGAGGTGTTTCCATGGAAACAGGAGCAGAGAGGCAGTGCACCTAGGTGATGCTCCAGGGTGTTCATTGGCAGGACCCCTTCCCCCACCCATTCCACCTGAGGTGCTAAGACCTGGAGGTGCACAGAACAGGGACTCAGAGCCAGTGTTAGGTTCAGGCAGTCACTCAGCCTGCTCAGGGCTGACTAAAAGATCTGAGTGAAGCATAGTTGCTGCCACAGTCAAATTCTTATTTGAGGATGCACGTTTTTAGCCTGGTCTTGTGATGAAGACCTATAATCCGAGAAAGACCTGTAAAACCATTTACTAAGAAGACTGAGGCAGAAGGATGCAAGTTCAGAATCTGCCCTGGCTCAAGAGTTAGTTAAGCCCAGGCTGGACAACTCAGTAAAACCCCATCCCAGAGTTAACAGCAAAAAGAAGGCTGGAATGTAGCTCAGTGGCAGAGAGCTTGCCTAGCAGGCACAAGGCACTAAATTTAATCTCCAATACTATCAAAGTACAAGCAAACAAAAACCCTAAATATATGATTTTATATTTTTACAGGGCCTTTAGTATTTCGACTTAAAGGCCTCCCACATGTTGGCTACTCAGTGGACACTTGTCTTTTTTCGTTTATTGCACTAGTCTGGGGGCAGAGCAGTGAGAGTTGGCATCAAGCTTTAAGATGAAACTTGACGGCAGGTCTGAGGGATCACTCCCCACATCTGGCTTCAGGTTCCCTATGTCTTAACATAAGGTGCAAGTGGGCTGCTGTATTAAATAAAACCCAACAGACTCAAATTTCAGTACCCTTCCACAGATGAGAGACTCTCTGTTGGTCAGTTTCTCCACCCATGGTCCCTCACATCTTGCTTCTTCTGTCTAGGATAGGACTTGGGCTGTCATATAGGCAGCCTGATGCCAGGGTGACCCCCACTTAGGCTGCAGAGACAGGAAAGGATGTAGCTTATGTTCTGCTGCCAATGCATTAATATCCCACCTGAAAAATGTAGAGTTTTTTTTTTTTTTTATATCAGAGAAGCTTCAGATTGCCATCCACACCTACTGAGGGCTAGCTCTTCCTGGGTCTTGTTCTCTATTCTCACATCAGCCAAGAGAAGCCTTGAAGCTGCCATCCTATTTCCTCAGTCTTCAGAGTAGCTGGGATCATAGCTACTTGTACCACCAGGTCTGGCTAAAAATACATTCTATTCCAAGGGGCAGTCAAGATGAGAATAACCATTGTCATATCACACATGTGTGAGCCTGTCACAGGGGGCGGGGGTGATTCTTTAAGCTTCCTCCACCACTGATACACATAGCTCCAGAATCCTGTATTTGTTCAAAAAACAAGCAAACCAAAAAAGAAAAAAGAAACAACCCATAGTGGCTGCTGAACCTTTGTCTCCTGAGCCAGACTTTGGCTATGGCTTTGAAGCCTGCTTTCTGGGCTGGCCTATAAATCCGCTTTGAGGCCTGGCCGCCCGCCACAAGTCCACTCAATTTATTCAAATGCCCACATGGCTGGGGCCTGTCTTGTGAGGAACGTAAGGCCAGTGAATGGCCCACTCTGTACCAGGAACCAGGGTCTGATTCAATTTAAACCTGCCTGTTCAGGGACCAGCCTAGGGCAAGAAAGCCTGCTTTCTTTCTGAGAAGCATAGGCAGGCTGCAGCCAGAGGCCCTGTAATCAGGTTTGCAGGGCTAACGTCAGACCCAGCTCTGGTCCCCCGCCCCATTATCACCCGCCTCTCTGGGGTCAGTGTGGTGGCACGCCTGCCCTGTGGCCTCATAAGACTCCTCTTTTCCCCTTAATCAAATCCGGCCTCCAGCCTGGCATTCCCCTGGCCTGAAGTCATCTCCGTGCGGGGGTGGGGGGGGCAGGTTGGGGGTGTGTGCTGGCATTAGACACACAGAACTGAAGGCAAGGATGGTTGAGGAAGGAACCTGAGAAATCATTCATGGCTCCCCCTGCAGAGGCAAAATCTGAGGCCAGAATAGGGCAGTTTGACTTTACAAATGTCATAGGCCCAGGCTTGGAAGAACAGGGATCTGAGAGCCAAGGGCACACACTATCTAATATCATCTAGACCAGCAATTCTCAACCTGGGTGGAGACTCCTTGCAGGGTGTGTGTGTGTGTATGTGTGTCAAACAACCCTTTCACAAGGGTTGCCTAAGACCACTGAAAAACAGATATTTTCATGATGATTTACAATAGTAACAAGATTACAGTTATGGAGTATCAAGGAAAATAGATTTATGGTTGGGGGTTGCCACAACATGAGGAACTGTATTAAAGGGTTTCAGCATTAGGAAGGTTGAGAATCACTGCTCTAGACAAAGCTCAGCTGTGAGATTGACTTGTAGATTGTTCTAGAAGTCATAGAGCACTGTTCTTCCAGGGAATTGATTACTGAGAACAAGGAGCACTTTTTGGGGACAGTAGAGTCAAGAGCCAATGACATGAATTATTTACTTTGTGACAATCAATCAAACTACACGCATGGGATTTACAAACCTTCTTCTATCAGAGAGCTGGGAGGAGCTGTTTTGCAAAAAAGCATTTGTTGTGTGCATGTCTTGTCTGGGCCTGTTACCAGGTCCTCAGGGGAGGATGGCCAATTATTATAAGAAGGCCATGTTCCCGTCAATTGCAAGACATGGCAGGGGGATGTTTGCATCAGTGGTTCTCAACCTGGGGGTTGAGACCTCTTTGGGGGTCACATATCATATATCCTGCATATCAGATATTTACATTACGATTCATAATGGTAGCAGAATTATAATTATGAAGTAGCAATGAAATAATTATGTGGCTGGGGGTTGCCACAACATGAGGAACTGTATTAAAGGGCCATAGCATTAGGAAGGTTGAGAGCCACTGGTTTGGATGGAGGGACAAGTGAACACTGAGCACAGGGAGACCACATGAAGACAAGAAACTGCTGAGAGAGGAAAGGTGTAGCCTAGTTCCCTAGAAACTAGGGCTCATGGAGGAAGTGGTAGAGGAGGATGTGCTCAGTACAGGGAGGAACATGCTAGTCCTAGAGGCTCAGTGTGCATAAAGTTATACCAGACAGGATCCTGTACCCCCAAAGAGCCAGCCTGAGAGGCCACAGTGAGCAAGGGGCTAATGATCTGTACCTGTCTCTCCTGGTGTCAGGATCTCAGCAAAAAGCCTCCATAGCGGAGCTATTGATGAAATTTCAACAAGAGAGGAAGTTGATCAAGATTAGCACCCCAGTTGGGGTGACCCTGTAATCATTATAGTTGGGTGGTAAAGGCAGGAGGTTCAGGGGTTCAAGGTCATGTTTACTACGCAATGAGTTTAAGGCCACCTTGAGCTACAGGACTCCTTGTCTCAAAAAACAACTAAATTAAATTACATTAAGATGTTATCTCTTCAGAGATCTAGTATAAGTCCCATGTCTGACTAGTTAGAGAAGAGTTAGAACACTCAGTCAGTGAGGAGGTCCAGTACTTGGGGCTAAGGCGATGTGTGACAGCTGGGAAAAAAGGACGGAGAGAGAGCTTTGATGAGTGGGAGCTGGGATGCTAGAAGGGGCTTCAAGAATGACAGAAGAGACTGTGTGGAGCATGTCCAAATTTCTGGATGGAGGCAGAGGAGGAAGCATTATTTATGACTATAAAAAAGCATACATCAGAGAGTTGCAGATGTATGAGTTGGGGAAGCAATGGAGGGAAACTCAGCAGCTCTGAGCAGTTTGAGAGGTGATCAGAATTAAAGCTTAAAACCTGGAGGAATCATCTGAGTACAAAGATGTATACAGACATCCTCTGAGAGAGAGAGAGAGAGAGAGAGAGCATCGTCCAAGGTACATTGAGTGCATGATGAAGGTAAATGGAGGGTGGACCATCAGCACATCTGGGTTTGGCTGGAGCTCAAAGGAGGCTTTCTGAACGTGCTCAGCCACTCCGGCAGAGGTTGCTTTCCTCTTTGGGAGAGAATTTAAATGGCTCTTGAAAAAGCTCCCAGCACAGGATTGGCATGAAGTGATGGCCAGTCTCATCTTTGCCTCCTGCTCCGTACATGAACCCAGCAACACGGTGCGCCCCTCTATTACTGGTCCAGCGAGCAGAGCATTTTGAACTTTTCCTGGCAGATGACCCCTTTGATGATTATCAGAGACACCTAGGAGCTGTCAAAGGTGTTCCCTCCAAATAAGGCACTTAAAGCTGGAGAAAACCCCGCCCTGTGGCTTCTTGCCACTAGCTCCAGCACCAGGCTGATTAAATCTCCTCCACACATCTCTGGAGATTTGTCATCACTTGACCTAAGCTGGACCTCTGAGAGAGTGCGAGGCAATGACACTTATTAATACCAACTTGATACCTGGCACTTTGTGAGTACCAGAGCCTACCGGGAGTTTAGACATCACTCAATAGATCACTTCTTTTCCCCAGAGAACAGACTCAGAAGCCAAAAGCTCCCTTCCTAATCTCAGAGTCCAGATCTAGAAAGCCAGCAAGTGCCCCTCTGCTTCCCTCTGTGCACCTTGCTTTCCCGACTCACCTCTGTAGAATATGACTCACCTCTGCAACCCTGCAGCATGAAGGAGACTCGAGCAGAGGTTAGCCATGAGCTCTGAATTTCATTGTTTTCTGTGTTCTCTGTCTCCTGCTCTCCATTTCTCTCCATCTCTTTAGTTATATGTGGGGTGAGAATGCTTTCCCTGGTGATACTTCCAGTCTTGGTTTTGATGGATGTTTAGAGAAAGTCTGTCTAGTTAATGGTCCACTTTGGAGAAGACTGGCCTGGAAATTGTCCACCATGTGCAGGGCAGTTGGAGGAAGAAGAGCTGGTCACATGCTCATGAGTAACAATGGCACAAGGCTGGGAGACAGCAGACTTTCAATCCTTCCCACCCGCCCCACGTGCCCAAGGGTGCTTATGTCTGTGTTCTATTCATTGTCAAAGTTAGGACATAGTTCAATATAGTAAAATTCTCTTTTATTGTGCACACTTTCATGAGTTTTGAGAAATGCATGCAGCCATGAATCCACCAGGACAGTCAAACTATGGAACAGTTGCCTGGCACCCCTCTATAGTGAGCTCCTCTCTCTCCTCTCAGTCCCTGGCAACCTCTAACTAGTTTTCTGTTCCTATCATTTTTACCTCTTCTGGAATGTCACCTGTACCATCATATGGGTGTAACACAGTCTGGTTATCCTGTCACTATGTGAAGCCTATCAAGGCTGTTTCAGGATAGTCACAGAAGCCTAATGGTTGAATTGTCATGAGCTATACACACCACAGTGATCTCCTGAGACTTTAACAGAGCTGAGGAGTTTCTATGGCCTAGTAACACTGGAGTCATTCTGTGTTGCATTGCTATGCATTTCCCCTGTCTGTAGTGACAGTGTTACTACACAATCTGCCAGTCAGATGGAAGTTGACTATGTACACTTACACATAGTTTGCCACATTTGATAGCAATTATAAAGGACTGTGCAAGTCATATTTATGTGTTAACTGTATGGCTTGTCTTTATTTTAGAGCACCTGTATGTAGGTTGTCTGTCTGTCTGCTTGTTTTTGTGATGCTGAAGATCAAACTAAGCAAGATCTACCACTGAGCATCCCTATTCTATTTCTTGTGTTTTGAAAGAAGGTTTACTGGGCTAGTGTTGCTTAAAAGTTTCCCTGGAGATTGAAACATTCCATCCAGCAGGGAAACTCTTCAAGCAGAAAAGTAAATAACTAAAAACAGCTTCAGGAAGTTCCTGAAACTGACCAGATTCACTGGCAAAGCCAAACTACAAAAAAAGACTCTCAGACTACCCAGCTGCCAAGAAGTCTCAGAATAGGTGAGATTCAATAAAGACTTTGAGAATAGATCAGCTGACTGGAGGAAGCAGAAACAAGCTGAGATGGTGGGCAAGGTTTAGACAAACTGAGGCACTGGAAAATGGATACTCTCCAACCTATCGAGCAACCTGCAGGGTGTGCAGCGTGTTCCAGATTCCCAGTTTTGTGTCTGTTCCCCATGCTGTGCTTTGCTTTGGTGATGTAGCTGTCTTGGAGTCGTTTTTACTCCTATAAGGAACCCCAATAAAACAAACTCACTGCTCACCATGCTGGACTTTGGTAGTATCTGTCTTTTGGTCTGTCATGGGCTCCCCATCTGGAGTGAGTTAACACATCTTCCCAGGGAGAGTTTTGTCACACAGCAGCCAGGAGAGAACTCAGTCAGTTAAACGCCTGCTGTGCACCCACATAAAAGCATAAGCGCACTTTCTAGCTAGTAAGGTAAGCTCCAGGCTCGGTGACGGACCCTGCCCCAACTGAATAAGGGGGGAGTGATAAAGGGGGATATCTGCTGTTGACCTTTGTTGACCTCTGGCTACACACGCGCACACGCACGCACGCACGCATAAACATGCACTTGCACACATGTACACACATACACGCACATACACATGCACACACGGCTAAGCAATTCACCTACACATGTACACACATGTGCAAGACACACACACATGTACACACATGTGCAAGATTAGGATTAAAAACAATTTGATGTGTGATATCAGCATCAGCCTCAGATTTCTTGGGCTTGTTTCTTGGTTGAATCATTTTTCCCCTTAGTGTTTAATTTGATCTCATGTTATCTTCATCGTGGCCCTGAACAAGCTAAACCAAATCCACATACCATGTGGCCTAGATATGTGGGGTGTTATACAAGGTTTTGTTTTGTTTTTTCTAACTTTTTTTAAACTCAAGTCCTTTTTTGATGAAGAAAATTTTACACCTGCCTTGGGCTATGTAGGCAAATAAAATTTACTGATAAAAAATCAGGAAGAATTTTATTTAAAATCATTCTTACAAATATATATATGTAACTATCTATTAGAGACTAAGGCAAATTTGCATAGTAATGAGATAGACGTGCTTGTTTATTTTTACACACAGAATTAAATCTTGGCTGAATAGTTGATTCTGCAGGATGTGGAGCTTCTTCCACAGTTTTCAGGGTTGATCGATATTTTGATTTTGTGATTGTCAATGCTGAGAACGCGGCTCACATAAATATGCAGTACAAAATAGCAGAAGTATGTTCTGAACCATTTCAGAAATTGTTGGAAATTCTGTTCTAATCCCAAGCCAAAATTCATTTAACAATTTTAAAAATATGAAACTCAAGTCATCAACTCAAACAGCAATTTTAAAAAATTAAACATTTTAACACAATGAAAACTGAAGATGTACTAACTTTATTATTTACACGGAGGACGAATGGTGGTAGGAAAACAGCAAAAAGTCTTTGTTTTCTATAATTAAAACCATTATGCTTCCATAGGAGCAGAAATCTTTGTATATGGACTAAAACACCACAGTTTGCAGAGGACAGTAGTCTCAGATGTGAGCCGAGGTGTTTCAGGCAGGGTTAGCTGACGCTGTGGTGTGATTGGTATGTGCAGGGCAGTGTGTGAATGGTGTGTGTTCAGAACCACGGTTGCAGTGAAGTTGTGTGG
Organism: Lophiomys imhausi; assembly: GCA_907164525.1. Taxonomy (NCBI): domain Eukaryota; kingdom Metazoa; phylum Chordata; class Mammalia; order Rodentia; family Muridae; genus Lophiomys; species Lophiomys imhausi. Next base: position 10,439 of record CAJQZJ010033226.1, on the reverse strand, counting down.
TGCAAGCTGGTTATGCATTTGACTTGAACTCATTTTTGATCACGGCACATTCAGAAACATCTCAGTGCCAACATGTCCATAATCTCCACCTTTACTTCCAACCCGCCACCTACAGTTTAGGAAGTTAGAATCCATGTCATCTTGGCTCAAGGACGCTTGAGGATGTTCTCATAACCAAATCATCAACAAGTCATTTATCGGAGCATGTCCTGAACTGGCAGTGAGTGGTTGAATTTGGTCAGAGATTTGGAATAAGCCCCATGCCAGCAATCACATGTTGGCTTTTATGACAGTGTAACTGTTCAGTTCTCTGGGGTAAGAACCAAGCACTGAGCTGGTTGGATCACGTGGTAAGTGTGTGTCTTATGTATTGAGAAGCTTCAGTCCAGAGTGGCCACCTGCTTTTCACTCCCTAGTAATGAGATAGGAGAGTCCTGGCTTCTTTCACCTTCTTTAGAGCTCTGCTCCACCCTTTCTGCCCAGTCATTTGGATAAGCACACTATGCATCATCTAACTTTGAATGGACAAGTATCATAAATTATCATTTCTGCATTTCCCAGAGGTCCAAACTGAAGCGCACAGCAAGTGGTGTCTCATCCACAGCACACTTAGTGACTTTCACAATCAAGGGCACCCACTGGGCTTTTCTGGCTGGGGCTGGGGCTCTCACCCAGAGTAGAACACATTCTCCAGGCTGCGGTGAGGGCCTAACAGGGACTTGAGGAGAATGGAGGAGACCAGGGGAAGCCATGCCCTGCTCCCTTGGGACTCTTCCTGGAAGTTTTAAGTGGGAACTGGGGTTGAGCACTGACAGACAACAATGGGGAGAGTCAAGCAGGTAGAGGAGAAAGCAGGGCACAGGTTTGCAGGTCAAAATACGAACCTTGGGGCTAGAAAGATGGCTCAGCAGTTAAGCGCACTTGTGGAAGATGCAGACTCTATTCCCGGCACCCATATTGAGTGACTCATGACAGCTTGTACCATTAGCTTCAGGGGATATGACACATGTATGCATACATATACACATTTCTATTTTATTTTTTAAAGAAAGCATATGAGCCATGTTTGGACCTGCTCGGCCTCCAGCATGTGTTAAGAGACAGCACACTGTGGGGGTCTGCTGGGTCTGAGCCACAGAGGAGTGGTAGAGAACAGGGAACTGTGATGTCAGGAAATGTTTCTCACCTTGTCTGCAAGGTGGAGAATATAATCATCCCTACCCCCAACAACCAAGCACTGAGGCTAAAGGAAGACCGCCCAGGGCCCGGTGCCTGAAGTCAGGTGTCTCAGGGATTCATCCCACACAAGAACATCTCACATATACTGTAGAGCAGTGCTTTCCTGAGCAGTGAGATTTTTATATGCTTGCTCTTCTCTGTGACACTTAAATGTCTCCTTTCTTCAGAGCTGCTGATGAAATTAACCAATCCTTCAAGCCTCATCTCTTCCAAAAAGCTGCCAGGGAGCTGGTGGATTTGACCATCAAAATCCATCTCTCCCCAGATCAGGACTCCACAGGACTCTTCAGGAAATATGTCCTCTCTCTCTTTCCATCTCTCTCTCTCTCTCTCTCTCTCTCTCTCTCTCTCTCTCTCTCTGCATTTCAAAATATACATAAAGTTATAACATAAATGGATCATTTTAGCTATTGCAAGCGACAACCAGACAACGAGTAACAGTAAGCACATTCATAATGTATAAAACCATTTGCACTAAACATTTCCGGAGTGCTTCAACTCATAGTGAAACCCTCTATTCCATGTGCTCCCCACTTCTACATTTCTGCCCTCCCCGCAGACCCCGGCAACTGCTATGCTACTCCACTTTCTGTGACTTTGACAATACTTGGTATCTCGTGTGAACTGCATCACACAGCATCTGTCATTTGCTGCCTGGTTTCTTGAACATACCATAATGTCCTTACGGCTCACCTGTGCTGCCACTGGGTCAGTATTTTGCTGCTCTAAGCAATATCTCATGGCACACAGGTGCACACTTGTTTATTCATTTATCTGCCAGTGGTGGAAGCTTGGGCTGAGTGTGCTGCTACCATGTGGCCAATGTTCCCTAAGTCCCTGCTTTCAGTTCTTTTGGATGTCTACCTAGGAATGGCATTGCTGGACCATATGATTATCTGTATTTAACTTTCTGAGGAACTTTCACCAACCCAGGAGCATGAGGAGAGCATAGCCCATACAGCACCCACCTCCGTGTGGCAAGATCTAGAGAGGACTTTGGGATAATGTCTGGCACAAAAGCCCCTCTACTTATTAAGGAAGTGTATTACCTTTTATGTATTTATTTTGTGTGTACGTGTGTGTGTGTGTGTGTGTGTGTGTGTGTGTGTGTGTGTGTATACACATGCACTCATCCCACAGCACACAGATGAAGAGCGGAGGACAGCTTGCAGAAGTTGATTCTCTCCTTCCACTTTGTGCACCTCAGAGACTGAACTCAAGTTACCAGGCTTGGTGACATTACCTTTACCCACCAACTCATCTCAGTCCCCAGCCCTGCCCCCAGCTCTGCTTCTTAACAACTGTGCCTCCATTTTCTTGTTTATGATCATAGCACCTCCCGAAAAGGGTTGCTATAATTCTTGTACTTCTTATTTATTTATTTAGACAAAGCACAGCCCAAGGCTGCTTTCAACTGGACCTGTAGACAGAGATGACCATGAACTCCTAGTCTTCCTGTCTCTGCCTCCCTTGTTCTGGGATAATGGACATGCCTAGTCTTTGCTGCAGTTATCCAAGAGGCTACCAATGCAATATGTTCGGCATGCTGCAGGTGCTCAGCACATATCCATCCTGCCACTCCTCACTTACTTCTGTCTCCTCTTCTGCAAAAAAAAAAAGGGGGGGGGGATTATCCTATTTACTGAATGGCTCCAAATCCCAAGTGCTTTTGGGACAACTGGATAGAAGCGTTTTGTCGCAACTTTCTTTAGAAAACATCTCCCCCCCTTTAAAAGAAGCCCACAATTCCTCCACATGCTCTCCCATCTGTTCCCCCAAATGTGATAATTAGGAAATGATGCTGTCACTTTCCAAAGTGCGAAAGCTGCCCCTCCCCTCCCATCTCTAAGTGACATGGCAGAGGGTAGGCAGATCTGTGTGCTCAGTCAGCCTCGTCCGCAGGCCCCCAGAGCACATGTGGCCCAGATTTTTGATGGGTTCACAAACCAGGACTATGAAGCAGCCCAGGGTGTGGTAAGGTAGTACAGAATCCCAGGCATCTGACCACAGGGCACACCATTTGTGGTCCTCTTCTCATGGAGTCCTCATCAACATTTAGTGCAGGGAATTGAGCAATCACTTTCAAGGTTAGAGAGTGGTGACCCATGGTGTTACCGTGGGATTTGCGATTCAGCAATCTGGGAAAAGAGCTAGGTTACCCTTTCCCTTTTCATTCTCCTTTGTTCAGCAGATGTATTTTGTGTGTGTGTGTGTGTGTGTGTGTGTGTGTCTGTGTGTGTGTGTGTGTGTGTGTGTGTGTGCGTGTACTTGATTGTGTGCATGTGTATGTCTAGTCTTAAGTGGGTGAAGAGGTCTATTCATTTGTAAATAGGTGAGTGCTAGATTTACAGTGTCTTATCCAAGGATCTCAGAATAGACCTCGTATTAGTCTGTATTTTCCCACAGTCCTAAAAGTCCCAAGACTTGGTCATTTATGAAGTATAGAAATTTAGTTAGCTAACAGTTCTGGAGACTAGGAAGTCAAGACCATGACATCAGAATCTTCGTGGCCCCTGGTGAGGGCCTCTTTCCTGTCTGTATCAGAACATGGCACAGGGTATTGCATGGGAAGCAAACACACTATCATATAAAGCCATTAATGCCATCATGGGAGTCCTACACTTGTCATATCATTTAGTCCTAATCATAACCAAAAGGCCATCACTCCACAAACCATCAGCATAAGTTTTCAAGGCAAGCTTTTGGGGACATACTCAAACCATCGTAAATCTTGCCTGGAAGGTTTCACAGATGTATCAAGGTAAGATGAAGTCAGCAGGACCAGGGTGGGCTCTCATCCATCATGCTGACTGGTGATGGTTGAAGAAAATGAACCAGAGATAAGTAACGAACCACCCTGCCAAGAACCCTATGCAGGACAGAGAATGCAGCGATGCTATGGAAAGGCAGGGGACTCAGCACTGCTGGCCATCGCCAAGTCAGGAAGAGGCAAAGAAGAATTCTACTGAAGGCCTCAGAAGAATTACGAACCTATTGGCACCTTGATACTTGTGCTTTCAGCACGCAGAACCATGGACCAAAAAATCTCTTCAGCCTGGGCTGGGGACATAGCTCAGTGGGTTAAATCCTTGCTACACAAGCATGAGGATTTGAATCCATTCCCTAGAACCCACATAAAAAGACAGATGTGGTGGTACGTGCTTATAACTCTAGCACTGGGGAAGTAGGGTCAGGGATGGATCCTTGTGGCTCATTGGTTAGTCAACTTAGCTGAATCAGTAAGTCCTGTCTTATTGCTTCCATAACAAGATAGACGGCTTCTGAGGTACAACACTCAAGGTTGGTGGCCTTCCCACATATGTATACACGTACAAGTATGCCCCCTGTACACAGGAACACATGTACAAAAGCCCCCACCTTTTGGTACCTTTCTAGGGAAGCCCTAGGCATAGTGTAGTAGGAGGAACACAAACCAAGAGCTACAGGCGGTTGTTTATCTTCAAAACTCATTGCAGATAGTCAGTCTCTGGCTTCCCTCATGTGCTGTTCATGTTCTTGCTTCTGAGCCTGGAGACACCCAGTGCCCCATCTTAGTATGTTCCCACACCTACCACTGAACAAACCAGAACCTGACTCAAAGATTGTGGTGCAGGTTGTTTATTTGGGAAATGATCCTGGGAGCATAAAGGAAGATAGATGGTCATAGAACAAGGTAACAACAAATGCAAGGGCTAGGGACAGATTGCATTGGTAGAGTACTTGCATAGCACATGTAGGGTTGTGAGATATGCCACTGAGCTGGTTTCCATGATGGTATCTACAGCCCCATCATCCTGGAAACCCCTTACTAACCATGCAGATTTTTCTTCCAAGGATGGAAGACTAAGGACTTATTTCTGTTCTCCATTGGTTGAGAACTGTACTGGTTATCTGTACTAGCAATTTATTGCCCAGGGGCAAGTCAGTCACCTAGAATGCCCAGAATACCTTTATTGTGTCATTTCCATGGGTCAGGAACTTGGAAGTGATTTTACTGGAGGATTCTGGCTCAGTCACTCGGGGACAGTAGTTATGCAGTCAGCCAGAACAGTTTATAGCTTGACTTGGGGAGAAGAGTATAGTGTCAAGATCAAGATGGCACGCTCACAAGGCTATTGAACAAATAGCCTCGGTTCCTTACCTTGTGGATCTTCCCATAGGATGGCTCCCAACATGGCTTCCTCCTTGGTAAGTGAACTGAGAGGGAACACACAGAGAGAACAAACATCAAAAGAGAAGCTACAGCCTTATGATCTAACCTCAGAAATAACAAACACACTGTTCCTTCTGCTACATGCTGTTGGCCACATAAGAGAACTGTGGCATAACTCTAGACACTGTCCAAGGAGGCGGGGATTACTAAGAACCATGTTGGAGGATGACTTCCACAAGTGTGAACCTTGGAGGACTCAACCCCACTTCCGATTTGGAGCTATATCCACTCTTGGGGTGATCAAGCTTACATAGTTGTTAAATGAGGTAAGGAGTTGAGTGGAATATTTTTTTTTTGAGTTGAGTGGAATATTGTTGGTATGCCCAGGAACCATCTGCCATGGCTAAGTGGAATTGGCAGTAGTCAGTGGAATGTATCATGAAGCATCAATACCACAGTGGAATGTTCCAAAAAAGCAGCATCCTTCCCTCCCTGGCCTTCCTTTGTCATTCTTACTTGCCAATCATGCATACCCTTCAAAGTGAAAAACTGTGATCCTACCCCAGTCTTGAAACCTACCTCTACTTCCTACCTCTAAGTCTTCATGTGGACATGCTTGTGTGTTTGTGTGGGGGCTACTAATCCCAGGGCTCAGAACATTTTTCACAATGCTTGTTGCAAGGCTGACTCCAAGACAGGCTTGAAGAACTAAGGAAAGAGACAAGGCTGGTTACAACAATCCTACTCCCTTTACCATTGTGTCTCAGAGGCTCATGGGAGATGCCAAGAGCCTCTCAATCCAATATGAAGAGAGTTCTGCCAGGGGCTTCTGAGAAAAGTCTCCTAACTTACCACAGAGACACAAGAAATCACTTCTCATCCATGTAACTGGAGGTAGAGTCATCAGGAAGTCTATATTACTCTCTTCAGAGCACTAGTAGGCCTAGCCAAGGTTACAGCTGTTCCTGGGGCCACTGAGAACCCAAATAAGGTCCTAGAACCTCAACATTTCTCTAGTTTTTCAATTTGTCTGGAACATATCTTGGTCTGTCTGTCTGTCTGTCTGATGTTCTGAGCCTTTAGTTGACATATATCTCACATACAGAAGGCACACAAAGCTTGCACATGTGTATAAGCCATTGTCTAAGTGAAGGTTTAGACCATCATTGGGCCATCATGGTACCAGAGTTGAGACAAGAAGGCAGATTGGAGCTTCACCTTGCTTGACCTGGGAGGACTTGCATGTTGGGCAGCTCAACTTCTGAGTGTCTGCAAATGACCACAACATCATGATGAGTATTGTCCGTGGGGTTGTGTGTGTATTTTAGCATTAGGCAAATTTTCAAGAATAGATTTTTCTTTTTTTTTTTTTTTATATATAAATACTTTATTTTTTTTTCTTCAAGTTACATCTCAGTAACAAACCCCTCCCTATTCCCCCTTCCCAACCCGCCCTTCCACCCTCTTCCCTCCAGAGGTTTCCCCTTTCAGTCCAACAGCTGGTTCCTTCTCTTATAACAGTAAGTATTATACAAAACAATAGATATAATTATGCCACATTTATGAGATTAAATTGGCCCAGTATACCTTCCCAATGTTCAGTTTATACCTATTTGGCCCCTGACTTTAACATTCTACTATCTACCCATCTCCATGAGTTTAAAGGTCTATATGTGACTCAACATTCATACTATCTTTCAACACACTTTTAAGAGTATCTTCTTAGATCTATAACACCCTCTTGATTCCTAAACAGTTCAAAATTTAACTATAAGATTCTATCTGTCTATTCTTCAACCACCTCAGAGACCTGAGAGGGATAAATATATTTGCTTATATAGGAAGTGCAGTGTAACCGAACTTTTAAATTATTTATTTAACTCTTATTTATTTATTACTAAATTCACTTATAACAAACACCATTAATTTCTTAACTATTAATCCTATAAATTCCTACAACCCCTTTAACCTATCCACTAAACCTATTGATAATCATAACAACTACTTTCATACCCTTTTAGAATGATACAGTCTCTGGGGCAGGTCCTCAGTCGTCAGGAAACCAGTCTCGGGGGTAGATTCTTTAACGCACTTAGCAGTCCTTTTTCTGGAATAGCTCAGACGCAGGTTCGTCAGGGTAAATTTGCTATCGAAGTCTCACTTTAAATAAGGCTTGAGGCTTTCTTCTCTCTGGGAGACCTCAGCGTCTGTAGGCCACCTTACTTCCTTCGTATCAGCAACTCTGCCGCTCTGCCTCAGTCTTTAAAGCTGGCCACAGTTCCGTTCAGGCCACTGTTCAGACAGGTCAAACCCCTCTAGGCAAAAGCTGAGCCACAGGGTTTAGTCCTTGGCCTTTTGCTGTCTTGCCGAGGCTTTCTCTGCTCACCAGCTTCCTTCTGCCTCACGGAGATCTGGCCATTGGTCTACCAGAACTTTCTCCAGCAGGACTCTCGGAGCTCTCTCATATCGGGGGCCCTTAGCACGCACGCGCCCCTCTGGCGTCATCCACTTGTCCTTAAATAGGATCACTCCTTGTTCCACCTGCTTCAGCTTAAGTTGGGCTCTGCCCACTTAGCAGTTGAAAGCAATGCCAGGTCATAAAGTCTTTCCTTCTTTCACCTGGCTTCAACCTTGTTTTTCAGTCCAAAGAGACTCCCCTCATTTCACCTGACTTCATCCATAAGCTGATAAGCTAATTGCTCACAGCAGTTGATCTTCATGCCCCGAATTAATAGACTGTATCAGAAACTTAGGTATTCACTAAATCTAACTTATATTAACCTATCAGCCCCTTCAGTGCAGAGCCTGCAGCTTCCAAAACTAAGAAAGAACATACCAATAACTGCCTGGACAGTTCCCATTTTCTCTCCATACATTCCAGCATCAATCTTCAGCCTTTGGGTCCTGTTTCTCTGACAGACATTTGTTGTAGAGCAGGGATTATGAAGGACTTACCTACCCTGTCTTGGCAGAGTTAGGCTGTCGACTTCCCTGCTACCAAGTTTTGTCCTTTTTGGACAGCAGTCTGTCTGCAGTTGGTGCAAGGGGTTTTTTCATGCCAAGAAAAAGGCTTGCCCCTAAATCAACCATCTTACAGTGGAGGTTCTTCGATGCTTATCTTCTACTTGGAGTAGAATAGGGGGTGCTGTCAGGCGCTGATATGTCTCGATATCAAAAAAAAATCTTGATTTAAGATAACATCTTTGAATGCCATATTCTGCAGATCTCTAGGGGTTTTTGAAGATGCCCTAACCATCTCTTGTATTTAGATAAGCAAATGTTGCTTGTCTCTTAGCAACTTGATTACTGGGTAGTTTAAAGAATATCTGTGATAGACTGTCATAGTAGCTAACAAAGAGACATGTTTGCATGACTAGGAGTATGTTTTAACTATCCTAGACCGTTTTAGACGGTTGGTATCAAGTGGTCAGAGCTTCACATTTTATTTTTAAGTATCTCTAGGTATGATACCATTGGGAAGCATTATCTTTAAATTTGTATCAATATACAAAGATCTATTCAATTGTGGTTAAATATACTCTTAATTATGTATCAATATACCAAGATCAATGCCTATGTAGCCCAATATAATCTTAACATTACGTCCATATGCAAGGGTCAATACCATTGTGGCCAACTATAATCTTAATTTTGTATCAATATACAAAGATCAATACCTATGTAATCCAATACAATCTTATTTTTGCACAATAAACAATGGTCAATACCACTTTAGCCAAATAACCTACTAATTTTGTATCAATATACAAAGGTATAAGGGCATATTCAATAATCTGCCCCTTCTTCTTGGACCTTCCTGTGCTATGACTATATCTCATTTTTCTCAAGCCCATGCACTCCTACATAGGAGAGGAAGAAGGATACAGAGAAGGAAAAGTAGGAATTCCCTGGGGCTAATCTCCAAAACCCATTAAGACAGGATCATTTATCAGCTTGTAGTCTCTTCCCCTACATAACAGAGTTTTCAGTTAACCTTCAAATAACCAAAAAGAAGGGCGGAGAAACACCCTCCCCCACCCTCTGGGCATGGGACGTCGCTCTCTTAAAGTGACTTCCTGCTGATTTGGGTCGTAGTAGACCTGTTTGGGGCCCCAACCCAAATGGGAAAAATGATTAAAAATGTTAGTACAATCCTTTTATGTTCAGTCCTTCTGTTCTCAGCTGTTTAGATGACCTAAGGGGTTTGTAGGCAGAAGCTGATCTTGCAGGCTTCACTGAGGTTCCGGCCGGGGCATTGTGTAGAGCTGAACGTTCCCAGCGACACTGGATTGCAGTGGTGGTTGCAGGCCCCCGATGGAGACAGCTATTGAGGAAGTCTGCCAGGCAGAATCAACTGGGTCACTCATCCTCCTTGGTGCCTAATTCTGCTCTCTGCTGAGGATTCCGCTGTCCGCCGTCCCCAGGCTCCCCTAATGGACACTTCGATTCTCCTGGAACGATAAGAACAGAGCCCTGCCCCAATCCCAACCCTAGGACAATTGCCCTCTTTTTTTTTTTTTT
>CAJQZJ010033222.1:8515369-8531237 GCA_907164525.1 Lophiomys imhausi | reverse complement strand
AAAAGAAGGAGAGTAAAATGTATGTTATATGAAAGAAAAGAGGGTAAATACTGGAGAACTCATCCCTAGTAATTGGGTAAATGATAATCAAAACTTTGAGGTTTCATCTTCCCCAGCTGGCAATTCACAATTGATACTGCTCTATCTTAGCCCAAGCCTCATAACTAAATATTAAATATTTGGTTTAATGTTCTTCCAATAGTATATTGATATTTTTAATCACAGTACCCTCTTCCCACCCCTCCAAGTCCTGCCCTCCCACCCTCTACACCCTATCCCTTCCATCCTACTCCTCCAGAGAGGAGTGACCCTACATATCAGTCCCCTGCCCCAGTTCAGCAATCATATGAGGGCCAAGAGCCTCCTCATACACTGGGGCCTACAACACAGCACCACTAGGGCAAAGTGTCTCATTGAGAATCTATGTTCCTGTTCCCTTTGGTGCATTGGTTGTAGTATAGTTATCCTGTACTGTATGGCTAAATCTGATTATAAGTGAATAAATGCCATGTGCATCCTTCTGAGTCTGGGTTAGCTCACTCAGGATGAGCTTCTCTAGTTCCATTCATTTGGCTGCAAATTACATGATTTCATTGTGTAGATGTACCACAGTTTTTAGGTTTTTTTTTTTTTATCCATTCCTCAGTTGAGGGACATCTGAGTTGTTTTCAGTTTCTAGCTATTACAAATAAAGCTGCTATGAACATAGATGAGGAAACTTCATTGTGATTTGGTGAGGAATCATTTGTATGTATGGGTATGGCTGGGTCCCGAGGCGGAATTATTCCAAGTTTTCTAAGATATCATCATACTGACCTCCATAGTGGTTGCACAAGTCTGCACTCCCACCAGCAATGGAGGAGTGTGCCCCTTTCTCCACACCCTCACCAGCATGTGCTGTCATTTGAGCTTTTGATCTTAGCCATTCTGACAGGTGTGAGATGGAATCTCAGAGTCATCTTGAGTTGCATTTCTCTGATAATTAAGTATGTTGAGTATTTCTTCATGTGTCTCTCAGCCATTAGGAATTCCTTCTTTGTGAATTCTCTGTTTAGCTCTGTTCCCCATTTTTTGATTGGATTATTTGGTTTAGAAAAAGCAATATACAGATTCAATGCAATTCCTATCAAAATACCACAATTCTTTATAGACCTGGAAAAAGCTATTCTCAACTTCATATGGAATAACAAAAAACTCAGAATAGCTAAATCAATCCTGTACAATAAAAAAAAAATCTGGAGGTATCACCATCCCAGATTTCAAGCTGTACTACAGAGCAATAGTAATAAAAACAGCATGGTACTGGTATAGAAACAGACCAGTGGATCAATGAAATTGAATTGAAGACCTAGAAATGAACCCACACACCTATGGTCACTTAATTTTTGACAAAGAAGCCAAATCCATACAATGGAAAAAGGACAGTATCTTCAACAAATGGTGCTGGTCCAACTGGATGTCCACATGTAAAAGAATGAAATTAGGCCCATACTTATCACCTTGTACAAAACTTAAGTCCAAGTGGATCAAAGACCTTAACATAAGGCCGGACACACTAAATCTACTAGAAGAGAAATTGGGGAAAACCCTCAAACTCATTGGCACAGGTGACAACTTCCTGAACAGAACACCAACAGCTCAGGACTTAAGACCAACAATCAATAAATGGGACCTCATGAAACTGAAAAGCTTCTGTAAGGCAAAAGACACTGTCATTAGAACAAAATGGCAGCCTACAGACTGGGAGAAAATCTTCACCAACCCCACATCTGACAAAGGGCTCATATCCATAATTTACAAAGAACTCAAGAAATTAAATGCCAAAAAACCAAATAATCCAATCAAGTTATTCTTGAGATATAACTGTCAGGAGAGAACACACTGACATAAAGGGTTAAAATGAAAATGAAAGGGTTAAATTGAAGTGTAGAGTGGAGGCCATAGTAGAGGTGGAAATATAAGGAGGGATAAATTACAATAAAAATATTTCAGAAAAGTTATATAGAAAACTACTGCTGTAGAATTTTCGTATATATATATATATAAAACCTTTCATATATGTGTGTGTGTATACACACACACACACACACACACATTCATACATAAAAAGTTAAAATGAGGTGCTGTATTTCTGGGTAACAATTTCCCTAATAGACATTAGAGAGTACCAAAAGCATGCCAGCAATAAGTTATTTGTTTTGTTGTTGTTAGCTAATAAGTTCCCATAGACCCCCAAATAGTAGAAGCTGTCATCATTCTTGGTTACCCTCCAGAATTTGATGCTAAGACCCTATCACCAAAGATACTTCACTCACAGAACATGAAGGAATCAAGTTGATATTGACCTGAAAGTTTCACCACTACTAATTAGCTTTCATATTGCTGAAAGGTTCTATGCATACTACTAGAGAAAAAAGTAATCATTCATACCCAGCTGTGAATCCTGTAAACTATAATAATGAATGTCATGGTAAAGCATGCCCACTGGTATAATAGCAGCACAAATGTTTTGGGTGTAAACAACCACTTTCTAATTGGGTTTAGGTCCTGATTTATAGGATGAAACTCATGTATGGTACTGTTATCACACCAACAACCTATGACAAAAGAGCTCATACCCCTAAAGGAGAGCCATTACTATTATGCCACCAAATAGACATAATATTAAACTAATTCCTAGTGGCTTACCATTACACCCAGAGATTAGATCATTGGTCAACCACTCTACTAAGTTCATGCATACATCTTCCCTGGTATGTCCAGAAAACATTGTTTTCTTGTAATCCTCCACTATCTACAGCTCTTACACTCTTTTTACCACCTCTTCTGTAATGGTCTTTAGCCTTAGGAGGAATGGATATGGTACATATGCTCCATTTAGAGCTGAGAATTCTGCAGTCTCTTACTCTCTATGTCTTAACCAGTTGTCAGTTTCTGTATTAATCACCACCTACTACAAAGAAAAGCTTCACTGATGAGAGTTGTCTTCCCCTAAGACTGGTGTCCTTTCATACAGCTCAAGTTCCCTCCAAAACTTATCGAACAGCCAACTGACACACATGATCCTTAATTAAATCTCTCTGAAGACAAAGTGGCCAAATGCCTAATAGAGTTGCAGCATCTTCGGTCATTTGCAGAAGGATTCTGTGAAGCAGTTTTATGTTGGTGTGACAAAATGTCTGACATAAATAACTTAAGAGGTTAAAAAAAATGTTTTGGGCTCAGTCTCTGAAGGTTTCAGCCCAGGCTGTCCTGCGCCATGTTGCCAAAACCGCAATGAGGCAGAAGGGAACACAAGTGTATATTTTATAGTAATAAGAAAGCAAGGGGAGTCCTTCTGAAGAGGGGAAGGAAGGATTGTAGGAGCCAGAGGAGTCAAGGACAGCACAAGAAAACCCACAAAATCAACAAATTTGCACTCACAGGGGCTCCCTGAGATATAACCAACAATCATGGAACCTGCATGGGTCTAACCTAGGTCCATATATGTATAACTGTGTGTGTGCATGTGTGTGTGTGTGTGTGTGTGTGTGTGTGTGTGTGTGTGTGTTATACTTGTGCAGTTTGCTGTTTGTGTGGGACTCCAACAGAGGGAGCGGGGACAGTTTTTGATACTATTGCCTGCTTTTGGGACCCTTGTCCTCCCACTGGATTACCTTTTCCACTCTTAATATGAGAAGAGATGCCTAATCTTACTGCAACTGATATTCTATGTTTGCTTGATATCCATGTGTACCTGCCATTTCTGAAAGAAAATGGAGAAGGAGTAGATGGGGAGGGAGGGGATGGGAGGGTTTAGAGGAGGTAGAGAGCAGAGGGAGGGAAGGAAAGGAAACCATGGTCATGATGTAATTAAATGAGAGAATGAATTAATAAAAAACAAAAGAAATCAGAAAGAGAGACAGAGAGCAGAATGAGACAAAATATAGTCTCCAGGAAACAACTTTCTCTAACTAAGCCTTAAGTCCAAATGTTCCAACTTATTTATGAGTCATCAGTGGGTTAGCCCATTGGTAGATCAGAGATCCAATAATCTAACCATCTCTCATTAGTTGAGGCTCATATTCAGCATATTTGGTGAGGGGGACACTTCATACCCAAAATAAAACACTAATGAGAAATGCTAGATCATATGTTTATTAGTCCAGAGCTGTGGAAAAGTCACATGACAGTGTCTGTCATGTTTGTCCAGAAAAATGAAAGGTGATCACCATGCCATTTTACCAGACAGTTTTGAAGGTTAAGATAGATAATTGGTGTTAAAAACTCCATAAAATTCATCATTACATTTTCTAACCACTCAGTAGTTTTTGAACACCATTACTCTGTTTGGGGACTTTAGTCTTCTGGCCACATCAACTGAAAGAAGAAGCCAACAGCATTAGCTCTCTGAAAACCAAAGGTGCTGACATTTGGTCCAGGTTCCCTCCCTAGTCCAAAGTATCTCCCTGTGAACACACTCAGTTTGGGCAGTATGATTTAGGGCCTATACCCTGCAATAGTGTAGACAGGATTTTGCTAGGATGATTCACCAATGTAATTTCCACTAAAATAATCTCATAAACTAATATACCATTTTGGCAGAACTGCTGAAGTGTTTTTTGTTATTAGCAACCAAGAAACTCTGACTACAGCAGTATCTGTCCATGAATGTGGCATGAAATACATTTCCAAATAAGTATACTTCTGCACTGTCCCTCTGTTAAATGTTAAAGACCACAACCTAAAATAAGAAACTTTTACTGAGTCCTTTCTGTGAGCAAGGACTTCATGAGAGAATGAAAGCTTATGAGATTATATCAGTTTTATAAGTTTGAATGGCTAGTAAATAGAAGAATTATCATATCAACTATCATAAGAGTTTTAGGTTAAAAAAAACTGTCACTTGGAAAGGTAAACCACTGGAAACAACTCAGATGTCCCTCAACCAACAAATGGATAAAAAAAAAATGTGGTACATTTAGACAATGGAATACTACTCACCTATCAGAAACAAGGAAATCATGCAATTAGCAGCCAAATGGATGGAACTAGAAAAGCTCATCCTAAGTGACCTAACCAAGACTCAGAAGGATGCACATGGCATCTAATCACTTATGATTGGATTTTAGCCATATAGTACAGGATAACTTTCCTACAATACACCAAAAGGATCAGGAACATAGACTTTGTTACCTATTAAGGGAACAATTTGCCCTAAGAGTGCTACCATGTTGGCCCTAAGTGCTAGAAGAAGCTGTTAGTCCAAAAATGACTGTTGAGCTGAGAGGGGCTGATATGTAGGGACACTCCATATCGGAGGAGTGGGAAGGGTGGGAGAGGGAGGAGAGGGTGGGAGGGTGGAGCCGGGAGGGGTGGAATGAGGGCACAGTGATGGAGATGTAACTTGAAGTAATAAATAAACAAAAATAAATAAATAAAATAAAAATAAAGAAAGGAAGAAAACAAAGATCATGAGCAAAGCAACCAGGGTTCTGTAAGATACTGCTATGCTTTCCTCTGTTTTCCCTCAAACAGCAGTAAGGCCATCTATTAAATAGCAGTTAGCAACTTCAAATAAAATTCAAGTCTTGATTTCTAAAGGAATCCTCTTTGGCCTTTTTCAAAAAGAGCAATAACAAATGTTTCCGTACTAGTTCACATGAATGGAATCCTATCTTTTAATCTTGGACCTGTCCTCAAAATAGGTTTGTACTTAGTGATATTTTTCTATGACTGAAGTGTAAGGATGAAAAATTTCTTGCTCCTCGATTCATCCTGATACTCTACTATCTTTTTGTCTAGAATTAGTCAATTAATCTCATAAAGTTCATAATAGTTACAGACTCTGGACATCAATTACTGATTTTGCTGTGCTTGCATTGATTAACTATTTAAGTGGTCTAACGAGTACCAAAGAAGTAAAAATGATACTATTTATGACAGGGATCTTCACTACTGAAAGCTGGAATTGTCTTGCTAATATGACAACTCTATTAAACCCATTGAATGTACCTTTTCACCAAAGATACTGAAGTTACTGTTATTATCCCAGTGACAGATTAGGAAGCAAACTTATTTTAGACACATCTTCAGTAGCTGACATATGAGATTTCTTTGGAAAATACTTATGATGCCTTGGCATTATCCTGGAGATTATGTTGGTCCCAATGCTTTCAATTTGTGTGTGGATAGAAAACTTTTTAACAAGAATGACAAAAGTTCAGTTTTCAGAATTCCAAATTAGATTCTTTAATAACTTTATCAACTTCTTCCTATTGGTTTATCATAGTCTTAGAAATGCAATAAACAAAAAGCATAAGACTTAGGACCACAGAATTCAAAAACTCCTGAGATGTTCTTGCTCACATTAGAAACAGTGAACTTTAAAATCTTGGAGAAAAAAAATAGCCTCATTTCAACTATACCAAAATCTAAACAAGAGATAATTTGGCTACAGGAAAATCCTTGGTGCTTATTTGAGACAGACTTCTCTTAACATCTTCAGCATGTAAATGATGCAGTTGTGTAGCATGTTCCAAAATCAAAATCTAGGAAACAATTTCAATGTTTAAGCAAAAGAAGTTATACTCTTTTCATTCTAGATGTATTTAATCACATGCTTTAGATTCATTGAGTCACAGCTTTCTTATGCTACACAGTGAGTACCAAGTTATACAGGGCTGCAGAATAAGACTCAGTCTCAAAATATAATGTGAACAATAATAAAATATAATACAGAAAAAATAAATATTGATATAAAATAATTAAACCTAGAAAAAAGCAATATGATGTTTTATTATGTAATAATATATATTTTATGAGGCTTTAGTTGCTATTTTTGGTCAATTTTATGACAGTTGTGAGATGTTTTGTATTAAAAAGAATAGTTAAAAGGATAGTTTGATTTTCTGCAGAGTTTGATAGTAGTTCATTTTGTCATAGGTTTCCTTATGTTTTGTTTTGAACCATCCAACAATTGGCAGAAAATGTTATCTCATATTGTTACAAATATGCACAAGATTTTCTGGAAGCTGTCTCTATACCAAATAGCTAACAATAGTTATGTATAGCAGTGACTGAAAACTATGTATATCCTATTAACCCCAGACTAACTGATGAATCATCACCGCAGCTCTTCTTCTCCATATCCAACTGCCAAAAAATGCTCACAATGACTCCAACCCCATCTCAAAGAACAGAAATAAGAAAGAGGTGGAAGTGGGATGGGAAAGTATAACAATTTTATTGATCATGATTAAAGTTTCTTTCTCTGCCAATTTTTTAAAAGCATATAATCATATAAGAGCACTGCTAGGGTCTCTCTCTCTCTCTCTCTCAGGACCTCATAAGACACCTTTGCCAATAAAATCCACCTCTTATATCTTCCCATGATAGATAACATAAACAGGGAGCTGGGAGGAGGGAGGCAAATGAGTAGCCAAAGCAGTGATCTCAAAAGTCCACACTCACAAGTCAGCACTTACCCTGACCAAAAATAATAAGAAAAGAAGTTAATGGATGAATCCATAACCGTAATTTGTCTAAGTGTGAAAATAGGTCTGAACAAGATGAAAGAACATACTCATTTCAAGTAAGAAGTTTATATGTGATAGGAGATTAAGGTTCAAATTTTTTGCCAGATGTCTACAAAACAAACTATTTAAATCCCTTTGTTAAATTGTTTTACATCATTTTGTTGCTTTCCTTTGCAAACCAGCACATTTCGTGGTTTTAAGATATCATATGATAGTATTTAACATCCTGATAATAAATCATTTAGGGGTTTCCTAAGCAAACCTGCAAAAGAAGTAAAACTGAAGCTCTGAGAATAATAGCTGATACTAGGACACTCTGAATACAGGTAAAGGACAAGGGATTCTTAGAAACTGTCACTTGAAGGGCACAATCAATGATTCACTGAGCAAAGCTTTCTCAACGTGTGTCAATGTAAAAGTCTTAACATTTCATTGCTTTGGGGAAATTCAGTTTCATCTATTTGCTGGTTTATTTGCTCATTCATTTATTTGACCTTTAAAGACAGGGTCTTGCCGTGTAACCCAGGCTAGCTTCAAAAGTGTCACAATCCTTCTGCCTCTCTCAAGTGCCTGAATTCAATGTGTGTGCCACCACACATGACAAGAAATTTATTTTTAATAAAACATTTGAATAAAATATACACACAGATTATCATGTGAACAATACAGTGACTTCTTTTCCATTTCTAGAAACTTTCTTTCTTTCCCTAGTTTTCTTTTATTGAAAATGGATTGTTTTTCACGCAGTATATTTTATATAATGTAAAGCATCAGCAAGCTCAAGTAATAAAATATTGTCATCACCCTAAACTCCTGATCCTGCCCTTGAAATTTGATAAAAGTGCATTTTCATTTTTCTAAAGTTACTTCATTACTTTTTTCTATCATCTTCTTCTAGTTGTTGAATTTGAAACAAATGGACTTGTGTAGAACAATTTCCTTCCTTCAGTGAAATTTATATTTCTGGGATTCAACCTGCTGTTTTATCAAAATGATGCTATTCATCCACTCTTCTGCCACCAGTGCATGAAGTTTCCCATTCATCAGCATATTTGTTAGGTCTTGTCATTGTCATCTATTACCATTATTTGGGATGTACAGGATTTCCTTTTGTAATTTAAATTTTTATTACATTGACAAATAGTAATGCCAAATGCTCTTTAATGGTCTTTAAATTTTCTCTTTTGTAAAGAGAAAAAAATGACTGTATTGAACTCTTTCCCATATTCTTATGTTGAGTTTTCTTTTTCCTAAAAGTTCTAAAGAATGTCTAAAAATGCTATATACAGTCTTTTGTTAGGTATGTCTAAGTATATGACTAAATCATGTCTGCTAAAAATTCAGATGTTGAAAATTTAACGTTAGAATATGAAGATGTTAAGAAACAGAACTTTAAGTAGTAAATTAATATTATTTCAAGATGGAGCATTGGAAAGGAATTACTGAATAGGATTACAATCAGGAAATAAAGCCAATAATGAATAAATGTGGCCTTATAAAAATTAAAAGGCTAATTAAAATTAGGTACAGGAACAGTTAATCAAGTGAGAAAATAGCCTACAGAACAAGACAAAATCTTTGCTAGTTATGCATCTGACAGAGCTTTAATATCCAGAACATACAAAGAAAAATTTAAAAACCTAAGCAATAAGAAAATGAACACCCCATTCTAAAATGATCTAATCAACTGAACAGTTTTCAAAAGAAGAAATATGAATGGCCATTAAATTAGCATCTGTCCCCATCAGGGAGATATGTTTTAGAAGTTCCTTGAGATTTCATCTCATCCCAATCAAAATATCTACCATCATTAAAACAAACACAACAAATGCTGGTAAGGATGTGAACAAAGAGAGTCTCTTAAACAATGTAGAAATCAGTATAGACGGTCATAAAGAAAACTGAAAATAGAACTATTATATGACCCAGTCATACCATTCCACAGCAGCTGCCAAAAGGATTTCGTATCTTACTACAGAGATACTTGGACATCTATGTTTATTGCTTATGCCCCTCTGTTCATAAAGCAAGAAAACGAATCAGTCTAGATGTCCATTAACTGATAAACATACAATGAAGGTGTAGTATATGTACACAATGCAATTTTATTGTCATAAAGAAAAGAGAAATAATAAAATCCTGGAAAATTGATGGAACTCAAAAATGATATATTAATTGGTGTAACTCAGACTCAGAAAGACAAATCAACCATGTTCTGGACATATGTGAATTATATCTTCTAATATTTTTTATATAAATGCCTTCTGTAGGAGTGTATGTGGAAGCCAGATTAGAAAAGAGCCCATGATAAGGGTAAAAAAGAGTATTTAAGGAAAGCATATGGTGAGATTTTGTGGATGTATCTTCTGACATGACTAGGAGATACAATCTCACAGAAAACTCCCTGGTCTTCTGACTCTAATAATCTTTCTGTGTCCATATCCATAATGTTCCCTAAGCCTTAGGTGAGAAAGAATTTTGTAGATGTCTCCTTTGAGACTAGGCTCCACAACTCTCCATTTTAATTGGTTGTGGTTTTCTGTAGTGGTCTCTGTCTATTACAAAAACAAGTGTCTTTGTTGAGGGTGAAGACTAAACTTATCTGTAAGTATAAGGACAAATATTTATAGATTGATGTTAGGGATTATGTTGGTTTAGTAAATTAGAGGTTTTATATTCCTCCCCAAAAAATGATGGCTTCACTAACATTGAGCAGTTAGCCAGGTTTCCAGTACCAAGAATGGTTTTCCTCTTGTTGATTGGGTCTTAAATACAGCAAGAAAGCTATTGGTTACTGCTAAGGTATGTATGCCAATACTGCCCTCTTAGGGGTTATCATGCCATGCTGGTGTCCTTCATAGGTATCAAATCTGAGTAGGACCACTGATTGGCTCCCTCCTTTGGAAGATTACAAGGAGCCTTCTGATACCATGAAAGCTAATTCTCAGGGAGGGGGCATTCAAGTCAGGTCCAGTCTCTGGTCTCTAAGCTCTGTTTCTGAAGTGCATGGTATCTTTAGCTATATGGTCCTACTTTCCACTTCTGGGTGACACCAAGGGCAACAGCAATATGCTGTATGCTTTGGAAGTCTTTGGACAGCCCTGGTCAATAAGAGAGCTTCTTGTGCAATATCAAAGATTTTTACAAAGAAAAGGCTATACAAAAGCATCCCAAGGTGTCAGCCAGTATAAGGCAGGGGCCTCAGTAGAAGCTATCCCCGCTGGAACTTGATCTTGGACTTCCAACTTCAAGCACTAGAAGAAATAAAATGTGTGCCGTTTAGATAAACACCATAAGTTGTATTTTGTTGTAGCAACTCTGACAAGCAAATGGAACATACACATTTTAGAAATGTCTTCCATTTTATAGCTTATCCTATTATTCTTTTTCTTTCTCTTTCTCTTCTACCTTAAAAAAAAGTTAGAGCCTCCTTTCCTGGACTCCATAATTCAGCCAACAATTTCCTAAGAAGACTAAGGTTTTTCTGGAGGCCAAGCCATACTAGCAATCCCAGAGATTAAGCAGATACCCAGAACTCCAGATGCCACACAAGTACTTGGAACCCGAGAAGAAATATTGGCATCCAAAACCCCAGATGTCACAGAGGGAGGCTGCAAAAATCCCAGCAGAGACAACCTATTGGACCTGAAGATTCACTAATCACCAGAACTCCAGGCCACTCAGACCAAAAGAAAATGAATAAAACTATTCAAGGCCTAAATATGGAAAAAGAAGTAATAAAAAAACACAAAAAGAAAAAAAGGGAGGAATCCTGGAGATGAAAACCTAAAACAGAAACCTTAGACACAAGCATCACCAACAGAATACAAGAGATGGAAGAAAGAATCTCAGGCATATTCTCACACCTGTCAGAATGGCTAAGATCAAAAGTTCAAATGACAGCACAGAAAGAGGAACACTCCTCCATTGCTGTTGGGAGGGCAAGCTTGTACAACCACTATGTAAACCAGTCTGGCGATATCTTAGAAAACTTTGAATAGCTCTACCTCAAGACCCAGCCATACCACTTCTGGGTATACATTCAAATGATTCCTCACCAAACTGAGAACAACCCAAATGTCCCTCAACAGAGAAATGGATTTAAAAAAAAACTGTGGTATATCCACACAATGGAATCCTACTCAGCCATCAGAAACAATGAAATCATGCAATTTTCAGCCAAATGGATGGATCTAGAGAAGCTCATCCTGAGTGAGCTAACCCAGACTGAGAAGGATGCACATGACATCAATTCGCTTATAATCATATTTTAGCCATATAGTACAGGATAACTATACTACAGTCAATGCATCAAAGGGAACATGAACATAGACTTTTTTCCTGTCAATGAGACACTTTGCCCTAGTGGTGCTGCCTTGTAGGCCCCCAGTGTATGAGGAGGTTCTTGGCCCTCATATGACTGCTGAACTGGGGCGGGGGGGGGAAACTGTTATGTAGGGACACTCCACTCCAGAGGAGTGTGATGGAAGGGATGGGAGTAAAGGGTGGGAGGGAATGACTGGGAGGGGTGGGAAGAGGGCACTGTGATGGAGATGTAACCTGAAATAATAAATAAATATTTTTTAAAAAAAAGAATCTCAGGCATATATAATATGATAGAAGAGGGGGGCTGTTATGTAGGGAGATTCCACTCCAGAGGAGTGTGATGGAAGGGATAAGGGGTAGAAGGTGGGAAGGTGGGACTGGGAGGGGTGGAAAGAGGACACTGTGATGGAGATGTAACCTGTAGTAATAAATAAATATTTTTAAAAGAAATTGATACATCAGTAAAAGAAAATGTAAAATCTAAAAAGATTATGGTACAAAACATCAAGGAACTTGAATAGGTATGGCCACCATAGACTTGTGTGTGAATGCTTAGTCCATAAGGAGTGGCACTATTAGGAAGTATGGCCTTGTTGGAGGAAGTGTGTCACTGCAGAGACAGGTTTTGAGGTCATTTATGCTCAAGCTACACCCAGTGTAGCACACAGATTCTCCCTGTTGCCTTCAGAACAAGGCATAGAACTCTCTGCTCCTCTAGTACCATGTCTGCCTGCAAGCTGCCATGCTTCCATCCATGAGTTGCTGTGGTCATGAAGTCTCTTCACAGCGATAAAACCCAAACTAGGACAGCCAGAAACAGGAAACAACCTAGATGTCCCTCAATAGAAGAACAGATAAAGAAAATGTGGTACATTTACACAATAGAGTATTACTCAGCTGTTAAAAACAATGACATCATGAAATTTGCCAGCAAATGGATGGAACTAGAAAAGACCATCCTGAGTGAGGTAACCCAGTCCCAGAAAGACAAACATCGTATGCAATCGTTTTATTAATGGATATTAGCTATAACATAAGGGGAAAACATGTTATGCTCCACAGACCCAGAGAAGCTAAGTAACAAGGAGGACTTAAAGGGGGCAACACATGAATTTCCCTGGGAAGAAGAAACAGAATAGACAATGAGGGTGAAGTGGGAAAAGACAGAAACAGTAGGAATCAGGTGGAGGAAAGATGAAGGGAGGAAGTACTGGGTGATACAACTAGAACTGGGAGGTGGGTAATCTTGTGATGAGCTAGAAACCTAGTACAATGTATCCTCCCAGAAATCTACAAGGGTGATCCTCGCTAAGACTCCGAGCAGCTGGGAATACACAGTCTGAACTGGTCATCTCCTGTAACCAGGTAAGACTTCCAGTGGAGGGATTGGGGCACTATCCTAGCCACATGACACTTGACCTACAATTTGTCCTGCCTACAAAATGTACTGAGGTAAAGGTGGAGCAGAAATTGTGAGAGTGGACAACCAATGACTGGTCCAGCCTGATACCCATGCCATAAGAGGGAGCACATCCCTGACACTGCCTGCAAGGCCCCGGAATCAGAGGCTGGATAGCCCAGAGATCTGGGATAGAACCAGACACAAGTGGGAATGGAATGATGACTAATGATATTCTGTTATACTCACATATTGGTGCCTAGCCCAATTGTCATCAGAGAGGTTTCACCCAGCAACTGACGGAAACAGATGCAGAGACCCACTGCCAAATTCTGAGTGGAGCTCAGGGAATCCTGTGCAAGAAGGGGAGGAAGGATTGTAGGAGTGAAAAGCAGTCAAGGACACTACAAGAAAATCCATATAATCCAATAATGTGAGCCCATAGGGACTCACAGAGACTGAACTACCAGCCAGGGAGCATGCATGGGACTGATCTAGGACCTCTGCACGTATGTAAGTGTTGTGTAGCTTAGTCTTCTTGTGGGACTCCTAACAGCAGGAGCAGGGGCTGTCTCTGAAGCTTTATCCTGCTTTTGGGACCCTTATCCTCCTACTAGGTATACAGAAATAAATCTCGATGTTTCTCAAAACCAAAATTAGAACTGCGATATAACCCAACTATCCTGTATATATAAAGGACCCCAAGTCCTACTGCAGAGACATTTGAATCTCTGTGCTGTCACCACTCTATTCATAATAGCTAGGAAATTGAGTCAGTCTAGATGTCCATCAACAGTCTGACTACTGAGATAGAAAAAAAAATCAGTTTTTTCCAGGCACAAGGTCCCTAATAGGTTATCTAATCCCAGGTAGTTACCCTTAAACATATGAACAAGCAACACTAAATGAACTCAGTATATTGTGTATGCATATGTCTATGTAACAATAGTAATTATAGAAGAAGTCATGGGTTTGAGAGGAAGTAGGGAAGTACAAGGGAGGAGGTGGGTAGGGAGAAGAGAGATAGAAAGTTATATAAATGCAGTCTTTCATATGTGAAATTTTAAAAACTAAAAAAAAATTAAAGGAGTAGAAGGAAATAACATCAATAAAATAAAGGCCATCTAGGAAAAGAGTACAATAAAAAAAACTATGCTCAATCATAAACTGGAAAATTTCCCTCTAAGATCAGGAAATGTGCCTACTCTTGCCATTTCTATCCAAAATAACACTGGAAACCCAGAGGAAAAAAAAAGACTGTCTAATAGTGATGGCACACACACCTTAATCCCAGTGCTCAGGAAGCAGAGAAATGATCTCTGAGTTCAAGGCCAGCCTGCTCTACAGAGTGACAGAGAAACCCTGTCTCAGAAAAGAAAGAAAGAGAAAATATAAAAAGAAAAGACAAATAAATGCCCTCAAATTGGAAAGAAGTCAAATGATGTCTGTTCACATATATCCTGAATAAACCGAGAATTTTCACACAACAGGGAATACCTCTAAAACTAATTTCAAAGGTCAGTAAACATGCAGAATACATACTAAGCACTTTTAAAAACCAGTTGTGTTCCTATGTATTTACAGTGAATAATGGTAAAAAGAAATTGAGAGGACAATCCCCTCCACCATCACATGGAAAAGAATAAAATACCCACCCTCCCAAAATAAAGAACAAAATACATGTGAATAAACATAGGCAAAACGTCTTGAACACTGGAAACTATGACACACTGCTGAAAAGTAGAGAATAAACATAGATAACTAGAAAGATAACCCATGTATGGGGATTGATAGGTTTAATATTCCTAAAACATCCATACAATCAAAAGCAATCTACAAATGAAATATAACTTCTATCAAAATAACATATTTATAGATAAAAAAGATTCTAAAATTTTTACAGAACAAAGTTCTTCAAATAGAAAAAGAAAAATCATGAGAAAAATACATCTTAAAACCTTAAACTTCTAGTAGATTTAGTGTAACCGGCCTTATGTTAAGGTCTTTGATCCACTTGGACTTAAGTTTTGTACAAGGTGATAAGTATGGTTCTAACTTCATTCTTTTACAAATGGACATCCAGTTAGACCAGCACCATTTGTTGAAGATGCTGTCCTTCTTCCATTGTGCCGTTTTGGCTTCTTTGTCAAAAATTAGGTGGCCATAAGTGTGTGGGTCTATTTCTGGATGTTCAATTTGATTCCATTGATCTACTGGTCTGTTTCTATACCAATGCCATGCTGTTTTTACAACTATTGCTCGGTAGTACAGCTTCAAATCTGGGATGGTAATACCTCCAGATGCCAAGAAACCAAATAATCCAATCAAAAAATGGGGGACAGAGCTAAATAGAGAATTCACAAAGGAGGAATCCCTAATGGCTGAGAGACACTTGAAGAAATGCTCAACATCCTTAATCATCAGAGAAATGCAACTCAAGACGACTCTGAGATTCCATCTCACACCTGTCAGAATGGCTAAGATCAAAAACTCAAATGACAGCACATGCTGGCGAGGGTGTGGAGAAAGGGGTACCCTACTCCATTGCTGGTGGGAATGCAGGCTTGGGCAACCACTATGGAGGTCAGTCTGGCGATATCTTAAAAAACTTGGAATAGCTCTGCCT
>CAJQZJ010033222.1:8496992-8514969 GCA_907164525.1 Lophiomys imhausi | reverse complement strand
AGGGTAGGTAAGTCCTTCATAACCCCTGCTCTACAATCAATGTCTGTCAGAGAAATGGGGCCAAATGACTGAAGATCGATGCTGTAATGTGTGGAGAGAAAATGGGAACTGTCCAGGCAGCGACAGGTATGTCATTTCTTAGTTTTGGGAAGCTGCAGGCCCTGTACTTCCTATAAAATCAGATGTAATTATCCCTCTGATGTGGTTGAAGAACAGATATCTAGAGTCTCATAACTAAATTTTGAGTTGCTTAGGAGTCAAGAGAGTGTTATAGATCTAAGAAGATACTTTTAAAATTGTGTTGCAAGTTAGTATGAATGTTGAGTCAGATATAGACCTTTAAACTCATGGAGATGTTTAGATAGTAGTATGTTAAAGTCAGGTACCAAATACATATGGACTGGTCATTGGGAATGTACGTTAAGCCATATAACCCTCATAACTGTGGCCTAATTACCCCTGTTGTACTGTATTGTATTTGTTATTATAAAAGAAAGAGCCATTTGTTGGACTGAAAGGGGAAACTGTAGGGGGAAATAAGATATACCTTAAACTTAAAAGAAAAAAAAACAGGGAAGAGGATGGGGGGTTGAAGGTGGGAGGGTGGGACTGGAGGGGGAATAGGGAGGGGACTGCGATTGAGATGTAACTTGAAGAAATAAAAAATAAAGGAAAAAAATAAAAAATATATAAAAAACCTTAATCTTCTTAACATATTACCATGCTACAGCAGCTAAAACAGTATAGAAGTACCCCCCACAAGTTATAAACTAACTACCAAAATCCCAGTGCTGGGCATTAAAGAACAAAAAAACAGAAGCAAAAAAAAAACAACTCTTACAAGCTGTCAGTCAGAGGAGTCTATGAGACTCCCACAACAGTAAGGGCTATTGATAGTTCTGTTGATTGCCTCCCAGAGGTTGACATTAAGTCCCTATTGCTAAAGACACCATGAACTTTCTGCATAGGACTCAGAGGGTTTAACCTGGGACTGACCAAAAAACCTCCTCCTGAGAACTAACTTTTACACCATTGGAAGTCATCATGGAAGCTGCTAAGGAAAACAAAGCATCCATTAGTGCTGCCTATGTGCTACATACGTGATGCCAATGAAGCACAAAGACCAGCATAGCAAGAGCTCCTAACAGAGCAATAGCAACGCTTATATCGCGGTAGTAAACGTAGTTCTCTCGTTGTAATCAAGCTGTTTAACAGAAGAGAAATCATGTCTGGTACTGCAAACCTAGCCAAAGCCAACTCCATGTGGCTAGTGAGGCCATGGATCCTAGGGGAGAACCTAAACCAGTATAATCCCTAACAGCATTCTAAATAAATATCCTTATATGCACTGAAAAACTTAAATCTTACCCCTCATCAAAGGAACCTCTTTTTGCAGTAGCAGGAGATTACAGAAATCCCCATGTTGTCAAAAATGCAGAGAACGACTGACCGACCATGCAATACCCGTCACCAACGGATACATCTACAACGTGACTCCGCACCCACGGCTCAGAGAACATCTCAGAAAGGGGGAAGAATGCAAAAGACAGAGGACCAGGAAGTCTGCTGTGAGAGTATGCCCTCTATCTATGACAAGAAAGCTATATTTTGTGAGGTTCTGAACTATAACAAATTATCCACTGCCATAGTTTAAAGAACTGAGAGATTACTCTTGGGTGTATGTGTTCGTCACTGTAATGGAAATGCCATTTCTTCAGTGTAATCTTCCCTTTCGAAGGATGCCTCATTAATACCCATGAACATGGTCTCTACAAAGGCATGAAAGGAAGCAGAAGACTGGCTAATCGTGAGAAGCAAAGCATCATGAGAGATAAATGGCACAAAAATGATCATCTCTAAATAATTCAGAACCAAACAATATCAAACCAACAAATATTTACTAAAGCTCCCCATCTTTCCCACCCACATCCCCCACATTTCTCTTCACTTTAGGCAGGTTGCCAGCCAGAAACCTCCCCTCAGAAGAATTGTTATTCTCTAAGGTGTTTTCAGTGCTGTCTTCGGGCTTGACTGCTGCTGTTTGGTATCGATCACCTAAAACAGTGTAAAGTCCTGCCTCATAGAGAAGCAAAAAGAAGAAAGAATCTTACTGCCTGGAAATTCAATGCAACGGAATTCAGTGCCTCAGTAACACTAAATACTTATTTCATTTCAAGTGTAAAATCCAGTAAGAAACCTTACATTTTTCTCAGAACCCAGGTAGTATGTAACAAATTCTCAAAGTCTCCACTCACTCTCATATTTTAAATATACATTATAGGTAAAAACAAAGACAAGACTGCACTCTCAAGATACGTTAGAAATTTGCTTCTAGATATGAGTCAGAGAGAAGCTGAATGTAGCTGTATAATGTACAACCAGGCCACCTGAGTCAGATTCTGCTTCCATACCCTCAGTACATGGCCTTGGCATATTTCTTAACACTCACATACTGTGCTGTCTTTGTCTAAAATGAGAATGATGGTAGCTACCTTCTAGTTCTGTTGCTCAGATCTGTATTTGTGCTGGTTATTATCATGATTATTATGAACTAAGAGACTTCCTGTGTGCTATCAGGGGAAGCATGGTGACTAGCAAGCATCAAGTGCTTTCGTGGGGCTAGTCAGGAGGATCAGCACACACACCACACAAGCAACAAGAACAAGTTCAGACACCCGTAACTCATTAAATGCCCGTCAGGCTCCACAGCTCATCTGTAACTCCAGCCTCTAAACTAAAGCAGAGAAGGGGGCTCCTGAGTATAGTCTGGCTAACTACACTCACAGTCCTGGTGAGCTCTGGGTTTGATTGAAAGACCTTGCCTCAAAAATAAGGTGGAAAAACAATCAAGGAAGATTCTCCATATCAACCTCACTTACACACATGGAAATACACATACGTACACACCACAACACACACACACACACACACACAAACACACACACACACACACAAAGGAAAGCTTTTTTCACTATTAATTATCTTTCACAGCACTGTTTATGTAAAAGATATAAAATGCTAACCATCTTTTTTGCTTTGAAACCCCAAGTTTCATCTATGGAAAACAAGTTAGTAGAAGATATTTCTGTATCTCAAGAGATATTTAAAAGGTTAAAACTTATAAGATGTGGATTCAATATTTTTTAATTAATGATGTCTTTTTGCCAAAAAGAAGGCTATTTCTTGCTTACCTTCCAGTATATTATACTAGTTGAAAGGACAGTTGGACTAGAAAAAAAAATTTAAGTAATAAGAACATTTTTTAATCTATTAAAAATGTTACCATTTCTCATAGAATCCAGACTCTGCCCGGACTCCAGACTATGAGTGAAAATTAAGAACACATTAACAATCGCACACTGTAATAAATGGTAATTATCAACACTAAGACAATCCTAAAGGGAAGTGGACAGCAGCTTGAAAAGACAAAAATCGTTTTGCTTTTTTCCTTGCTGCATGTATTGGACGTTTCTTATAATCCCCGGATTTATCCATGTGCCAGCCCACACAGTCAGATCACTCTGGTGTCTAAATTAAACATGTTGTGCATATGTAAGATTTAAACAAAACTGATTTTCTTGACTCGATTCCTTTTTTTTTAAACACTTTATTTTTTTTCTTCAAGTTACATCTCAGTCACAAACCCTTCCTTATTCCCCCTTCCTATCCCGCCCTTCCACCCTCTTCCCCCCAGAAGTTTCCCCTTTCAGTCCAACAGATGGTTCCTTCTCTTATAACAGTAAGTATTATACAAAACAATAAATATAAATATGCCACTTTTATGAGAGTTAAATGGCCCAGTATACCTTCCCAATGTCCAGTTTATACATATTTGGCCCCTGACTTTAACATTCTACTATCTAACCATCTCCATGAGTTTAAAGGTCTATATCTGACTCAACATTCATACTAACTTGCAACACAATTTTAAAAGTATCTTCTTAGATCTATAATACCCTCTTGATTCCTAAACAACTCAAAATTTACCTATGAGACTCTAGCTGTCTATTCTTCAACCACCTCAGAGACCTGAGAGGGATAAATATATTTGCTTATATAGGAAGTGCAGTGCCTGCAGCTTCCAAAACTAAGAAATGACATACCAGTTACTGCCTGGACAGTTCCCATTTTCTCTCCATACATTCCTGCATCAGTCTTCAGCCTTTGGGTCCTGTTTCTCTGACAGACATTTGTTGTAGAGCCGGGATTATGAAGGACTTACCTACCCTGTCTTGGCAGAGCTAGGCTGTCGACTTCCCTGCTACCAAGTTTTGTCCTTTTTGGACAGCAGTCTGTCTGCAGTTAGAGCAAGGGGTTTTTTCATGCCAAGAGATAGGCTTGCCACTAATTCAACCATCTTACAGTGGAGGTTCTTCGATGCTTATCTTCTACTTGGAGTAGAATAGGGGGTGCTGTCAGGAGCTGATATGTCTCGATATCAAAAAAAAAGAAAATCTTAATTTAAGATAACATCTTTGAATGCCATATTCTGCAGATCTCTTGGGGTTTTTGAAGATGCCCTATCCATTTCTTGTATTTAGATAAGCAAATGTTGCTTGTCTCTTAACAACTTGATTACTGAGTAGTTTAGAGAATATCTGTGATAGACTGTCATAGTAGCTAACAAAGTGACATGTTTGCATGACTAGGAGTTTGTTTTACTTAACTATCCTAAACAGTTTTAGATGGTTGGTATCAAGAGGCCAGAGCTTCACATTTTGTTTTTAAGTATCTCTAGGTATGATACCATTAGGAAGCGTTACCTTTAATTTTGTATCAATATACAAAGATCTATTTAATTGTGGTTAAATATACTCTTAATTATGTATCAATATACCAAGATCAATGCCTATGTAGCCCAATACAATCTTAATATTACATCCATTTACAAGGGCCAATACCATTGTGGACAACTATAATCTTAATTTTGTATCAATATACAAAGATCAATACCGATGTAATCCAATACAATCTTATTTTTGCACAATAAACAATGGTCAATACCACTTTAGCCAAATATACTACTAATTTTGTATCAATATACAAAGGTATAAGGGCATATTCAATAATCTGCCCCTTCTTCTTGGACCTTCCTGTGCTATGTCTATGGATCATTTTTCTCAAGCCCATGCACTCCTACATAGGAGAGGAAGAAGGATACAGAAAAGGAAAAGTCGGAAGTCCCTGGGTCTAACCTCCAAAACCAGTAAACAGGACCATTTATCAGCTTGTAATCTCTTCCCCTAAATATCAGAGTTTTCAGTTATCCTTCAAATAACCAAAAAGAAGGACGGAGAAACACCCTCCCCACCCTCTGGGCATGGGACGTCGCTCTCTTAAAGTGACTTCCTGCTGATTTGGGTCATAGTAAACCTGTTTGGGGCCCGAACCAAAATGGTTAAAAATGTTAGTACAATCCTTTTATGTTCAGTCCTTCTGTTCTCAGCTGTTTAGATGACCTAAGGAGTTTGTAGGCAGAAGCTGATCTTGCAGGCTTCACTGAGGTTCCGGCCGGGGCATTGTGTAGAGCTGAATAGTCCCAGCGATATTGGATTGCCTTGGTTGCAGGCCCCCGATGGAGACAGCTATTGAGGAAGTCTGCCAGGCAGAATCAACTGGGTCACTCGTCCTCCTTGGTGCCTGATTCTGCTCTCTGCTGAGGTTTCCGCTGTCCAGCCGTCCCCGGGCTCCCCGAATGGACGCGTCGATTCTCCTGGAAAGGTAAGAACAGAGCCCTGCCCCAATCCCAACCCTGGTGGTACATCTATACAATGGAATATTACTCAGCTATCAGAAACAATGAAATTATGCAATTTGCAACCAAATGGATGAATCTAGAGAAGCTCATCCTGAGTGAGCTAACCCAGTCTCAGAAGGATGCACATGGCATCTATTCACTTATAGTAGGATTTTAGCTATATCGTACAGGATATCTGTACTACAACCAACACACCAAAAAGAACATGGACATAAACTTTTTTTTTTATCTTTTTCTTTTTCCTTCTCCTTTTTTTCTTTTTTCTTTTTCCTTTTCCCTTCTCTTCTTCCTCTCTTTTTTTGTTGATATTCTTTGTTTTTGTGGGTTTGTGGTTTGTTGGTCTTTTTTTAGTATTCCCCCAGTAGCAAGGAGACACCTTTCACTGGCAGTACTGCCTCGTAGGCCCCTGGTGAATGAAGAGGCTCTTGGCCCTCATATGACTCCTGATCTGTGGTGAGAGACTGTTAGGCAGGGACACTCCACCCCAGAGGAACAAGACGGAAGGGTCAGGGGGTAGAGCATGGGAGGGTTGGGCTGGGAAGTGGGAAAAGAGGACAATATGATAAGGATGTAACCTGAAGCAACAAACAAATAAATTTATTAACTAAAAAAAAAGGGCAGGTGGCAGGGCTGAAACACTGTGAATGGAATAGAGGATACAGCCATTCGGCCTGGTTTTGCAGACCTCCAGGTGTCAAGAAGATGTGGAGCTAAGGTAAAATACAAGAGAATTGTGGTGTTGGCCCATGCCTTTGACTTCAGCGGAGACGGGGGGAGCACCGTAGAATTGGTGGTCTTATGTATTCTGGAGTCATACGGAGCGGGGTGGTGAGGGTGCACACCCTTGGTCCCACCATTCAAGAAGAGTACACCCTTGGTCCCAGCACACCGGAGACAGAAACAGGCAGATCTCAGAGGTCAGGGTCAGCCTGATGCAGGGCAAACTCTAAATAGAGAAAGACTTCGATCCAGGAGTGGTGGAACACATCTTTGATCCCTTCAGATGGGAACCACAGGTCTCTGATCCCAATAATTAGAGTTCAGAGACACACACATGGGATTTGGAGGGACCTAGGTTTGGAGGCTACTTACAAAAGGCCTTCTCGATGCAGGCAGATGGTCCTTTGGGATCTCAAAATATATACACTGGAGCTGGTTTAGCTCCAAGGTGACAGAGTGATTTCTTCTTAAACCCGGATTGAAAGATAACGCTTTGTATGTTGTCGGAAGGCCAAATTTGCTTCAGGAGAAGTATTACTTAGCCCTCCCCCCCCAAAAAAAGAGGGTAATTGACTCGATTCTTTAAATCCTTTAGTCTCAAGAAGCATCCTTTAAAGAAACGCTGGTGACACAGAAAAGGATAATTATCCTACAACCAACACACCAAAAGGAAAAAGGAACGTAGATTTTGTTACCTGTTAGTGGGACACTTTGCCCTAGTGGAGCTGCCATGTAGGACCCCAGTGCAAGAGGAAGAAGGTCTTAGCCTTGATATGACTGTTGAACTGAGGGGGACTGATATGTAGGGACACTCCACTCTGGAGGAGTAGGATAGGCAGGAGAGGGGGGAGAAGGGGAAGAGGGTGGGACCAGGAGGGGTAGAAAGAGGGCACTGTAATGGAGATGTAACTTGAGGTAAATAAACAAAGAAAAGAAAGAAAGAAAGGAAACGCTGGTGAGTAGTGTTATCTAGTGGCAGCTACCCATTTTTAATTAAACACATGTGGGACATCATGTCCTGGGTTCTGAAAATATCACTTACTCTTATGCTATTGAGAAAAATAATAAGGAAAACTTCCCTGAGGCTCATGAAACTTTCTTTCAACTATTTATGGGAAGTTTAATCTTTCCTGTCTCTCCTGTCAATGGCTTTGATCAGGGCTGCTATTTCCTTTTATAGCATGCTATCTCCCAAAATTACTTCAAATAGAGCCACCTCTATTTTTAACATTTTTTAACTAAAAAAAGTGGAAGGAATTTCACCCATGAGTTTCATTATTTATTTCATAATTAGGCTGTGAACCTCGTGTGAACACATTCTCCTATATTTCAACATTTTTAAAATGTTATAATAAAAACAAGCTATTCAGTTCTACTTCTCCCTTTTTTTTTCTTGGTTTTTTTGAGACAGGGTCTGTCTGTGTAGCCCTTACTGTCCTGGACTCCCTTTGTAGACCAGGCTGGCCTTGAACTCACAGAGATCTTCCTGCCTCTGCCTCCTGAGTGCTGGGATTAAAGGCGTGCACCACCACACCCGGCCTCTACCTCCCCCTTTATTACTCCAGTCACCAAGTACCTGTTGGTATACATTTCTGTGGAAAAATCCTAGGGCTTGAACTAGATTCCAGAACTGTGTAAACATGTTTGCTTACAGCCTTTCTGAAAGAAGGAAACTAGCCCCAGTTTACACTCAGATTTGTCATCTCTTTCACAGGACCTTCTTTAATTTATTCTCTTAATATCATTACACATAGTTGATACAGTAACATTGGCTGTCATCCCAGATATTCAATAGGCTATGCAGAGTGACTAATTGACGTCAGAAGTTCAAGGATAGCCTGGGCAACAGATTGACAGCTTGTCTCAATTTAAAACAAATAATTATTGAAATGGAATGATAGATTTACTGCCTTTTCCCTTCTACTTTTTCCTTTTAAGCATGCTTACTTACCCCTGGACTAACCACTCAGCATAAACAATTAACTTTCTATAAGCAAGATTAGATGGTATTCTATGATGTCTTCATCTGCCATAAAAGAAAATTGCAAAGCCAACTTAATTGGCTGCCACTTATGATCAGAGCCTGATATATAATCAGTAAAGCCCAGTTTAGACTGAGAAAATGCTTAGGAAACAGTGTCATTAAAGTTGCTAAAATATGAAACATTTTCTTTTCTTTCATGGTAACATTC
Organism: Lophiomys imhausi; assembly: GCA_907164525.1. Lineage (NCBI taxonomy): Eukaryota > Metazoa > Chordata > Mammalia > Rodentia > Muridae > Lophiomys > Lophiomys imhausi. Next base: position 8,506,299 of record CAJQZJ010033222.1, on the reverse strand, counting down.
TTGACATATGACAGTCATTTTTTGTACTCACAACTCACTGACCTTGTACCAAAAGATAACAAAAAACAAAATTGTTAGCATGTATTGCATAATTCATGTTTATGTTATATGAGTTTTTAAAAACAATTGTACATCATTGTAGTCATAAAAATTCTACAACTTGTATTTCATAATCCACATATGCAAATGCAGTCTTTAGAAGCATAGAATAGCTGCTCAAAACTAACTCATGTTGGCACCAGACCATTCTACCAACATTTTATGTTTTCCCAGTGATGAGTAAGGGAGACTGGACTAGAAAGGAGCTGTGACTAGCCTATTAAGTATGTTCTGTACAAATCACTGGTAGATACAAAAAAAGCAAAAGAATAAAAAGGAGCGGGAGGTATCCGTGCCCATTCATGCCATTGCCTTTCTTTATTCAAAGCAAGTTCTGTAGTCTCTCAGAACTGCTGATGGCTGTTGGCATCATGGGTATTCAGTCATAGATATAAAATTTTCCTTGTATTTTCTTGAATCTCACTGCATCTTCATGAATTATATTCATTCATTGGAATTTTGTACTCATGGAGCATTGCAAACACTATTTTTGAATGGGTAGGCAAATAAAAAAATGAACACACTATTTCTTTGTGTCCCAAAGTTTGCTTTCCATAGCAACTTGAGGAGCAGGTTTTGGAACAGCTATTCTCAGTTGTCAACTTGACTACAGCTGGAATTAACTAAAAATCCAAGCCACTGGGCATACTTGTAAGGGATATTTATTTACTTGGATCACTAGAGGTAGGAAAACCCAACTTAAATCTAAATTACTTGAAGTAGAAAGACCCACCTGAGATTTGGGCCACACCTTCTTGTAGCAGACTTTATAAATGACAAGAAGAAAGATGCTTTTCTCTATAACAATGTGGCTTTTATTAATTTTTATTTTATTATTTATTTTAATTATCTTACTATATTTAATTCTTCTACCTCCCTTCCAACCCTTGTTTCTTCCAATTCCTCAACACTATGTGGGAGAGTCAGAAGGTTAGAGGGAGAAGGGACATAGGTCTCTTTAGGCTACTTCCTGCTGATTAGTGTCATCGGGTTCTTTGGGGGCAATACCAATACAGATATGATAATACAAAGTAGATATGACTTGAACTTTAGAAAAATTTGAGGCTAAAACAAAGGCACTTGGTGAAGTGTAAGAATGAAAATTTTCTAGCAGATGGTGCAGGGATGAGAACTTTGTATCTCACCTAGAAGGAACTGTGTTGTTGGCATGCTAATTGGTTGCACATTTAGGAGTACAGACATGCACCTTTTTGAATTCAGATTACCAGGAAGCAGTAGTGCAGGCAAAGATGAACGTGTTCAAGATGTATTGGGTGAAGGAACACCTTGCACATGTGAGCAGGAAGAAAGTGCATGAAGGCCAGGAAACCCATGCATCATCATTAGCCAATAGTGACAATTCTGAACTCTTGGATTTCTTACAATATGGCCCAATATCTTTTGATAGTTGAATAGATTTCATTGTGAAATTCTTCCTCCTGACCACCTGTGACAGGAAAGGAAGGAGAGGAGCTTGTGTGTGAAGAATCCAGGTTGTGGTATCATTATGAAAACACTCTTAGACAGTGACAGGGTAAAAACTTTCCTTTGTTGAGTCCCATGATGAGATGCATAATGTAGCTGAGGCTGAGAGCTACAATCCCAACCATACTTAGTCATTAGTTAAAGGTGACCAGAGGGAGTGCAATGAGTTCAAACACTTTGACAGATCTCAAAGACTCTGGTCTCATATTGCCAGCTGATTTCAATCTTTGCTTGAGAAACACTCTCAAAGGGAATTTTTTGGTGGCACAGCACAATTCCTCCAATATATGCAACATATAACCCTAAAGACAGAACCACAAGACTATCCATTACTTATTTTATGGTCTGGAAACCTTTTTATTTTTCCAATAATGTGCATTTCTTTATATCATGTCCAGATATTGTCTAGCCATATACCAGATTGTTTTTTAAACAAAAGACAAGCTATTTACCCAATATACTCAGTAGTAGTGAAGGAAAGAATAGCCACAGGAAAAGCCACTGAGTTACCACGAGGCCTATATTATGATAATTCCAAGGGCTCATCCCTATGTCTCTTAGGCAATCTAGAAGACCTTGCTTCTGCAGTCTAAATGTCCATTTTCTTCAAGTCTTTCTTGTATTTGCCTGCATGAGGAGAAAGATATTTTTTGACCACTATCATCCTTAGAAACATTTGAAATGGGGAATCACAACTTTAACAACATACTTACCATCAGTGTATCTTTGAGGATTTACCAGGAGTTTTCCAAGGTGGAAACATCACAGGCAATTTCCAACTGATGTGTGGGTCATGTGTGATGTTTACTCAAAAGTTTGCCAGCTTTCTTGTCTTTCAGAGTTCAAAGGTTAAATGTAGCAGAAGATTTCATCAGCACATCATTTCTAAACATTTAAACTACAATGCTCTGTGTTCTTCCTAGAACATTCCTCTCTCTTGTAATATCTTTCAAAAGAGGCAAGAAGTAGCTGCTACACATGGAGCTTTTACATCATTTCCCCAGGATCCCCTAGATCACTTAGTTCATAGTCTGCCTATCATCAGAGGCATGCTTACCATCCCTTGCCAGAAATGCTCAGCATCCTTAATCATCAGAGAAATGCAACTCAAGACGACTCTGAGATTCCATCTCACACCTGTCAGAATGGCTAAGATCAAAATATCAAACGACAGCAGATGCTGGTGAGGCTGCAGAGAAAGGGTAGCACTCCTCCATTGTCAGTGGGAATGCAAGCTTGTACAATCACTATAGAAATCAGTCTGGTGATATCTTAGAAAACATAGAATAGCTCAAGACCCAGCCATACCACTCCTGGGCATATATCCAAAAGGTTCCTCACCAAACCAAAAGGACATCTCCTCAACTATGTTCATAGCAGCTTTATTTGTAATAGCTAGAACCTGGAAACAACCCAGATATCCTTCAACTGAAGCATGTATTTAAAAAAAAAAACCTGTATTACATGTACACAATGGAATACTACTCAGTTATCAGAAACAAGGAAATCATGCAATATGCAACCAGATAGATGGAACTAGAAAAGTTCATCATGACTGGGCTAACTCAGACTCAGAAAGATACACATGGCATATATTCACTTATAACTGGATTTTAGCCACTATAGTATAGGATAACCATCCTACAATCAATAGGTTCAAAAAAGCAGGAAAAGGGACTTGGTTACCTGACAGTGGGACACCCCACCCTAGTGGAACTGCCATCTATGCCTCCTGTGCAAGAGGAAGCTCTTAGACATCATGTGACTAATGAAATGAGGGGGACTGATCCATGGAGACACCCCACATGGGAGGGATGGGATGGGTGGGAGAGGGGATAGATGATGGGAGGGAGGGGCCAGGAGAGAGTAGAGAGGAAGGGAGTGGCAATGGAGACTTAACAAAGTAATAAATAAACATTTTTAAGTGAAACAAAAAAAAAGATGTTACCTTCTCTTTGCAACAGATTAAGACCACTAAAGAAACCATAACCAATCAATGGGTAGAGTTGTGGAGCCCAGTTCTAATACATCTACAAAACACTCCATCCCACACCTAAGTCTCAGGGAAAATTGCAGATGACAGGATGGCAGGAAGATTGTGAAAGCCAGAGGATCAGGAACTTTGTTGTGAGGTGGTGTCTCCTAGTAACATCAGAAGCTACACCATAAAGTCTCATCAACACATCAGCCCAAATATGAGCTGAACAAGGAGGACACCAATGAACTTGCCAAACAGCATAAGGAAAAGCTCACAAGGCCTTAACCCTCCATGAAGAACTATAGGCAACTGAGTAAAGCTTAGAGCAGGAAAAGTGATCCTCTCCAGGGAAGAATATATATAAATATATACATACATACATATACATATATATACAAATGTGTGTGTATGAATTCAATAACAATTAATGAAAATAGACCATAAATCTAAAGGAGAGTTTTGGAGGGGTATATGGGAGAGTTTGGAGGGAGGAAAGGAAGAGAGAAATGTAATTAAAATACAATTTCAAAAATAAACCAAAAAGCTACCACCATTGCACACTGAAATGTCTGCTTCCTTAAAAGATTCAAACATTTCCATCTGCTTTGGTACCTTAGATGTACAGTACTCTAGTTTTATAAATCAAGTTGTATTATTAGTAATACCATGGGTTTAGCTTCATGAGACAGAAACCTAAGCTAATGTATCATTTAAAAAATCATTTCTCTATTGAGTCTAACAGAGATCATGAAACAAATGAACCTAACAGATATCTACAGAACGTTTCACCCAAACACAAAGGAATACACCTTTTTCTCAGCACCCCACGGAACCTTCTCCAAAATCAACCACATAGTTGGCCACAAAGATAGTCTCAATAGATACAAGACAATTGAAATAACACCTTGTATCTTATCAGACCACCACGGAATAAAGCTGGTCTTCAACAGCAAAAGAATCAACAGAAAGCCTACACACACATGGAAATTGAACAGCTCCTTACTGAATGATCACTGGGTCAGGGAAGAAATAAAGAAGGAAATCAAAGACTTCTTAAAATCCAACGACAATGAAGACACAACATACCCAAACCTATGGGATACATTGAAAGCTGTGCTACGAGGAAAGTTCATAACACTAAGTGCTTTCAAAAATAAAATTGTGACAGCTCATATTAGTGAACTAACAGCTAAGCTGGGTGAATTGGAAAAAAAAGAAACAAACACTCCCAAGAAGAGCAGAAGGCAGGAAATCATCAAACTTAGAGCTGAAATCAACAACTTAGAATCAAAAAGAACTATACAAAGAATCAATGAAACCAAGAGTTGGTTCTTTGAGAAAATCAACAAAATAGACAGACCCCTAGCCAAATTAACTAAAAGGCAAAGGGAAAGAACCCAAATCAACAAAATCAGAAATGAAAAGGGAGAAATAACAACAGACATTGAGGAGATCCAGAAAATATTCGGGCATTACTTTAAAAATCTATATTCCACTAAATTTGAAAACCTAAGCGAAACGGACAATTTCCTCGATAAATTCCACCTACCAAAACTAAATCAAAATCAGATTAACAGCTTAAACAGACCAATAACACCCAAGGAAATAGAAACAGTCATTAATAATCTCCCAACCAAAAAAAGCCCAGGGCCAGATGGCTTTAGCACAGAATTCTACCGGACCTTCAAAGAGGAACTAACACCATTACTCTTCAAACTCTTCCACCACATAGAAACAGAAAGAACACTGCCAAACTCATTCTATGAGGCCACAGTCACCCTGATTCCTAAACCACACAAAGACCCAACAAAGAAAGAGAACTTTAGACCATTCTCCCTCATGAACATAGATGCAAAAATACTTAATAAAATACTAGCAAACCGAATTCAAGAACACATCAAAAGTATAGAACACCATGATCAAGTAGGCTTCATCCCAGGAATGCAGGGATGGTTCAACATATGAAAGTCTATCAATGTAATTCACCACATAAAAAAGATGAAAGAAAAAAACCACATAATAATCTCGCTAGACGCAGAAAAAGCATTTGACAAAATCCAACACCCCTTCATGCTAGAAGTTCTGGAGAGAATGTGCATACAAGGACCGTACTTAGAAATAATAAAGGCAATATACAGCAGGCCAGTGGCCAACATCAAATTAAATGGAGAGAAGCTTGAAGCATTTCCTCTAAACTCAGGGACAAGACAAGGATGTCCATTTTCACCATATCTCTTCAATATAGTACTTGAAGTCCTTGCTAGAGCAATAAGAAAACTAAAGGAGATCAAAGGGATACAAATTGGAAATGAAGAAGTCAAATTATCCCTATTCGCAGATGATATGTTAGTATACATAAGCGACCCCAAAAACTCCACCAAAGAACTCTTACAGCTAATAAACAACTTCAGCAAGGTGGCCGGATACAAAATTAACTCAAAAAATAAGAAGCCCTTCTTTATACAACAAACAAATATACCAAGAAAGAAATAATGGAAACAACCCCCGTCACAATAGCCACAAACAACATAAAATACCTGGGGGTAACTCTAACCAAGCATGTAAAGGACCTATATAACAAGAACTTCAAGCCCCTGAAGAAAGAAATGGAAGAGGCCTTTAGAAGATGGAAAGATCTCCCATGCTCATGGATAGGTAAGATCAACATAATAAAAATGGCTATCCTACCAAAAGCAATATATAGATTTAATGCAATTCCTATCAAAATACCAACACAATTCTTTATAGACCTGGAAAAAAGCTATTCTCAACTTCATATGGAACAACCAAAAGCCCAGAATAGCTAAATCATTCCTGTACAATGAAAAAACATCTGGAGGTATCACCATCCCAGATTTCAAGCTGTACTACAGAGCAACAGTAATAAAAACAGCATGGTACTGGTATAGAAACAGACCAGTGGATCAATGGAATCGAATTGAAGACCCAAACATGGACCCACACACCTGTGGCCAACTAATCTTTGACAAAGAAGCCAAAACCACACAATGAAAGAAGGACAGCATCTTCAACAAATGGTGCTGGTCCAACTGGATGTCCACTTGCAAAAGAATGAAATTAGATCCATACCTATCACCTTGTACCAAACTTAAATCCAAGTGGATCAAAGACCTTAACATAAAGCCGGCCACACTAAATATACTAGTAGAAAAAGTAGGAGAAACCCTCGAACTCATTGGCACAGGTGACAACTTCCTGAACAGAACACCAACAGCTCAGGACCTGAGATCAACAATCAATAAATGGGACCTCATGAAACTGAAAAGCTTCTGTAAGGCAAAGGACACTGTCATTCGAACAAAACAGCAACCAACAGACTGGGAGAAAATCTTCACCAACCCCACATCTGATAGAGGGCTATTATCTAAAATCTACAAAGAACTCAAGAAACTAAATGCCAAGAAACCAAATAATCCAATCAAAAAATGGAAGATGGAGCTAAATAGAGAATTCACAAAGGAGGAATCCCTAAGGGCTGAGAGACACCTGAAGAAATGTTCAACATCCTTAATCATCAGAGAAATGCAACTCAAGACGACCCTGAGATTCCACCTAACACCTGTTAGAATGGCTAAGATAAAGAGCTCAAATGATAGCGCATGCTGGCAAGGGTGTGGAGAAAGGGGAACCCTACTCCATTGCTGGTGGGAGTGCAGGCTTGTGCAACCACTATGGAGATCTGTCTAGCGATATCTTAGAAATCTAGGAATAACCTTGCCTCAGGACCCAGCCATACCACTACTGGGTGTACACCCAAAGGACCTCTCACGGAGACATAGGGAAGTCTCCTCATCTATGTTCATAGCAGCCTTATTTGTAATAGCTAGAAATTGGAAACAACCCAGATGTCCCTCAACTGAAGAATGGATTAAAAAATTGTGGTACATCTATACAATGGAATATTACTCAGCTATCAGAAACAATGAAATCATGCAATTTGCAACCAAATGGATGGATCTAGAGAAGCTCATCCTGAGTGAGCTAACCCAGTCTCAGAAGGATGCACATGGCATCTATTCACTAATAGTAGGATTTTAGCTATATTGTACAGGATATCTGTACTACAACTAACACACCAAAAGAAACATGGACATAAACTTTTTTTTTATCTTTTTCTTTTTCCTTCTCCTTTTTTCCTTTTCTTTTTACTTTTCCCTTCTCTTTTTCCTCTCTTTTTTTGTTGATATTCTTTGTTTTTGTGGGTTTGTGTGTTTGTTGGTCTTTTTTTTTTAGTATTCCCCCAGTAGCAAGGAGACACCGTTGATGGGCAGTACTGCCTCGTAGGCCCCCAGTGAATGAAGAGGCTCTTGGCCCTCATATGACTCCTGATCTGTGGTGAGAGACTGTTAGGCAGGGACACTCCACCCCAGAGGAACAAGACGGAAGGGTCAGGGGGTAGAGCATGGGAGAGTGGGGCTGGGAAGCGGGAAAAGAGGACAATATGATAAGGATGTAACCTGAAGCAACAAACAAATAAATTTATTAACTAAAAAAAAAAGGGGGGGCAGGTGACAGGGCTGAAACACTGTGAATGGAATAGAGGATACAGCCGTTCGGCCTGGTTTTGCAGACCTCCAGGTGTCAAGAAGATGTGGAGCTAAGGTAAAATACAAGAGAATTGTGGTATTGGCCCATGCCTTGGACTTCAGCGGAGATGGGGGGAACACCGTAGAGTTGGTGGTCTTATGTATTCTGGAGTCATACGGAGCGGGGTGGTGAGGGTGCATACCCTTGGTCCCACCATTCAAGAAGAGTACACCCTTGGTCCCAGCACACTGGAGACAGAAACAGGCAGATCTCAGAGGTCAGGGTCAGCCTGATGAAGGGCAAACTCTAAATAGAGAAAGACTTCGATCCAGGAGTGGTGGAACACATCTTTGATCCCTTCAGATGGGAAACACAGGTCTCTGATCGCAATAATTGAGTTCAGAGACACACACATGGGATTTGGAGGGACCTAGGTTTGGAGGCTACTTACAAAAGGCCTTCTTGATGCAGGCAGATGGTCCTTTGGGATCTCAAAATATATACACTGGAGCTGGTTTAGCTCCAAGGTGACAGAATGATTTCTTCTTTAACCCGGATTGAAAGATAACGCTTTGTATGTTGTCGGAAGGCCAAATTTGCTTCAGGAGAAGTATTACCTAGCCCCCCCCCCAAAAAAAAGAGGGTAATTGTCCCAGGGTTGGGATTAGGGCAGGTCTCTGTTCTTATCTTTCCAGGAGAATCGAAGCGTACATTCCGGGAGCCTGGGAATGGCTGGACAGGGGAAACCTCAGCAGAGAGCAGAATCAGGCACCAAGGAGGACGAGTGACCCATTTGATTCAGCCTGGCCGACTTCCTCAATAGCTGTCTCCATCGGGGGCCTGCAACCATGGCAATCCAATTTCGCTGGGACCATTCAGCTCTACACAATGCCACGGCCGGAACCTCAGTGAAGCCTGCAAGATCAGCTTCTGCCTACAAACTCCTTAGGTCATCTAAACAGCTGAGAACAGAAGGACTGAACATAAAAGGATTGTACTAACATTTTTAACCATTTTTCCATTTTGGTTCGAGCCCCAAACAGGTTTACTACGACCCAAATCAGCAGGAAGTCACTTTAAGAGCGACGTCCCATGCCCAGTGGATGGGGAAGGTGTTTCTCCGCCCTTCTTTTAGGTTATTTGAAGGATCACTGAAAACTCTGATATGTAGGGGAAGAGACTACAAGCTGATAAATG
>CAJQZJ010033222.1:8447068-8476995 GCA_907164525.1 Lophiomys imhausi | reverse complement strand
GATAGATAGATAGATAGATAGATAGATAGATAGATAGATAGATAGATAGATAGATATGCAGATACATATGATAGATCTATCAGTAGATAGGTAGAATCTTGATGACCAGAACAAAGATTTCCTAGACCAAATCCAAAACAGTACAAACTATTGTCATAAAAAATAAATTTTATATCATCAAATTTAAAAATTATTGCTACTCTGGGGCTGAAAAGATGACTCAATGGTTAAGAGCACAGGCTGCTCTACCAAGAGACCCAGGTTCAAATTCCAGCATCCACATGGCAATTCAAAACTGTCTATAATTTCAGTTCCAAGGAATTCAACACCCTCACACAGACATACATGGAGGCAGAAGAACATCAATGTAAATAAAATAATAATTTTTAAAAATTACTACTACTCAAGAATACTGTTATGAAAATTAAATGGAAATGTAAAATTAGTGGGAAAGGCCATTGAAAATATATATCTAAGGACTCGTATATACACACATGTAAGCACACATACAGAAAGATATGATTCCAGGAATTGCAGACAACTATGTGAAGCTATTTGCTTCTGCATATGATAATAGAATTTAGGGTCAGCAGACAAGGTAGTCTGAAAGTTAGATGTGAAATGAGAGAGGCAAAGACAAAAGTTTACATAAGTACTTATGGAAGTGTAAGTAAAAGTCTCCAAACCTTCAACTTTGCAAGCCCTACGCCTGCAGTGATATGAGCATGTGGTGCGCAAAGTGCCAAGATAGATAACTTACAACAGAAATGTACCCATTGTTTCTGGAGACAATAAGTCTGAGCATAAAGCACAGACAAGTTGATTCCTTCCCAGGGGCCACAAAGAAGAGTCTGTCCCTTGCTCCTCACCTAGCTTCTGGAGGTTTTCTCAAGGACTTTGGTATTCATTGACTTTTGCTACATTACCCTCATCTCCTTTACCTTTGCATGGCTTAGTCTATATGCAAGTCTATTTTCTCAATCCAGATTACTCTTTCTTTATAAGAACAAACATTGTATTGGGTTAGGACTCACTCTATCGGGCTGCACATGCCTGGAAGATGTCACCCTGGTGACTTTGAGGATAGAAACTGAGGTCAAAGTCCTCTCCAAGGACACCTGAAAGAAGCAGAACTCTGCCAGCACTTTCACTCAAGCCCCATGTACCCATACTTGATCTCTGATCTATGAACTATAAAATGGTATGTATTTGTGACTGTACACCAGTAAGTCTAGGGCAATTTGTTACGTCTGCCATGGAAACGAATACAAACAGATGTCACCATGCTCACTTCACAAATCAGAAAGTAAAGCAGAGAAGCCAAGGCCTGGTGACATAGTCCTGCCGGGACACTGGGGGTCTGGTCAGTCCAGGACTCTTTCCACAGTGCAGGCAGATTTCTAAATGTGAGCAGGTTCAGGTCAGCAAAAGACCCAAAGCAATCTAAGCACAACGTCTGAGAAGGGAACTTCATTTTCTAAAAAAGAAACCATGGACATTTTCACTCTCAAAGCCTTGTGAATTTGAACTGGGAGTGCACAGCACTAGCTAGCATATAGGAAATAATTTTGCTTTGCCCAAAGGGATATCAGGTATGTAACCTGAAGACTAACACTAAAAATCCAATTTAAACTATTCCATTCAGGATCGGGCCAAGAGCCAAGCACACATATCAATCATCTTAAGCAATTTTAAATGAATTTATGTTAATGACCCTACTCTAGCTTGGTGGCAGGAGTCCCAGTTTGTAAAAAATCAAATAAATGACCCTGACCTTTTTCAAAAATTGAAAAATTGTTCTGAGAAGTATTTTTTTTAAATTTGGACAGTAGGTGAAGTGTCAAAGTTAATACATCTCTTAAAAAAACTGAGTTAACATACTAAATTATAAAGCAATTTAAAGTGTCTCTGGAGCCTCCACATTCTTGACATTAATAAGTGTTTGAAGTAAACAAATACATAGAACACAGCAGTTTCACATTTTGTAACCTGTTCCACCCACCATTCAAGTAAAAGATATGTAACCAATAGCCCTTAGAAAGTGGCCCCCAAAAGCTCAAGAGCTCCATTGTTGGTGGGAATGCAGGCTTGTGCAACCACTATGGAGGTCAGTCTGGCGATATCTTAAAAAACTTGGTATAGCTCTGCCTCAGGACCCAGCCATACCACTTCTGGGTATACACCCAAATGCCTCTTCACGGAATCATAAGGAAGTTTCCTCATCTATGTTTATAGCAGCCTTATTTGTAATAGCTAGAAACTGGAAACAACCCAGAGGTCCCTCAATTGAAGAATGGGTCAAAAAACTGTGGTACATCTATACAATGGAATATTATTCAGCTATCAGGAACAATGAAATTATGCAATTTGCAGCCAAATGGATGGAACTAGAAAAGCTCATCCTGAGTGAACTAACCCAGACTCAGAAGGACACATATGGCATCTATTCACTTATAGTAGGATTTTAGCTATATAGTAGAAGGTATCGATACTACAACTAACACACCAAAGGGAACTTGGACATAGACTTCTTATTTTTAATTTTTATTCTTTATTTATTTTTTATATATTAGTTATATTTTTTCTATTTTTTAGTCTATTTTATCTATTGTATGCTTATTGGTTTGTTTGTTTAGTAGTTCTCTCTCCTGGGCAACGAGACACTTTTCACTGATGGTACTGCTTCGTAGATCCCCAATGAATGAGGAGGCTCTTGGCCCTCATACGACCTCTCAACTGAGATGAGGGACTGTTATATAAGGACACCCCACCCCAGAGAAATGGGATGGAAGGGTTAGGAGGTAAAGGAAAAAAAATGAAATGTGATGTTTTGGCCTTTTACTACTAATTGTCATAAACTGTTTAGGATAATTAAGAAATGCAAACTAATGGTTATGCAAGCCGGTCATTCAGTTAGGTACTATGACAGCCTATTATAGTTACTTTCTAAGCTAATCAGAAATAAACCTGCTACGAGACAAGCGACATCTGCTTACCCTAATATAAGAGATAGATAGGGCCTCTTCAAAAACCTCAAGTGATATGCAGAATATGGCATTCAAAGATGTTTTCATAACTTTAGATTTTTTTATATCAAGACATATCAACTCCTGACAGCACCCCCTATTCTCCTCCGGGTTTGTGGCTTCTATGTATAACAGGAAGGTACGTGCACAAAACCTTAACATCTAATATTTTAAACCTTAGAATTTGTTCTACTTCTCCATAATCAGTCACATAGGGGTGCAGACACCCCTAACAAGATATTTGAAACAAATAAAAGTCTGAAATTGATCTGTGAATGGAATGCTCTGATTTCCATGACAAACAAAACGTATTTCCATTACCATCCCAGCATCATGCTGAATGCATGGCTGGGACTGCAAAGACTACCCTTTTATCTCTCTTGCCTTACTTTCACATTCTGTTCTGTGGCAAGGAAAATGGAAGTCTAAAATGCAATCTTTCCCTAGAGGTAACATTTTTTGTACTATTTTATTAAGCTTGCATTGTGTGTCAGGTATCTAAAAGAACCCATAGAAATGGCCTCTTTCTAAAATGTTATTTTCTATGGCCTCTCAGAGTAAAAGCCTTTGTAACTCTTCCAGATACTGTAAAAGCCCAAGGACAGGACTTTCCTAGACATGTCATTATTGCTGCCAGGCAACAAAGAATGTTCACTGGAATTTTCCGTGCTCTCCCCTTGTCATGTGATTCTTTTTTAACCTTTAGAACATTTCTGCCATAGCCCATCTACATCTCCACATAGGCAGAAGTTTTCCCCAGCCCATGGACTTTGGTTTTTCCTGTTTACACAAATGGATGATACTGACTGTCTCCACTGGATACAAGGGCACACAGACTCCCTTTCTTCTTAAAACATTTCCAATGAAATCTGTTAAATGAGTTTTCAATTTCAGTTTCTGAAGCTGTTCTCTGGTATGGAAACTGTTACCTTGATGATTCTGTTACAGTAAACTAAAACAATATTTGTTCTTTCTTAACTGGTGCATATCAAAATAAGTTTAAATTAATACTGAACACACCATTCTACAAATTTTCATTGTTTTCACAAAGTTCTTCATTGATAAATCCCAACAAGTCTTTAGTGTTTTTTCCAGCAGAGACAAATCATGGTAGAGAACAGAAATATATCATTATGCATCAGTACAAAAACAGACCTGTTTACCTAAGGAAAGCATTCCAATGGAAAAGAAACAAAAATGTAAACTCCATCTCCAATAATAAGGTTAAAAAGGGTTCAAAGATTATCAAAAGCAAACTGAAGTCCAGGAAACTTTGCAGAAGGACTCTGTGTGCAAACCTCATACAAATCATTCAAAGTTTGTGGCAAACCAGAAGAAATTAACCATGTTATTGGTGTGTCTGTGGGCTGCAACTGACCTGTTGAGTCTTTATTAATGTATATTAATTGTACAAAATAAAAGTTTTCATTATTATATATCCATGCATGTACATAATGCACTTTGATCATTTTTCTAACTTTCTTTTCATATCTTTTTTTAAATATTGTATTAGTTGGGGACCTCTAGAGTAGCAGAACTTATAGAATGAATATATATATTTGTGTGTGTGAAAGAGAGGGGGGGATTTGTTAGAATGACCTGTAGGCTGTGGTCCATCTAAACCAATGATGGCTGGCTGGCTAAGAACAGAAAGTTCAAGCCAGTAGTTTCTCAGTCACAAGGCTGGATGTCTCATCTGGTCGTCAGTACATGCTGGAATCCTGAAGAAGTAGGCTCTTATGCCAGTGAAAGAAAGAACTTGCTAGTAAGGTGAGGACAAGCAAGCAAGGAACAAATGCTTGTTTCTTCCATGCCCTTATATAGGCTTCCAGAAAAAGGTGTGGCCCAGATTAAAGGTGTGTCTTCCCTCCCGTCTGAAGATCTGGACTAGAAGTGGATCTTCCTACTTTGAATTATCTCTCACAGGTGTGCCCTCCATTTTCAGATTTTAGTTAATTCCAGATATAGTGAAGTTGACAACCAAGAATAACCACTACAAATATGCATTTCACATTTGAGAGAGAATATGCAATATTTATCTATCTAAGTCTGGTTTATTTTGCTTAATAGATGATCTCAAATTCCATCTAAAAGAACAATTGAAATAATTTCATTCTTCTTTATGGCTAATACTCCACAGTATATATACACAGCATATTTTCTTTATCCATTCATCTACTGATGAGCACCTTGACTGTTTTCCTAACGTAGCTACTATGAATCGTGCTACAATAAAATGGGCATATCAGTTAGTGTCTCTTGTATACTGACTTGATTCCTTTGGGTGGAATAGCAGGAGAAAACAGCAATTCCATTTTTAGGTTTTTTTTTTAGAAATCTCCACATTCATTTCTCTAATTGCTTATTTACACTCCCCTAGTTACAGTGAATAAGGATTCTTTTTCCTTACATTCTTTCCATCATTGTATATCAGGACTTTGTTTAGTGCAGAAATAAATAAAGGTGGGAAAAACAGAAAATAGAAACTGAGGAATTCCACATCTGCATAAAGCAGGCTCGTGATCAAGCAGGGCAGAAGCAAATTAGTCTGCACTGGCAATGTGACTGGAGGTGCTTGACTTTCTTAACTGAAGAAAGACAAGATCAATAGAAAGACCATGTGCTCAAGCCAGTTTTAAAAGGACTTTAAGTAGTAGCACTTCCTGACCTGAGGAAAAAAGTATTTAAAGATATGCGACAACCAAATAAAAACCAGCGTACGATTTACACAATAATAATAATAATAAATTTATTAAATTATTTAGTGTAAATAATTAAACTAATAAGAATACATACATTAATAATAATTTATTAAATCATTAACACTAATAGCAAAAATAATAAAGATTAATACAATAGTAAGGAAAAGGGTAAGAAAAACAGATGAAAGTTGAAGACTATTCATGTTAACACTGCATAAAATACTTGAAGACTGTAACTAAATATAAATCATGAATACAAAATACTGAGAAAAACAAGTGCCTACATAAAGTAGGTTTCAAAAGAGAACTGTAAGTTGTAGACATGGCTCGGGGTAAAGTACTTGCTTCACAAACATGAGAACCTAACTCATATCCCCAGCACCCATGTGAAGCCAAGCATCATTATGAATATGTATATATATATGATTCATTTATATATTTATATACATATACATATATGCCAGACACAGGGCTGGAATGAGGAGCAAAGAGAGCTAGATGGCTTTTGGTGAAAGACCCTGTCTCAAAAAATAAGGTGAGAGACCTTCTTTCAAAAAAGTACAGTCAAGGGAACTGAAGAAATGGATCAGCAGTTAAGAGCACTGACTGCTCTTCCAAAGGACTTAGGTTCAAATCTCAGCACCCATATTGCAGTTCACAACTGTCTATAATTGCCGAAAATGATGGTACATGCCTTTAATCCCAGCATTCCTGAGACAGAGGCAGCCAGATCTCTGTGAGTTCAAGGCTAGCCTGATCTACAAAGTGAGTCCAGGACAGTCAAGGATACACAGAGAAACCTTGCCTAGAAAAACCAAAAAAAAAAAAAAAAAGTACAGTCAAGAATGATTGAGGAAAACACCTCCTATCACCCTCTGGCTTCCACAAGTACAAACATGGATAAATACACCCACACATACATGCACACATATGTGTACACCATGTCTTTATATCAGTTCCTGTTTCATGAAAAAAAATGCTCTGACAAAAGCGACTTAAGGGATAAAGGGTTTATTTAGCTCACAATTCCAAATCTCTGTCCATTATAGTTGCAGGGGCTGGTCACAGCACACCCACAATCAAGACACAGCAAAAGTGCGGCACGTTAGTGTCCAGCTCGCTTTCTCCACTCTTGCATAGTTCATAATGCCCTTCCTAGGGAATGGTGGCACCATAGGTGGTTCTTCACACTTCAGTTCATGCAATCAAAATAATCCTCTACAGGCATGTCCACAGGCCAACTCAATCTAGATCATTTTTCACTGAGACTCTTCCCTGGTGTTTCTAGATTGTAACAAGTTGACAATAGTCTTTAAACCCAAAGTATCATAACTATGAGTTCCTATAAAATAAAGAACATGTTATGTACTTCCAACAGACTAAGCTATTTTACTTTTTTTTAAAAAAATGTAACATAAAACTATCACGCTGTAAGTGTTGCAGCTCTGAAGGGAAAGGCTTCCCCTACGGAAGTGTAACAGCTCTGCTCTGGCAGGGGAAGGTTTCCCCAGCAAAGTGTTAAGGCTCTTCTCCGAGAGGTATACTGGTAATTGGGAGGCAAAGCATAGCACTAAGTCACACCACAAACCTCATACAAGAGATGTATTGGGTAGGAAGCGGTGGTTACCTCTGGTAGGGAGAGAAGCAACAACAGCGAACTGAGCAGAAGACATGATTTATAAAGTTTCGGTGGTGGGCAGAGCTTTCCAGAGTGAAATCCCTCCAGGGTGAGGACTGGTGGGATTTCAAGTCCTGAGCTTGGGACGAGCTTGGGGGTTGGTGGGATTTTGTGTTCGGTGATTGGTGGATTTCTGTTTCTTGGGCTTGAGGTCAAGGTCAGGGTGGTTTTTTTTTTTGCCTCTTTTATTCTATACATGCCATAGCAAAAACCAAATCCAGCTGGACAAACACCAAATCCTACCCAGTGTCTGGGGTTTGTGATGTAATTCTTGGGATCCAAATGGGCTTGGATCATACCATCCCTCCAGTCTTGCCACAGGCAGTATATACAACTTCTCTCTTAGACTTAGTCCAACTCCATTCCATATCTACAGCCCTCCTTAACAGATGTGCCATGGCCCTGTGGTCTCCAGTAAACTGAGGTCTCTAGTATACTGATATTTCACCTTCATAGCTTCACACGATGGCCCATAACACCTACTTTCATGAAATCTCACCGTTTCATACATTGCCTGGCCTCAATTCTTCTCCATGATTCTCTCAATATTGCATCCACCACATCTTCAAAACAAGAACTACCTGGATAATGTTTTAAATTCTGCTGCCAACTCAAAATGTAGCCTGCCCTCTGTCAAGCACAGTGGTAACACTTTCTACTGTGTGCTGCTGACCTTGGAAAAATAGTTTCCTAGGCAGCTGCTTTTGAGGAGTAAGGAACCCTTTCTGTGTAGGTTTGCTCCCTTTAAATAAACTTGGATCTTTACAAGATAGAGCCTCTAAAGTGTGGAGTTTTACCCCTGGGACACATTTCCTATTCTCCCAATGTAGTTCAAATGTTTCTCTAGAATCATGAAGCTCTCTTCTTCAGCACCAGACTAAATACCATTTTTCCTTGAAATATGCTATGTATAATAGATCAGCCCATTATCTTTAGATTCAATTTCACACAGGTTCTTGGGACACAAAGAACGGAATGAAGCTACGTTCTTGGCCAACATAGTATGTAGATGGCAAATAGCCCAGCCCTATAGATAGTTTTTCTTCCCATCTCAAACCTCAGAGCCTCTGCTAATAGCATTTCTCTCAGCATTTGTATATTCTGAAATCCCACAAGAATGGCTCACTAAGCCCTATCTAAAGCATTCAACAGTTTTTCCAGCCCAGAGTTCCAAACTCTTCCACATTCCTCTCATAAATCAGTTCCAAGGGCCAAAAAGCCACATGGTCAGGCTTACCACAGCAACAGGCCCATTTCTTGGTATCAATTTCTATCTTAATTTCTTTTTCTTTTGTTGTGATAAAACACCCTGACAAAAGTAACTTAAGAGGGTAAGAGTCTACCTTACAAGGGTCTAGTTAGCTCCCAATTCCCCGTTATGATCCATTATGGTTGGAAAATCACAATAGCAGGAGTTTGAAACAGCTGATCACATTACATCCAGAGTCAGAAGAAAAGAGCAATCAATGCATTTATGTTCACCAGTGTTCAGCTTATGTTACCATTCTTACACAGTCTTAGATCACATGCCACCCACAGTGGATGGGTCTTCCTACCTCAGTTAATTTGTGCCAAAGCTAGACTCCTGAGAATGTTGAGTAAAGCATATGACTGTCATGTTGGATTTTGAGTCAGCAACAAGGAACTCTAAGAGAGTTTGCTGAAAACTGCTGGGAAAAACTGTATACAGGAAGCTGCTACTGTGCCTTCAACTCACTGCAAAGATTCCAAAGAGAACAGAAAAAGCCATTTATACCATGAAGGGACCAAAAGAATGCCAGGGAAAGTTGTTGCCTATTAGATTCTAGATACTAGATATAGAGGGGCAAGAGGAGGACAGCAGTTTCCCATTATGTTATTTGATTTTCATATGCATTAATTACATTGAAAAATCTTGTGTGAGTAAGCGAACCAAGGTTAAGCACTAAATGTTCAAGCAATGTTAGCATTATGTAGTCTTTGCTTAAAAACTACACTAAAGTAAAGTAAATTTTGGGTTTAGTGAGACTATAGGAATGAATACACTAAAAACACAGTTTGAATTATTAATATAGTCAGTAAACTGCCAATTCTAAATTATATTAGCTAAATTAAATTAAATTTAGCTAATTAAGTTAAATATTCCTTTTTTGTTTATTTGTTTTGTTTGTTTGTTTTCATTTTTGAGACAGGGTTCCTCTGTATAGCCTTAAAGGTCCTGGAATTCACTTTGTAAGCCAGGCTGGCCTAAAACTCAGAAATCTACCTGCCTCTGATTCCGGAGGTCTGGGATTAAAGGCATTCACCACCACCTGGCATAATTTAAAGATTCTAATACCTCAAAAATACTTTTTCATTTCAAAAAATGTAATAATACTTTTTAACTTTGGTGAAAATGACCCATTGGTAAAGTATTTGCTATATACTCTTGTTGGTGTGATTTTGATCCAGGAAACTCATGGTGGAGAGAGTCAATGCCACACCCAAAATCATAGCATGACACACATGCTATGGCACACACATCTGCACACATATGTACACACTACCATTGCCAATAATAATAAATTATTATAAACAACTTATTTTATGTATATCTGTGTGGGTATGTGTATAGGTGTGTGTGTGTGTGTGTGTGCGTGTGTGTGTGTGTGTGTGTGTGTGTGTGTGTGTGCCTGTATGTAGGTATTGTGCACAGGTGTGAAAGTGTCTAAGGAGGTCAGTAAAGGGTGTCTGATGCCCTGGAACTGAGTTTCAAGCAATTGTGAGCTGACTGATATGGGAGCTAGAAGACAAATTTCAGTCCTCTGCAAGGACAGCAAGCACTCTTGACTGCTGAACCATCTCTCCAGCCCCTAATACAAAAATTTTCAAAGAATTTAAAATAGTATCTTTCACTGACCCTAGGGTCATAAGAGCAGGAGAGCTGTCCTAACCTTTACTTGCTGCAGCACTTGGGAGAGCAGGCCTTGCTCCTTGCCTGGGAAGCAGGGTAGAACTGGTTGCAGGTGAGCCAACCCCAAGGGCATTAGAGCAAGAGAGCTGTCTCTGCCTCTAGCTGTCTGTGGCATTGGATGGGTCAGCTGCAGTAGGGCAGGAGAGCTCTCCCCAGAGGTGTGGGTACAAGAGAGCTGGGAGGCTGACCAGCTCAGATACCTCTCAGGCCCAGATCCAGGGCTTTGAATCGACCCACCCCA
This sequence comes from Lophiomys imhausi, assembly GCA_907164525.1. NCBI lineage: Eukaryota > Metazoa > Chordata > Mammalia > Rodentia > Muridae > Lophiomys > Lophiomys imhausi. The sequence goes on along the minus strand of CAJQZJ010033222.1, from coordinate 8,466,416 downwards.
ACATCTATCCCATGGATGAGCTACTGGGTACATGAAGGGGCTAGTCCTGCAAATACAAAACTACAGGCTCTCCATGACAAAAACAGAATATCCAAGTGAAGTCCCAGTGAGGTTCCAGTGTTGATAGTGGAACCAGAAGCCAGAGGTCTTGTACCAGACCAATGACTCATTACAATATTTGCAAGCAAAGAAGTGTGAACAAAAAGGTGTACTGTGGGACATACTCTGAAAAGCCACAGCTTCCACAATGAGGTTTTGTTTTGTTTTGTTTTGTTTTCTCTCTTTTGGGGGAGAGGTTGCAAGAGTAGAGAGCAAGTATTGAGAGGACTGGGAGATGAGTGGGATTGGTGTGCATGATGTGAAATTTACAAAGAGCCAATAAAAAGCTTTAAAAAAAATAGTATCTTTCTTAAAATTGCCATTTACCTATCAATATGTAAATCTGGGCAAATAAAAGTTTTGCCATTCACAAAATATTTTCACTTTCAATTTACATAGACAGTTTTATTTAGATGATGTTTTTATTTAGATAATGACAAACTAGTTCTGAACTATAAAAAAAAATTAAATAAAGTCTTAAGACAGGAAAAAGAAAAACAATATGGTGGTTTGAATAGGTATGGCCCCTTGAAGACTCCTGTGTTTGACTGCCTGGCTCATAAGGATTGGCATTATTAGGTGTTGTGGCCTTGTTGGAGTAGGTGTGATCTTGTTGGAAGAAGTATGTAGCTGTGGGGGTGGGGGGCTTTGAGGTCTTTTATGTTCAAGGTACATCCAGTGTGTCATACAGTTTCCTTTCTGCTGTCTTCAGATAAAGATGTAGAAATTGACCCTCCAGCACTATGTCTGCCATGTTTCCCACCATGATGACAATGGACTAAACTTCTGAAACTGTATGCCAGCCCCAATTAAATGTTTTCTTTATAAAAGTTGCTGTGGTCATGGTTTCTCACACAGTAATGGAAATTCAAACTAAAACAAACAACAAACTGCTCTCCTGAGAGTTTCTGATTTAAATTGATTAAGACAAAAACTGTAACCACCATACATGTTACAAGGAAATTTGAAGTTTTATGCAATTTTATGATTTTACAAAATGTGGTCTTTTTTTCAAGTGTCTAAATTACAATTAAATAATTAAATGCTCATGTAAATATAATTAAATCATGTAATAATTAGCATACTATTTTAACTGGTTTTGTCGATTGATTTCTTGAATGAGTTTCTTTTATTTGTTTGAGCTTTTGCTATGCAAAGAAAAAATATACATTTCAGTGAGCTAATCCTTAAAGTAAGCACTCCTCTCTGTCTCAACTTTTGAAACAAATCCCCAGTGGTCTCCCTGAGTTAAATTAGCAGAAAAAGAATATTTCATGGCTCATCAATGCATCAAATAGGGCAACTAGCAGTGTGGAGAGAGAAGCAACAGGGTATATGACCCCATTATGTTAACTCCACAGTAAGTCTGTATGGCTGTACCAGCCACAAGGTACAAATTGACGTCAAGCATCTGGGACTGAAGAAAAAGAAGAATATAAGGAGTGGGGAGAGGAAGGAAGGAAGGGAAGAAAGGAGGAATTTAATTTTTCAGAACAATTCACCACTGTTTTTTGTTTTAATTAGAAGAATAAATATAAAAATCTTTAAGCTAGTTAAATAAAGATTGTGTAGCACAATCATTTTTAAATGGTAAACAAGAAGTGTCACTAAAATTCTTCCATAGAAGCTGTACACAAAGAGTAGCCTCTCCTCCTAAGGTCCTAACTGAAAACCAAACTACTGATCCACCACAGTTCACCCTGGGGAACCAATAATTTATTGGACTTAATTACTGACTAGAGCATGGGTGACCCCAAAGCAACCTACAGGAGTCTTCAATCGGTGTAGAAGAGGGCTTCCCTCTGCCACATAGAATGACCCCCTTCCCTGAGACCCCTGAGACCAGGGGCAATTAGGGAAGAATTCCATAAAAATGGCTGAGAAGAGTGGCTAGATACTAGTGTGAGAGTCCATTCACCCTCCTGACCTCTTCCTTCTAAGGGTGGTAAATCAGCAGCAGTAAGCATGGCCGTGATGATCTTCTGCAGTCAGACACAGTTGCTCTTATGAAGGTGCCAACTGTTCTGCTTAGCGGGCAGCACACTAGTAGTAACTTCAAGTAAATAAATTCTGGATTATCCAAATAAATAAATGGGTAAAATGAGTATAACAACATAAATAAGCTAGACACTATTTACATCTGAAAAAAAAAAAGTGTACCAGTAGGATCCTCAACAGTCAGCATTCTCAATGTTCCTTATGTCCATGATCCAAATGATTTCATTAAACACTGAAAACTGATCGTGGAGCAGATATTGAACTATCAGCTCTCCCAGATAATACAAAAGATCAACACATATGGCAACAGTTCAGATAATTAGAGGTTGCTGGTGGCCAAAAATGGACCGGGTGTTTACCTCTCCAGCCTCTGAGCCCAAATGCTGTAGAAGTGTAAGTTACTGTTTTCAGTGAGACACACGTGCATACGGAGCCCACAGAATACATCAGCTGCTTGGCTGAAACTAGAAGTTGAGAGTCACATCAGAAGGTATGGCATAGAGACTGTGAGTGAAGAATGACAGGAGGGAATTGTGTAAGCAGTGAGAATAAAGAGAATAGAGATTAAACCAGGACTGGAGAAAATGACAAAGTTAAAAGGGTCTGAAACAACATGGTCTGTGCAGGGCTCTACAAGCAGCCAAATGCAAGAATGGGAGGATATGATTGGGAGACAATGAGAATAAAAAGGCAAATGAAGTTGAATCCCATGGCTACAACTCCTGGATTTGGTACTTTAAAAACATGGAGAACCTTGACAAGAAACAGCTTAAGAGACTGGCTCCAACAGGTCTGCAGGAAAGTTCAGAGCAATGGAGACAAAAGTGAAGGCCAGAGGCAGGAAAGAAATCCAGAAGTCTCTTTAGCAGAGAAAAGCTGTCTGAGCCATAGCAGTCTATGCTCCGCTATGGTATAATGTACGTCAACACCTAGAATTTCCCACAGACAAGTTTTGACATTTTCTCAGCCTATTTTATGTATTCATCAGCAAATGTGTATCAGATGTTTTTCTCTACTGAACATAGTTTCAAATACTAGAAACGGACTCATGAACAAAGTGGGATTGGCCCTTCATTGAAAGGTGTTATATCCAAGAGACAGATAAATAAGTTTTTGTGTCAGGTAACAAAGGAATTACAGAGAGCCCCAAACTGTTCTGGTTTACCAATAAAAACCAGTGAAGGCCCTCTGATAAAGTTGAGGGAAGACTTGGTGAAACAGGACAGTAAACCCATGGAAATCTTGAATGGAGTTGTCCCAGCAAACAACGTGCTTCAGCTCTCAAGTGGGATTCTACTGCTGGCACTGAAACAATGGCAAAGACAGGAACAGGACAGAACATCATGGAAGGTAGAGGGACACTTTTACAACACCGTATGTCTTCTTTAAATCAAGGGGAGAAAGTGAGTTGCTTTGATTTGAGAGTCTGGGGAAGAAAATAAGAAGTGAGACAATTTTATCAGAAAATTCACAGCACTGGTCTTTGGGGATTAGGGTACGCTGGGTACTACTCTCAATGACTTCCAGCATGACTTAGTGGCATCACTATAACATGTTGGGCCAATCTATACATGTGAGAACATGGCTTTTAACTGGAATGGTTCCTTGATAGTCCTATAAGAGAGCCTTTAGCACATGTAACATTTATAATCTATTTCTAACCATTCTAATGTTATTTACCTTAAATTTATATGATTTAATCCAGCTTCAACTTTAGTGATCCTTCTCCTTATAAAATGACTATCTCAGATACTGTTTAAAGACAATAAGTACTTGTATATATTAGTCCTCTATATATTTAATCCTCTCACCACACATAGAGGACTGTGAAAGTGATAATAGAGAAAGTAATTTCCATGAAGTTGCCACTCAGGTATAAAGCTGAAAATAAATTAATTTTTTTTTTAATTTTTGAACTAACAAATAGAAACCAAAAATGTTATAAACCAAGTTCCTGGATACAACAAAAAATAAAAATGACAAATTTTGGTTGAAATTAAACTTAATAAACATATTTTGTATATTTTTGTAGTTTGAAGACAAACTAATCCTTACCCTTGAGGAATTTATACTCTAACCAGATAACAAGAAAGTAAGGAGGGCAAGAGAAAGGACAAGAGAAAAGCAAGAAGAGGAAGAAAAGGAGAAAGAGGAAGAGAGAGGAAGGACAGTAATGGTTCAGAAAAGAGATGTACCACGTAGAAAAGAGAGGAAGATTAGTTTTAGTAAAGTGTAAGCTGGAGCACAGTCCATCAGTAAAAACAAATGACCAGGAAACAATACCAACCATCCATGCTTTTGTGATTTCTTATGAATCGTAATGTAGGCCAGGGCTATACCACAGTTGCCCAGAACTGTCGCTACTTGTAGTCCCTGAGCAGGTACTCCCAGGGCAGCAGAGGCTGAGAGAGATTGAGTAGGACTGTAGTAGGGTCCAGATGGCAGAAGAGTAGGGTCAGAGAAGACAGGTGGTGCAGGAAGAAAGGAAATTGAGAGTAGGGCTAGGGAAGAGAGAAAAGAAATTGAGAAGAATGAAAATAGTTGCCAGTTGAAAGTGAATTGGGCCAGCAGAGTGAGAAGAGAAGACAGTTGGTGGCAGTTGAGTCAGGAGACGCTGAGCTGGTCGGATAGGCTAAAGGTTATAGTTTGTGCGGTCCCAATGCTGCAGTGTTCAAAGTAGCTGCAGCAGATGGAAGTGGTCTGCCACTGCCACTCCCCACCAGACATATGAGTCCAGTCCCTGAGCAGCACACGGCAAAAGCATGCTGCTGAATCTGTCAGGGCCCCTTTCCTGCCCCAGTCTGTGTGGCTGGAGCAGTCAAAATGGTGGCTCCTGGCGCTCCTGTCAGAATGGCGGGCTGCTGACTCCAGAGCAGTCCTGACTCAACCTGCTGCCAACTAAGGGAACTGTCCACAGTGATGACACCTTTCCTGCCTCAGGCCCCTGCCTCCGGAGCTTTCCACCCAAGATGACACCTTCCTTGCCTCTGCCTACCACCATCAAGGGAGCTGTCAGCAGAGACAGCACTTCCTCTCCAGTTTTCGTGGGCTATTCCTGCTGCAGACTTCCCTGCCATGGACTTCCTTTGTAATCTTGGCAACTTCGTAATCTTTGTAAACCTTCAGGACGCAGAAAGTGGTCAGAGGCCCACCTGAGGAGCTCCAGCAGCCCAGCCTCCCCTGCCCCAACCAGACCTCTCTGTCATAAAATTTCCAAACTCTGTAACTGTCACAAAAGTCAGGCCCTCAAACAGACTCATCTTTAGGTAGGACAATGTACTAGTGAAAGGGCATCCTGAGGCACGGGAGCCCAGAAACCACAGAACTCTGAGAGGAGGCTTCCTCAGCAGAGACCTTGCAGCTCATAGGAGAGAGTCATCTCAATCCCAGCTGAGCTATTAGCATCTATTATGCTAATTTAAGGTGAAAAGCCCAAACAAATGAAACCCACCAATCCCTGAGCTCTCCAAGCTCAGGACCTGAAAATCCACCAATCCTCACTCTGGAAATCCCTGCCCTAGAAAGTTCCCCCTCCACACACCCCCAAGCCTTATATAAACCCTACACCTTCCTCATTTCGAGGCTGCCCTCTCCCAGGAACAGGGGTAGCCACACCCTGGATTCGTTCCTCCTCATCCCAGATCCTCCAATTAATCTCTCTTATGAGATTTGATGGCTGCTGAGACTCTTTCATCTGGAAGAAACAAAGAAGCCAAGAAGCAATGAAGAAGAGGAAGAGAAAAAAAAGAAGAAGAGAAGGAGCAGGGCTCAGGCTCAGGGTCCTCAGCTCAGCTGGGGTTGAGGAGACTCTCCCCTATGAGCTGCAAGATCTCTGCTGAGGAAGCCTCCTCTCAGAGTTCTATGGTTTCTGGGCTCCCGTGCCTCAGGATGCCCTTTCACTGGTACATTGTCCCACCTAAAAAAGCTGTGTGGTTCCTGGGCTCATGAGTCCCAGGATACTTTCCTCAGAGCTATAACACTTTCACTGGGGATATATCCTCTCCCCTCAGAGCTGTATGGTTCCTGGGCCCACAAGTCTCAGGATACCTTCCCATTCATGCAGGCCAAATGCTATCAATAATCACAGCCCCAACATTATCAAAAAAGGAGAATACTTTCCACTTTACAATCGCAAAGCATTCTTTCAAGCATCCAAATTTTTCTTTAGGCTACTTTCTATATTTGAAAATACCTCTTCTTCATTCTTCAAGGCCAGTTTTCTCATTTCCCAAACTCTACAAAAATTCCCATTAATCATTTCACCCATCTTCAGGGCTGATATCAATGATTTATTTAGTATGACAGTTGATGGGTTATACTCTTCTCCTTTGGTAAAACCCCAATCAATTACCCCAGCAGAGTAGAGATTTTAATACAGCAAAGAGGAAGCTAAATCAAAAACTTTCTTCTAGAAGAACTGATGCCACCAGGGAGGACTCCTGTTATCTCAGTTCAAATGGCTCCCCATGTTTCTATTGAGTCCCTCGTATTGTAACTAGATTCCTTCAGTAGAAGAATGGGGAAGGAGAGGCATCTTAAATTCCTCATAGTACCAAAAGCCTGAGGAATTTTCGCACCTCGGAATGCACACTGTGGTTTGGTATTCAACATCCACTGTGCCATTTCTCCCAACCACCAATTTATCATGGCCCTTCCAGAAATGGTCTCCTTGTCTTACTTCCCAAACTCTATGAAAACTTCTATTAATCATTTCACCCATTTTCAGGGCTGATAGCAATGATTTAGTCAGTTTCAAACCTCATCAAACTGGATTTCGGTTTTTTCAGAGTTCTATGAGAAATTGTTCTAAGTCTGGTAAGATGAAAGAAAAATTAATTTGCTGAACCAGTCCGATGTCAGTGATTTACTTGTACTGAGTTTAGCACTTAGATCTCGCTGTTCCTTTATCATTTCCTGACTGACATCCAGAAACCCCACGAGTCTGAACATTCTGTATCAACAACTAATGGAAATGAAACTGAGCTTTGATGTTTAAAAGCCCAGAAAACCTGTGGGATTAAATGCTGATTGACCACAGGCCAGCTCACTGCTCCATACTAATGTTCAAGTCCACCAACACAGCTCATTTGATTTGGCATGACCTTCATCTCTCGTGGAAGCATTGTCCTTTTGAAGCTGTGTTATCTGTTGTAGTGTAGAGAATGTAAAGGACCAAGGATTTTCACAACAACATCAACATCTATACTCGCTCATTTTAATTTTTAATACTATTTATTTTTATTTGTATGAATGTTCTGCCTGCATGAAGGGATGTTCATTGTGTTTGTGCCTGGTGCTTGCAGACACCAGAAGAGGATGTCAGATACTCTGAAACTGAAGTTACAGATGGTTGGGAGCCTCCATGTGAGTGCTGGGACCCAAACTCCAATCCTCTGCACGGGGAACCAGTGCTCTTAACCAATAAGCCATCTCCCCAGGTCCTTCCCATCTTGATTTAGACTAGATATTTCCATCTTTGGGGATTCCTCTCAAATTCAAAGCACATTCTAAAATTGTTGCTATGCTTGCTCCTGTGGAATATGTCTGTGTGCGTCTTCTCTGAAGCCAGCTTTTAGGCCAGCTACATTTATGAATAGCACAATAATCAGAGCTGGCATTTACTTATGCAGCAGGAAGCATTGTACCCAGTGCTACTGTCATTAACTCAGTCTTCAGTGTATCACTAGACTAAGAAGCTAGAAGTCTATGAAGTTGAGTCTTTTAACCAAAGTCACAGACAAGTGAATATCAGAACCAGTTTTTGTTGTTGTTGTTTGTTTATTTGTAGGTGTTGGTTTTTTTTAAGTGGAGAGAACTGGAAATAATTCATACTGTTTTTAATATTTAGAAAGTAGCTTTTATTATGTGGAGTTAGTCATAAAGATCAATCACTAATTTTTTAATAAGTATTTATTACTTGAGGTTACATCTTCATCACAGTGCCTCTTTCCATCCTTCCCAGTCCTGCCCTCCCACCCTCTACCTCCTAACTCTTCTATCCCACTCCTCTAGAATGGAATGTCCCTACATTACGGTCTCCCACCCAGTTCAGCAGTCATATGAGGGCCAAGAGCCTCCTCATGCACTAGGGGCCTGCAAGGCAACACCACTAGGGCAAAGTGTCTTATTGATAGGAAACAAAGTCTATGTTCATGTTTCCTTTGGTGCATTGGCTGTAGTATAGTTATCCTGTACTATATGGCTAAAATATGATTGTAAGTGAATAGATGCCATGTGCATTCTTCTGAGTCTGGGTTAGCTCACTTACAATGAGCTTCTCTAGTTCCATCCATTTGGCTGCAAATTGCATGATTTCATTGTTTCTGATGGCAGAGTATTCCATTGTGTAGATGTACCACAGGTTTTTGTTTGTTTGTTTGTTTGTTTTTTATCCATTCCTCAGTTGAGGGACATCTGAGTTGTTTCCAGTTTCTAGCTATTACAAATAAGGCTGCTATGAACATAGATGAGAAAACTTCCTTGTGATTTGCTGAAGAATTATTTGGATGTATACCCAGAAGTGCTATGGCTGGGTCTTGAGGTAGAGCTATTCCAACTTTTCTAAGCTATCACCAGACTGATTTCTATAGTTGTTGTACAAGCTTGCACTCCCACCAGCAATGGAGGAATGTTCCCCTTTCTCCACAACCTCACCAGCATGTGTTGTCATTTGAGCTTTTGACCTTAGCCATTCTGGCAGATGTGAGATGGAATCTTAAAGTAGTCTTAAGCTGCATTTCTCTGATGATTAAGGATGCTGAGCAATTATTCAAGTGTCTCTCAGCCATTAGGGATTCCTCCTTTGTGAATTCTCTGTTTAGCTCTATTCCCTATTTTTTGATTGGATTATTTGGTTTGTTGGTATTTAATTTCTTGAGTTCTTTGTAAATTTTGGATATTAGCCCTCTGTCAGATGTGGGATTGGTGAAGATTTTTTTTCCCCAATCTGTAGGCTACTGTTTTGTTTGAATGACAGTGTCTTTTGCCTTACAGAAGCTTTTCAGTTTCATGAGGTCCCATTTATTGATTGTCAGTCTTAGAGCCTGAGCTGTTGGTGTTCTATTCAGGAAGTTGCCACTTGTGCCTATGAGCTCGAGGGTTTTCCCCACTTTCTCTTCTAATAGATTTAGTGTAGGATCAACATAATAAAATAGGCCATCCTCCAAAAGCAATATACAGATTCAATGCAATTCCTATCAAAATACCACCACAATTCTTTATAGACCTGGAAAAAGCAATTCTCAACTTCATATGGAATAACAAAAAAACCAGAATAGCTAAATCAATCCTGTACAATAAAAAAACATCTGGAAGCATCACCATCCCAGATTTCAAGCTGTAGTACAGAGCAACAGTAATAAAAACAGCATGGTGCTGGTATAGAAACAGACCAGTGGATCAATTAAAGACCCAGAAATGAACCCATACACCTATGGTCTCTTAATTTTTGACAAAGAAGCCAAAATGTAAAAAGGAGAGCATCTTCAACAAATGGTGCTGGTCCAACTGTAAAAGAATGAAATTAGACCCACACTTTTCACCTTGTACAAAACTAAAGTCCAAGTGGATCAAAGACCTTAACATAAGGCCAATCAATCACCAATTTTGAGGCTGGATATCTTAACCTGATCCTCAAAAGGAGGAGAGACTCTGGAGCATGTAATGGGATTGGAATTAGTTACCAGCAGAGGGAATTATTTCTCCCCAGGCAGCAAATTCCTCACTGTAAACAATCCTGAAAAGCACCCAAAGATGTTTCATAGGCAGATTTCTAGATTGTGTCTAATTTAATCACACTATTCATTCTTAGGAGAAGGAAAAATATAGAAGTAAAAAAAATCAACAAACATTGAAAATATTTTAAAGCCAATTAATGAAGACTTGGTTTTTTCCCTTAAATATTATCTGAACAAAAATGTTGACCGTATAACAAGAAAAGTAGTCTTTTAAACAGATGTTCTTCTTTCTGATGTCAGCTCTTCCACTGGGTTTCACATGTGTATGACCTGGGACATGTTACTTAACCTTTTAAAAATAATCTTTTTTTTTTTTTAGCTTCTATTATTTCACCCTTCCTTTTCCTCCTTCCAAACACTGTCATGTAACTCCCATCCCCTTGTGGCTTTCAAGTTTATGTCCTCTTTTTCTAATTGGTGGTGGAGTGTGTGTGTGTGTGTGTGTGTGTGTGTGTGTGTGTGTGTGTGTGTGTTCCTAAATATATAGATACAACCTTCTCAGTCTGTACAGGTGTTGCTGAGGCCCATGACCAGGACTCTTGGGGGTGGGGATGAGCTGGCACAAAGTCAACGACCCAGACTCTGGTGGTCCAGTACAGGGCAAAGCAGACCTGTTTATTTCAAAAAGAAGATGCCCCTTTATAACCTCCGCCCAGAGTCCCATTGGCTCCCAAACTGCAAGCTGCTGAGGCTCTTCCTCATTGGTTCCTGTCTCATTACCCTCATTACCCAATGTGGCATCATCAGTCTCCAGGCATATCTGGGCATACCAGGGCAGATCTCAGGCCAGCTGCATGCAGAAGCCCAGCCGTGCATGTGCTGTACAGCATCAGGCCTTGTTTCTGCTCAATGGCAGGCCTTGTTCCTCCTACATATAATGTTTCTCATATATTTTCAGGGCTGACCATTTGGTATTGGATAACCAATTGGTGTGCTATTCCCTGAGAAGACTATATCTCTCACTCTTAGCACCATAGTTGCCTATAGTTCTTTGTCTAGGGTTAAAGCCTCTTTAGCTTTCCCCCTTCCATGCTAGCAGGCCCATTGGTGTTATCTTTGTTCAGGTCTTGTTTAGGTATCCTTATTGGTCACACACACACACACACACACACACACACACACACACACACACACGATAAACATTTGATTTTTTCTTAAGATAACAATCATATACTATAATTTTCTATTAAATTACAACTTGAAAGGCCCTATCTGAGTTTGAGTCACAATACTAGTAAAAGAATACACAATTGTGTCTCCAAAAAAGAAACTTAAATCCAACAAACCAGAATTAAAAAAAAAAAAAGATAAACCAGGCATGGTGATGCATGCCTTCAATCCCAGCACTTGAGAAGCAGGGGCAGGCGGATCTCTGTGAATTCAAGGCCAGCCTGGTCTACAAATTAAATCAAAGAGAGCCAGAACTGATGCACAAAGAAACCTTGTTTCAAAAAAAAACGAAACCAAAACAACAACAAAAAAAGACAATAAGAATTTAGTCCCTAAAAATTTTAATGGAGTTTGGGGGACTTAAAAAAAAATCTAAGAAACTCCAGATCATGTTTTAAAGTCAAGATTCCAGAAAAGCACACAGAACATTAGCTTTTTAGAGAATTAGACAGGAAAAGTGAACTGAAATATAGCACTGTACATAATTCCTTTAAAAATGTATGTGAGAAAAAAATTACCACTTTCCTTCTTTTCATTAAAAATGGGCTATGTAGTTGGTAAAGATAAGCCATCTAACAATCTAGAATGCTACGTAGGGTGCTTATGACACTCATGGAGCTAGCTCTTGGAATGGAGCACTGTGAGAGAAAATATTTGTAATCTCCTACTGCCATCTTATGTAGTATCCTGTCACTGCACAGCACAAAAGAGGAAGATGCATGAAGAGGGAACACTAAAAGCATCTTCTAGAATTTGTATCAAACCGTGCTCTTCACACAAAAATCAAATATCTATTGCTTTATTATATAAAAAAACTAAATATTTCTTGCCCCATTTTCCACACCAATTACATTTAAATTCTTAAATATTAAGTCACTCAGAAATTGATGTATAATACCTCCTGTGTTGATTTCTTGAACTTTTTTTTATCTTGCTCATATTTGCTGTATTTTATACCTGGTAAATTATAATGAAAAATGCTGGGTAATACTGCACATTAACCTGAAGCATGAGTAATTAAAAGTCCAAAAATTTTAAGTGTGTAATAAAGCAGAAACAATGTACAGCTCTATTCTTTAAAACAAATAGGTTAGCAAACATCAGTGTGTCAAACATAAAGCCAACACATTTGCACAGAGAGTTTTAATGTGTCAATGGTACTCTTTTTAACTTATTTTAAAATAAATATCCAGCTGTTTATTTTAAGGTCAGAGTGCAAATTCAGGCCTGAATTTTCTACAATTTGTAAGAGTTCCTGTTAAATATATTTCTCCAACAATTACTCTTAAAATATTCTCATACAATTTGGAAAGCTGTGGGATAGTCTCTCCCACTTTTATTTTATTTCCTAATAAAAACAACCCAACTATCATAGGTACATATAAATTAGGAATAGTCTTATTCACAAAAGAAAACAACAGAAAGCCAAGTGACCATGACTTAGAATAAGAGTTTGTCTCTACAAGCAGAACTGTGTTTCCTCGGGTAGTATTCTTGACACCAGTTCCTAATGATCTGCCCAGCTCTCCAGTCTGCACTCCTTACACACTGGCTTTTGTCTCCATGCCTCTCACCTCCCTGTCACAAAACAGTTGCTGCAGTTCTAGATCGTAAATTTATATGATCTAGGCAAAGTGACAGAGGACAGCACGTGACACTTCTATCCCTTATTCCTATTAGTCTGACAGGTGAGAATTCTATTGCCATTTCTAGCTGCAAGGGGAACTACGAAAGTGAATATGCTGCTCCTCACCATGAATCCAATTAGAAACATAGGAAAAGAATGGAGAGTCTACCAGTGTCCACCAAGGGCAGATAATAGTTTTGTTCTATACTATGATTTTGGATTTAGATAGTAAACTAAGATAAAGTGAAAATCTTCTTTCTCTTACCAAACATATAATAATGCTGTTCAAAGTGTCTGGGAAAATACATAGCAGAGCTAGCAGATGTATGTAAGAAAAATCTGCAAATGCAATGCCATAGGCAAGAGACCCAGTAATAATATTTGGAGAAAATGGAAAAAACTGAAGAAAACTGGCTAAAATGAGCTCTGTAGCACATTATAAATGACAAATAAAGAACATTCCCAAGGGGCTGCCTTCCTAACACAAGGTACCCAGAATATAAATGTGTGTGTGTGTGTGTGTGTTTGCATGCCATGAGTAGCACATCAAATGGGAAGAAGTCACCATAGGGATCCAAATATCAAAGCAATCTCAAAGGGCTCTACAATAGGGCATTTGAAATATTGATAATGTCTATTAAGGCAAAATTGGGACACATGGAAAAGAATAGGCAGATTCAAAACTGAATCAAGTATAAGTTTTGCAAATAATAATTATAGTAGAGTGGAAATAATTCTTAAATAGCATCAACTTTGGGAGAGAGAGGAAAAATAACTTTAGTCAAATGTTTAGTGAAGCATTTTTCTACTTGATATATTTTATGAAAAAATTCATAAAACATGACTTATTGATCTTTTCAAAATCTTATCTTTGTCAGACTCTTTTAACTTAAACAAATAAGAACCATACTCATAATGTATAAGAGGTCCTAGGGAGTTAGGAACGAAAACAAGAAACTATATCAAAAAGTTGCTAATAATCCACGTACATGAGTGCCTGAGGCAAATGGTGCTGGAATTAAGACCAGCAGGGGCTACAAAGTTCCAGGCAAAACTCAACTACAGAGCAAGACCTTACCTCAATTTATGGTTGAAATTTTATATTTATGTATACACAAAAAAATATATTTTTAACATACAAAATTTGATCCTTTCCTAAGAACAAATCAAAATAAAAGCTACTAAATTTTGAATATAGGAATTTGGAGCAGAGGTTACCCAAACCAAAATTGTGTTTCTCTGTGACCCCAAAATTCTCCAAAATATACTTGTAGAAAAGATTGTAGTAAACTACATGAAGACACCAGACAAAAAAGCATCTTAAGGAGCAAAATTTTGGAAGCTCTGGGAATGGATGCGAGGGGACAGTGTAGAGTTACAATTTTTCAGAATATTGACACATAACATTTCTACAGTTATATAAGCTTATATAGAATTCTAGTCATGCAAATTTAAATGATTTTAAGAAAAAACTTAAAAATCCAAGACACATGAAGATTTTTCTAGTAGATGAAAAACCAACATTATAAGCAAAGATTTTTCATTAAGATACATGAGTGTTTATGTTCAAGCTCTTCTTTCAGTACATTGAAGGTATTTTAGGAGAAAATTAAATTTTATTTCTCACTGAGGTAAAAAGGATTACAATTGGGAAAATGTTCATACACAAAAGAAAAAGTCTATAATGTCTAAGACAATAAAACCTAAAATAAACTATCTAATCAGGAACTAACACCCTTTTCTAGACATCTACTAAAAAAGAATAATTTTCAATAAGGTTATAAATGATTTTCACTTTTCTCTTTGAACCTTTAGTAGGATGTCTGTGTACTATCTCCTGTGATAAAAGAATATCAAAATTCAAAATTAACAATAGAGCTTACATAGCTCAGATCATCAGCCTGAAGGAGGGCACTAAAGTAGATGCAGAAGATGCCCTGGATAGATCTTCATTCTGTAGAAAAAGCGCCCCCAGAGCTATTTTTGTTTTAGTAGTTAATGATAGATGATTAATTATTAATACAGAATCAAAGAATATCAATATACTCAATCAGCTCTTCAACATCTAAATGATTTAATTTGTTTAACTGCTTGTGACAATAACTTCTTTAGTGGTAGTGTGCATTCTAGAAAAGGTAACAAATAAGTTCCTTGTGCAAACAAAAATATTCAGAAGAAGACTTAATAAAGAAAAGTGATATTGTACTGGTCATTTCACCCAAAAAGAAAAAGGAAATTGAAAATAATAGCAATTATGGCACTTACCTCCCAGTTCTTAAAATAACTTCCATTATGTAAAGAAAAAAGTGTTATAATAAATGCATAGCAACAATTATAAACAATTACCATATTCTGCTTCATCATAAAAAGAACTACAAGAACTGATCCACATGTTACAAAGACATATAATAAAGTAATTCTTCCACAAACAACAGTAAGTCCACATTGAAAACCATACAAAATTCACTCGCAATAATCTATGACAACTGTTGTTATGACACTGTCACATACATAGTAGTAGTATATACACGTAAGATCAATTATCAGTCTGGTTTCCTAAGGTACACATGCCTACATAACTATTGTCAGCTCAACTTTTAAGTGCTAAGTCAATTCGAAGCACCCAAAGCTGATCCTGGTTGCCTCGAGGTAATGGAATTACACACTACATAACCTAAGCAATTCTTTTAATTCTGTGCTTTGTACATTTGGCTCGAGCTTCATAAAATAAATTTAGGAAAGTAGGCTGGAGAAGTTCTGTATCAACACCGTCCTGTTCATAGTGGTAAGGGACAAAAAAATTCAGCAATAGGAGGCCAATAAAAACTGGACTAAAAGGGGAAAGCACATGTGTGAATTAGTGTGTGAACCAACCTTCACCAACAATGCAAATCTCCTAAGAATATCTTTAAAAAGTATCAGGGACTCAGTGGTTAAGAGCAATGTCCACTCTTACAGAGGACCCACATATGATGCCCAGAGCAGAGATGGTGGCTCACAGCCATCTATAACTCCAATTCTAAGTTATCCAATGTCCTCTCTGGCCTCTATGAGCAGTTCACATACATGGTGCACAGAGACACAGGAAGGCCAGACACTCACATACATAAAACATAAATAGATCCTTTAAATTGTTTTAAGTGTCAGATCAGAATCTGTAGAAACGGATCCTTTTCTCTTGATCCATGAAAAAAAATTCTAACACAGAGAAAGGGTTTCGAAGTACAGCAATAAATAAGATCAAAGAAACAATGTTCAGGTTGAAAATATCCAAAGCAGAGGCCTGGGTTCTAACCCAAAAGGAAACTGAAAAGAGCAGAGGACCACAAACGTGGCACTTTCTATGGCAGTGGAGTAGAATGCAGACAGCCTGCAGTAACCACAGCACCAAGAAGTTATGAGATGCTGAAGCATGTGAAGCAAGACTTCTCCCTGCAGCTCTTCCTCTCCCAGGGTTGTGAGAATAAGTGCAGTGTGAAAGGAAAACAAATGCCATGATGACTTCACCATGCCATCTTTGCTATTTTCTTCAAATTGTGTAGATTGAAGAAGAAAAGCATTTGGAGTTTCATTTGGTTAAGTACCAAAGCTAAGGCAAACCTATACAACTGACATATAGAAATTCTATCTTTTCAGCATCCTACCTTTATAAATATCAACATGTTTAATGCCCACCACTTTCTTTTAAACAGATTAAAAACAAAAACTACCTTCTAACTGTTCAAGTTGCCTCTCAAGACACCTCCACCTAACTTCTGCTACATTTTACGCTTAAGTGAATGTAGATTTAACAGAACAATTTCAACTGTACTAAGAGATATTGATATCAGCTATTTTATTAATATAACTTAAATTGACATTATTAATGTTGGCTATTAGTAATTTTGATAATTTTATCATTATATATATATCCCTATCATTTATATTACTGTTGGCTTTTATAGCTATTAATACTGGTATTTTCATCATCCTTGCTTCCAGGTCCCTATCTAGTATAAAACTAAGTAGTAATCAAGCTTCAGAGAGTGTAAAGTAAAAAAAAATGATTTTATATATATATATATATATATTAACATTATGGGTGGACAGGTGCATGCATGCATGAGTGTGTGCATATGTGAGTGAATGCACACATATGTGTTTGTGTATCTGTGCCACCTATGTGCAGGTGCTGATGGAGGCCACTGGGTCCCATAGAGTTGGAGTTTCTGGTAGTTGTGAGCCACTTGACATGGGTGCTGGGAACTAAACTTATGTCCTCTACAAAAATAACAAGTGCTGTTAACCACTGATCCATTTCTCCAAAACCTAGAATTCTCTTCATGTAAACACCAACAGGAGTATAGCAGACTAGATTTGACTCTTAACTGTGCTACTGGGTGACTTTGTACAATCAACTCATCTCTCCACATTGTTTTGCAACTGTAAATCTGAGACAGTGAGTAGACCTGAAAACTTTTGAGAGAATTAATGAGGTAGAATCCATTCAGCATTTGGTAAAGCACCTCTACAAATGTTCATTAGATGGGTAAAACCTACTCTTGAGAAAAGAGAGAATCCTCTTGCTTTTCTCAAGTAAAACTAATAAGTGGCTGTGGAACCCAAAAAGTTACCATAATGAACTTTTTATTTTTGTACTGATGAAAATATTTATGTAGCCAGAAAGAAAATGGAAATAAAACTCTATTAATGGTTAGCACAGGAGAGAGTGTCATTTTCTTCAATAGTGTAGCCACTGAGGGACTAATTGGGAAGGATAAAGGTTCAAACAGAAAAGAAAGCAGTAGCAGAGAGTAATGGAGGTGAATACTGTACATACTGTATATACACACTGAATACACATAAGAAATTGTCAAAGACAAAACAATCTTAGCTACACAAATGTTATTACAGACAGTCTGGTAAAATCAGTATCTGATACAAGGAGTCTTCAGTTAATCTCAAATTCATGAATAAACAGATCATTTCAATGTTTTGATAGGTGATAAATACAAGTATACATGTATCTATACATATACATATGTGCTTTCTATGTTAGTTTCATGGTGATGAGGATGTGTGTGCTCTTTTACCAAGCATTTGATGAGTAGTGGCTCTGCTGATCTGACAGGAGAGAGTTTAGAGTAGTGGGGGATTTATGATTTGAAACTTTTTTAAGTGTAATGGGCTTTTGCTTCAGGAAGGAAAATAAGTACTTGTCAACTTGGGTCAGATCAAGCATTTCAAGAGCAGCACTCACAAAACTCTTGGAAAAAAATAAAATCTAAAAGCCAGAACAGACTAGTTCCTAATATATTATATTATTATATATATAGTTCCTATACTGTATATATTATGAAGAGAACATGACATATCAGGCAAGATTTGTAAATAAAAAGGCACACAAAAGATAGGCAAAATGCAGTCTAGATTATAACTTTGTTGATGTTTGAAAATAAGTCCAATGATTGAAAGTATCAGGCATTTTGATGTTTTAGTATTGTGAAAT
Source organism: Lophiomys imhausi (assembly GCA_907164525.1). NCBI lineage: Eukaryota > Metazoa > Chordata > Mammalia > Rodentia > Muridae > Lophiomys > Lophiomys imhausi. The sequence goes on along the minus strand of CAJQZJ010033222.1, from coordinate 8,448,298 downwards.
AAGTGATTTTGTGACAGACATGAAGGCTCAACACACATTCAACAACAACAAAAAAGAGATGAGCAAGCTGAGATTAAAGAAGTTGGGTAACCTGGCCACATTCATACAGCTCCAGAGTAGAGATGGAAAGCAAGTGGGACAGGCCCTAGAATGCCAGTCTACTCTGCTCCTACCATAACTCAAACTGTTAAATTTGACCTCGGGAATTGTATGATTTCAGAGATAAGAATTTATTCCTTGTTCAAAATGAAAAATCCTGCTTGATGTTTCCTTTAAAAATCTTTAGAATGAAACAGATGAAGATACTTAAATTAATGATGATTCCCTTGATGGAATAGATGAGTAGAATCCAGGTAGAAGCTGTTAATGTCAATAAGAGAGTTCTCTGCAAGAAGAAAGGTCGGTGAAAGAAAGGTGATAATATAGACTTCTCACGTCTGTGACTTCTCAGTTGTCTCAGCTAAGATCTGTTATAGAGTATTGATTAAAAGCTTAAATATGAAAGTGAGACTTTAACTAAAATCTCATCTATATATTTGACAAGGACATCCCACTTAACTTCAACAGGATTCTGTTTTCTCATTTTTTAATGAGAATCAGAAGCTGGGGAGATGGTTCAGTTCATAAAGTACTTCCTATGCAAGCATAAGGAGCTGATTTTTTTTTTTTTACCTCCAGGACCCATGTGAAAGGTCAGGCATATTAGTACACATCTGTCATTTTAGCACTGGGGAGACAGAGATAGAGATGTTGTGGTCACTAGTCAGCCAGCCCCATCAATCAGTGAACTTCAGGTTTAGTAAGAGATCCTGTTTCAAAAAACTAAGGTGGATAGTGATTGAGAAAGACACATAATGTTCACATCTGACCTCCACATGCACATGTACTCTTGCGCACGCACACACACACTTGAATGTACACATGAGCACACACAGAAATACTCACACATACACACACACAAATGAGAATATACTTCGTGTTTTTGCAACAATTAAAACACCTATCCTATGGGAAAATGTGTAAGAACACCTAATCTTTCATACTCATTATAGTTATTAATATCATGTTCCACACCTATACTCCTAAGACTCATTCATCAGAATTCAAGAAAAATTATAACATCAGCAATATTTAAACCTCTCAGAAAAGATCTTTATTTTTTCTATTAAAATGTGTTCCCCTGGCAGGATCCAAGATGGCGCCGACCATAGAGCAGTGCATCTGAGTAGT
>CAJQZJ010033222.1:8418525-8442068 GCA_907164525.1 Lophiomys imhausi | reverse complement strand
ATCAGCTTCTGTCTATGAACTTCGTAGGACATCTAAATAGCTGAGCACAAAGGGACTGAACATCAAATGATTCTATTAACATTTTTAACCATTTTTCCATTCTTATTTGGGCCCCAAACAGGTTTACTACGTCCCAAATCAGCAGGAAGTCATTTTAAGAGAACAACGTCCCATCCCCAGAAGGTGGGGAGGGTGTTCTCCCCCTTTAGTTATTTGATAGATAATAGAAAATTTTGTTATATAGGGGAAAAGACTACAAGCTGTTAAATGGTCTTGTTAAATGGGTTTTGGAGGTTAAAACCAGGGACTTCTCTCTTTTGCTTTTCTGTATCCTCCTTTCTCTCCTATATAGGAGTGAACAGACTTGAGAAAAATGGGACATAGACATAGTATAGGAAAGAACAAGAAAAAAGGACAGATTATTGAATATAGCTTTATACCTTTGTATACTGATACAAAATTAATATTATATTTGGCTAAATTGGTATTGATCATTGTATATTAATGAAAATTTAAGATTGTATAGGGCTACATCGGTATTGATCTTTGTATATTGATACAAAATTAAGATTATATTTGGCCACAATGGTATTGAACCTAGTATATTAATGTAAAATTAAGATTGTATTGGGCTACATCAGTACTGATCTTTGTATATTGATACAAAATTAAGATTATATTTGGCCACATTGGTATTGATCTTTGTATATTGATACAAAATTAAGGGTAATGCTTCTTAAAGGTATTGTTTGTAGTAATACTTAAAAATGAAATGTCAAGTTTTGACCTCTCGCTACCAACCGACATAAACTGTTTAGGATAATTAAGAAACGGAAACTAATAGTCATGAAAACATGTCATTTTGTGAGTTACTATGACAGTCTATCACAGTTATTTTCTAAGCTACTCAGAAATCAAGTTGCTAAGAGACAAGCAATATTTGCTTATCTAAATATAAGAGATAGATAGGGCATCTTCAAAAACCTCAAGAGATCTGCAGAATATGGCATTCAAAGATGTTTTCTTAACTTAAGATTTTTTGATATTGAGACATGTCAGCTCCTGACAGCACCCCCTATATTACTCCAAGTAGAAGATGAGCATCGAAGAATCTCCAGTGGGAGATGATTAAATTGGTGGTAAGCCATTCTCTTGACAAGAAAAACCACTTGCTTCAACTGTAGACAGACTTCTGTCCAAAAAGGACAAAACTTGGAAGCAGGTAAGTCGACAGCCTAGCTCTGCCAAGACAGGGTAGGTAAGTCCTTCATAATTCCTGCTCTACAACCAATGTCTGTCAGAGAAATGGGGCCAAATGGCTGAAGATTGATGCTGTAATGTATGGAGAGAAAATGGGAACTGTCCAGGCAGCCACTGGTATGTCATTTTTTAGTTTTGGAAGCTGCAGGCCCTGCACTTCCTATATAATCAGATATATTTATCCCTCTCAGGTCTCTGAGGTGGTTGAAGAATAGATAGCTAGAGTCTCATAGTTAAATTTTGAGTTGTTTAGGAATCAAGAGGGTGTTCTGGATCTAAGAAGATATTTTTAAAATTATGAGGCAAGTTATTTTGCACGCTGAGTTAGATATAGAACTTTAAACTCATGGAGATGGTTAGATAGTAGAATGTTAAAGTCAGGTGCCAAATACATATGGACTGGACATTGGGAATGTATGCTAAGCCATATAACTCTTATAATCGTGGCCTATTTATTTCTGTTGTTTTGTATTGTATTTATAGTTACAAGAAAAAGAGCCATTTGTTGGACTGAAAGGGAGAGCTGTTGGGGGGAAAAATAAATACCTTAAACTAAAAAAAAAAAAAAAAGAAGGGAAGAGGATGGTGGGGCTGAGGGGGAGGAGGGTGGAAGGGTGGGACTGGAGGGGGGAGTAGGGAGGGGATTGTGATTGAGATGTAACTTGAAGAAATAAAAAATAAATTATTAAAAAAAAATGTGTTCCCCTGAAATAAAATTATACTGCTTGAAATTATGTTCATATTGTCAAGTCTTTCTGCTTGTCTTAGTGCTTTACTCAAATATACTTTAACTTAATAATAATAAGTGGGGCAGTGATGGAGCATGCCTTTAAAACCAGCAGTTGCTTTTAATCCCTGATGTGGGGATATGGGGCTGCTTCCCAGCAGCTGACTATGGTCTCGTGCTCTAGCAGAGGCATAGTTTTGCCAGATGCAGATAGTTTCTGAGACTGTAGGATGTTTGGTATTCAGAGAACTTTTCCAAGGGTATGAAATGCTAGAGCCCCATTGAGGTGTGGGTGGGTGGGGGTGGTTCAGGGGGATGGTCGCAGTTTGTTAAATAGTTGTGCGCAAAGAATAAACAACAAGAAGGAGAAATTGGGTATCCAGACAGCAAAGATCAAATTTGCCCCAAGGAGCTCAACACCCCTAATCAGCAGTATATCATATAATGATAATATCACACCCCCTTTACAACCTCTGACTTTATTCAGGGCTCTCTTTCCTTTCCTTTCTATCCTTTTTTCTCTCATATATAGTGTTGGGGGTTGAAAAAGAAGAAAAGGGATGGAGAAGGGTGGAGAAAGAAGAACCCAAAAAGTAGCTAATGGTGATTATGGGTTACCTCACTCAGGATGATTATTTTCCCTTGTTCCATACATTTGCCTGCAAATTTCATGATGCCATTCATTTTAACAGCTGAGTATTACTCCCTTGTGTAAATGTACCACATTTTCCTTATCCATTCTTCAGTTGAGGGATATCTAGGCTGTTTCCAGTTTCTGACTATTACAAATAAAGCTGCTATGACCATAGTTGAGCAAGTGTCCTTGTGGTGTGATGGAGCATCCTTTGGGTATATGGTTAGGAGTGGAATAGCTGGATCTTGAGGAAGATCAATTCCCAGTTTTCTGAGAAACCATCATACTGATTCCAAAGTAACTGAAAAAGTTTGCAATTCCATCAGCAATGGAGGAGTGTTTCCCTTGCTCCACATCCTCACCAACATGAGCTGTCACTTGTGTTTTTTATCTTAACCATTCTGACAGGTTGAAGATGGAATCTCAGAATCATTTTGATTTGCATTTCCTTGATGGCTAAGGATGTTGAACATTTCTTTAAGTGCATCTTGGCCACTGAGATTTCTCTATTGAGCATTCTCTGTTTAAATTTATACCCCATTTTTTTAATTGGATAATTTGCTCTGTTAATGTCTAGTTGTTTTTTGTTGTTGTTTTGTTTGTTTGGTTGGGTTTTGTTTGTTTGTTTGTTTAGTTCTTTATATAGTTTTGGAATTAGCCCTCTGTTTGATGTGGGGGTTGGTGAAGATTTTTTCCCATTCTGTAGGCTGCCACTTAGTTCTATTGATGGTGTCTTTTTCTTATAGAAGCTTTCAGTTTCATGAGGTCCTATTTATTAATTGTTGACCTTAGTGTCTGAGCTATTGGTGTTCTGTTCAGGAAGTAGTCTTCTATGCCAATGTATTCAAGGCTGTTCCCCACTTTCTCTTCTTCAGGTTCAGTGTATCTGGTTTTATATTGAAGTCTTTGATCCACTTAGCCTTGAGTTTTGTGCAGAGTGATAGCTATGGATCAATTTGTATTCTACTACATCCAGACATCCAGTTAGATCAGCACCATTTGTTCAAGATGCTTTCTTTTTTCTATTGTATAATTTTGTATTGTATAATTTTGGCTTCTTTTTGAAAACTCAGATACCCATAGGTGTGTGGATTTATATCTATATCTTCATTGATGCCATTGATAAATCTTTTTTTATGCCAAAACCATGTAGTTTTTATTATTATAGCTCTGTAATAGAGCTTTAAATCAGGGATGTTGATACTTCCAGAAGTTCTTTTATTGTACAGGACTGCTTTAGCTATAGTTGGGGGTGGTTTGTTTTTCCATCTAAAGTTGAATATTGTCCTTTCAAGGTCTGTAAAGTATAGCGGTTGAAATTTTGGTGGGCATTGCATTGAATCTATAGAATGCTTTCGGTAAGACAGTCATTTTTACTATGTTGATCCTACCAATCCATAAGCATGGGAGACCTTTCCATCTTCTGATATCTTCTCCAATTCCTTTCTTCAAAGACTTTGAAGTTCTTACCATACTGGTCTCTCAGTTTTTTAGTTAGAATTATCCCCAATATAGTTTTTATTATTTGTGTCTATTGTGAATGGTATTGTTTCCCTGATTTCTTTCTCAGCCTGTTTTTTTTTTGTTTGTTTGTTTGTTTTTTTGTTTTTTTGTTTTTTTGTTTTAACATAGGAAGGCTACTGTTTTTTGTTTGGTTGTTTTTGGTTTTTAGTTTATTTTGTATTCAACTACTTTACTGAAGGTGTTTATTAGCTGTAGGAGTTTCTTAGTAGAATTTCTGGGGTCACATATGTATACCATCATATCATCTGCAATTAACAATACTTTGAATTCTTCCTTTCCAATTTGTATCTCCTTGATCTCCTTTAATTGTCTTATTGATTTATGTAGAACTTCAAGAACTAAATTGAATAGATATGGAGAAGAGAACCATGTCTTGTTCCTAATTTTAGTGGAATTGCTTTAATTTTTCTCTCCATTTATTTTGATGCTCCCTATCAGCTTGCTATAAATTCCTTTTATTATATTTAGATATGTCCCTTGTATCCTGGATTTCTCCAAGGCTTTTATCATGAACTGGTGTTGGATTTTGTCAAAGGCTTTTCAGCATCCAAAAAGATGATCATGTGGGTTTTTTTTCTTTCACTTTGTTTTTGTAGTGGATTACGTTGATTGATTTTTGCATGTTCAACCATCCCTGCATCTTTGGTCATGGTGGGTGATCACTTTTATGTGTTCTTGGATTTGATTTGCAAGTATTTTATTGAGTATTTTTGCATTAATGTTTGTGAGAGAAATTGGACTGTAATTCCCTTTCTTTGTTGAATGTTTGTGTAGTTTGGGTATCAGGGTAACTGTGGCCTCATAAAATGAATTTGGCAGTGTTCCTTCTGTTTCTATTTTGTGTAATAATTTGAGAAATATTGGTATTAGCTCTTCTTTGAAAGTCTGGTAGAATTCTGCACTAAAATCATCTGTCCTAGGCTTTTTGTTGTTGTTGTTGTTGTTGTGAGACTTTAATGACTGCTTCTACTTCCTTGGGGATAATAGGACTATTTAAATTATTAATCTGACCTTGATCTAACTTTTTTGTTCACTTCCTTTAGGTTCTTTAGGTTTTTCAATTTTGCAGATTACAGGTTTTTGAAGTATGGCCTAATGATTCATTGGATTTCCTCAGTGTCTGTTATGTATCCCTTTTCATTTCTGATTTTGTTCATTTGTACATTTTCTCTCTTGTAACCGATCTTTTAAATTATTATTTAACACTTATTTATTTATTACTAAATTCACTTATAACAAACACCAACAATTTCTTAACTATTAATCCTATAAATTCCTACAACCCCTTTAACCTATCCACTAAACCTATTGATAATTATAACAACTACTTTCATAACCTTTTAGAATGATACAGTCTCTGGGGCAGGTCCTCAGTCGTCAGGAACACAGTCTTTGTTGTAGATTCTTGAACGCACTTAGCAGTCCTTTTTCTGGATCTCTCAGATGCAGGTTCGTCAGGGTAAGTTGGTTATTGTAGTCTCTAAATAAGGCTTCATGCTTTCTTCTCTGTGGGAGACCCGCAGGCCAACTTACTTCTTTTGAATCAGGAACTCAGCTGCTCTGCCTCAGTCCTTAAAGCCAGGCACAGTTTCCCCTAGGCCACTGATCGGACAGATCAAACCCCTCCAGGCAAAAGCTGAGCCACAGGGTCCAGTCCTTGGCCTTTTGGTGTCTTGCTCAGGCTTTCTTTGCTCACCGGCTTCTTTCTGCTTCAGGGAGAGAGCTGGCCATCAATGGCCAGCCCTTTTTTCAGCAGGACTCTTGGAGCTCTCTAGCATCAGGGGCCTCTTCTTCTTCTGGGCTCCATGCACTGTCCTCAAATAGGAGGATCTCTGTTTCAGCTTAATTTGGGCTCCGCCCACTTAGCAGCTGAAAACAATGTCAGGCTAGATACTTTGTTTCTTCAAGTCTATTGAGTCTTTCCTGTTTTTCCTGACTTCAACCTTGTTTTTCAGTCTATTGAGTCTCCTGTTTTTCCTGACTTCAACCTTGTTTTTCAGTCTATTAAGTCTTTCCTGTTTTTCCTGACTTCATGCTGATAATGCTCTTCAGGCCCCTAATTAAGAGACAGTATCAGAAACTCCTATATATTTTCTAAATCTAATTTATCTAACCCCTACACTCTCTAGTCTTTTAGTTTGTCTAAGGGTTTATCTATATTGTTGACTCTGTCAAAGAACCAACTCTTGGTTTCATTGATTCTTTGTATTGTTGTCTTTGTTTCTATTTTATTCACTTAAGCCCTCAGTTCTTGCTGTCTATTCCTCTTGGGTGTGTTTGCTTCTTTTTGTTCTAGAACTTTCAGGTGTGCTGTTAAGTTGCTAATATGTGATCTTTCCAGTTTCTTTATGAATGCACTTAGTTTTATGAACTTTCTTCTTAACACAGCTTTCATTGTGTTCCATAAGTTTGAGTGTGTTATACATTGATTTTCATTGACTATAGGAAGTCTTTAATTTCTTTCTTATTTCTACCTTGAAAAGTAGTCATTCACAAGGGAGTTATTCAGTTTCCATGAGTTTGTAGACATTCTGCTGCTTCTGTTGTTTAAATCCAGCTTTAATCGGTGGTGTTCTCATAGGATACACTGGGTTATCTGTTGAAATTTGGTTTGTGATCTACTATAATTTTAATACACAGTTAGGTGACTGTGACCTGTTTCTCTCCATTACTACTTAATTTTGGGGTATTCAGATACAAAATGTTTTCCTTGCATCCTCTGACTTATACATGCTACTTTCCTTGGAACTGTTCAGTTTGTTTAAGATATGCACTCTCCTTTGTATTATGAAAGAAAAAATTTAAATCCCATCTTTTGTAGGTATCAAATACATCTCTGAACGCTCTAGCACAATGTATTAAGTTTCCTGACTGCTTTGAATTTACAGTTCTTAAGTTTCACACCAGGGACGAACACTTGAGGTGTCCATTTAAGATATCAAATTGAACTTGACTGCGGGTCTTCCAGCACCTCTCAGTCCTTTCTGTTACTGAGAAAGGACTGAGCTTATCATGCTACACTACCTTACCTCTCCAGCCCAATGGCAGGGCTGCCCTTCCCCAACAGGCTCTTCCCTATATAATCCAGCCATTTTGGTACTCACCCTTTTTGTGCCTTCAGCTTCCTGGTGGATGCACCTGGTTCCCCTCTCTATGTTTTCCTTTCCTGTACCCACATCCTTACATGGGTCCAGGTTTGTTTTTCTATTGTTATCTTTTTTGATATGGCATCTTGAATAATCCATTTTCTAACTAGTAACCTATTATTTCTCTTCCAGGAACAACTGACTATTATCTTTACAGTAACCACACTATTCAAATATTGGTTACAATGGGAAATTCAATGTCTTTGAACTGAAGTCTGTTTTGTTTATGTACTGGAAAAGTGATTGGTTTCTGTGCTTTAACTGAAATGGGAATAGATTACATTAAAATACAATAATAGATTTTTAAAGTTTGTACTTTATACAGAGAAATTAGATTTCCTTTGAAAACTGTGAACAGCAGCAATGGCTTCTTCCTTAGTAAAAATAAACTTTATTGCCTCTTAGACTTTGAGATCACTGTATTTCAAGCTTATGGCTTCCCTTTGGACAGATGTTCAAGATGTCAAGCTTCCTCTATGGTAGTGGTTCTCAACCTTCCTACTGCTATGACCCTTTAATACAGTTCCTTATGTGGTGACCACTCCAACCATAAAATTCATTGCTACATCATAATTATTTTTGCTATTATCAATCTTAATGTAAATATGATGGTCTTAGGTGCCCCCTATGAAAGGATTGTTCAATCCACGAGGGGTTGTGACCCACAGATATAGAAACTGTGCTCTAAGGGTTATTATACTGGAGATTTCATTCAAGATGCCGGTGGCCACTGGCACCCAAGGGACCACCCAGCAGCTCAAAGGAAACTGATAGACCCACAGAGCCTCCGAGGGGACACATGGTGGCTGAGGAGTCTGCAGAGCTTGCACTTTGTCGAGAACTAAGAGGCAGGTCTTAATAGGAAGATGTTTTTAATAAATGGACTCACAAAACTGGAAGGATGATGATGGAGAGCTGCACAAGACAGTGTCGAATCTAGAGATATGTTGGTACAGGTATGGGGGCAGTATGATAGCACATCTGCAGCTGATAAAGGAACATGTTGTTGCTGAGTAGGACAGGTCCTCAGACTGCTGACAGGCACAGGACAGCTGTCCCAGCTCACAGCATGAAGCAGCTCCTCCTGCAGCTGGAGCTGCTTGCCCAGCTGGGGGGAGGAGAGCATGGGGCTGCAGAGCTGCCTGTGGGCTGCAAGCATTATGGTGTGCCTCAGGGCGGCTCATGTTAGGGCCAAACTCACTTTACCAAACTTTAGCCAGGCTTCAGAACCCTGGGAATTTTGAGTAGGCCCTGACCTACTCAAAATTCTGGGGTCAACTTGCCCCAGAATCTGTCACGTACTATCTCCCAGGGCTAGAAAGCTCTAACTATTACCAGGATGCCAAGTTCCTGCTTGGGTATGGCCGGTTCCCAGGGCAACAGGGAGAACAAGAAAAAATCACAGGTTGCCAACAGTCATGAGTTTGGAAATCCCCACCTTGTTTCCTAGGTCACCTATGCTAGCCAATCAAAGTACTGTTGCCTGATCAAGATTCTGCCTTGCTGAAACATATTTAACCTGAACTGAAATTCTGTTCGGGGTCCCCTCCTTCTCCTTGCATGGTTTGGGGATGACCCCAGAATGCTTATCCCAATAAAATCCTCTTGCCTTTTGCAACATTCTCGAGTTCCTGGTGATTCCACAGTCACCCCACATTTGGGCTCAGGAATCCATTCCTTAACCCTTACACTCACACTAAGGGCAGAAAGGTGTACAGAGTCCTGGAGCTCACATGGCTCCTATCCCCTGATGTCCTGCCCACATGCAAGATCACCATGATTCTGGGCACAACAGGATATCCAAGACAAGTCTCAGTGATAGTCCAGTATTTATGGTACTTCAGAAACTAGAAATCTTGAACCAGACCAATGACTTTTTACCATAAGTATTTGCATGTAAACCTGTTTTGGTGTGTGTGTATATATATATATATATATATATATCTGTAACACACTGGCAGTTTGCAATGCCACTTCGATGAATAAATGTGCAATATAGAGCTGGGGAAGATAGCTGAACAGAGCAGCACATGTAGTGGAGAGAGGTGAAACTAGAAACACAGTTGTGGCAACAACAGGTGTGGGTGCACGGCTGCAGTAGACGTGAGTAGGGCTGGAAGGGTGGTGTGTAGCAGCCTTGAGCTCTCAAAGGGCTCTGCCTCCAAACAAGCTGCCCAGCTGCATGAACGTCCCACTCTGAGAACTGGTTCATTTCTTGGATTGGGTTTCCTCGAAAGACCTCCACAGTCTATGATGCAATCAGAGGCCATGTTGGTGTCTATAGTCCCTGCTACAGCAGGGGGCCATGTTGAAGTCCATGTGTTGCCACAAGGGACCATGGTGAGGTTTGTGTTCATGCTGCCACTGCTGTTATAGGCAAGGAAGTTTCTTTTACAGTGCTATTGATGACTACTGACTTAGTTGAGAATGAGAAACAATGAAGGCTTCTGTGACAACCCCCTCTCCACCCCCCAAAAACGAGAAAGAAACAGTCTAGACAGGAAGCCACTGAAGAGATTCCTTGACAACTATGATAGGGATGCTGAAGTGTAGCTCTTCACAGTTGATGGCTTCTGGTATGGGCAAGGGGAAGGTCTCAGTTACCTTTAAGGGGCTAGCCACTGGGAGCTTGACCTGCTCCAGTGAGAATATGGGCAATATAAACTGGATATGGTGGGGGTTTTATGGAGGGGGACAAGGATGGGAGGGTGAACCTAGGAGGAATGGAAATTGAATATGATTGGGGTGCACTGTGTGAAATTCCCAAATAATCAATAAAAATATGTTAGAAAAAAATCTTTAATTTATGAACTCTCAGAACATAATTAGGTAGATATTGATTTCAGTGACTCTGAAAGAGCTTTCTATATGAAAAGTACCACAAAAATTGAAGCAACAGAAGAGGCTCAAGACTTCTATGCTATCTCCAGATCAGTGCTACCTTAATCAAAAAATGCTCATCTCTAATGATACATTTGCATAATGATGATACATCTCTGACAACCTAGTGATACAGATTTTTGCTGGTCTCCATGTCTCTTCTCTCAAAAAAAGAAAAATAATTTGGATGCATATTCTTGATTCAATCAACTTGGTACAATTACTTTGTTCAAAATGGTTGCTAGTGGCTGAGCCTTAACTCTGAAGAAGCTGAGCAAACAGATACATTCATTCCCATACATTCTCCTCTGAGAAACTCATAAATCATCAAGGCATATCTACTTTTATTTATTACATAGCTCTGTCACTACGAACTAATGTGCACATCTTTTAAAATTACTTTTATCTATTTTTTTGCATTCTGAGTTCATCACTCTACAAAATGACAGTTTTTAAAGGAGATCTTTCTCCTTTATGTTTAAATTTTCATTTCTTATATTTTTGGTTGTGAGCCTAGCCTTTAACAGCTGAGCCATCTCTCCAGTCCAAATTTTCATTTCTTTAATTACCAATAAATTGTTTAAATGGTTTCCTTTTTCTTTTTAATGTTACAGGTCATTACTATTTCTGTACTTTGGTCTGTAATTGCCATGTGCTCTGCCCCAGTCCCATTCATTTGCTGAATCCTAGGCCCAAGGTTACTGTGTTTAAAGACACAGTTTTTAAAGAGGTAATCAAGGTTAATTAAAGTCCCAAGAACTAGTCTCTGGTCCAATAGGACTGGTCTTATAAGAGGAAGAGACACCAAGGACACCATGGACAGGGAAGGGGCAAGGGCCTGTGAAGGCAGCTGTTGTAAACCAAAAATACCTCAGGAGAACCCAAACCTACTGAATCCTTAAACTTCCAACCTTTAGGACTCAGAGAATATGAAGTTGTGTTAGGCACCAACGGCCACTCAACCCTATTGAGAATTTATCTGTGTTCCTTATCTACTATTTTTTTGGGGGGTGTGGGGGGACAGCACTCTAAGTATATAGATACCATATCATTTTTACATATTACAAGTACTTATACGAATCCTTATTTCCCTTCTTCACTTGTTTGTTTGTTTTGGGCTTTTTGTTTGTTTGGGTAGTTGGTTAGTTGACATTCTTCCAATTTTTGGTGTACTCACTTTTTCAGCTCAGACTTTTCTTTTATGGTTGCTTCAGCATTTGAAATATCCTTAAGAAAAAAGGACCTTAATTCCTCAAAATTATATTTATATACATATTTTCTTCATTTTTTTTTCTTTTCAATGCTATTTTCAGTGTAAGACATAATATGTAGGCCAATTTCCTCATTACAGCTAGGCAATTATACCACTTAATTATTTTTGATTTTTCTTTTGTTTGGTTGGTTTTTTGTTTTTTGAAGACAGGGTTTCTCTATGTAATAGTCCTGGCTGTTGTCCTGGACTCACTTTGTGGACAAGGCTGGCCTCAAGATCTGCCTGCCTCTGCCTCCTGAGTGCTGGCATTAAAGGCATGCGCCACCATGCCCGGATCTGAAATTTTTTTAGTACTCCAAAATCTCTATCATTTGGTTTTAATTGTGGTTTTGGTTTTTGCCTATGACATCATTCATCCAGTAGTTCATTGTGGAGACTACATATCCTACTACATTAAAACATTTTCCATCAACAGGCAGGTATCTGGAGCTGAATGGCCAGCTAGTCTAGATCCCAGTGACAGCAGACCTTGCCTACCAAAACAGATTTAGCTAGTGAGAAAGCTCAGCTGATAAAGGCACTTGATTCCAGGCCTGGGGACCTGAGTTCAATCCCTGGGATAAACCATAAAGAAAAAAGAAATTCCTCCAACGTTAAGAGATATTTTGGGGGCTGGAGAGATGGTTCACCAGTTAAGAGCACTGTCTGCTCTTCCAGAGGACCTGGGCTGAATTCCCTGCACCAACATGGCAGCTCAACTGTCTGTAACTCCAAGATCTGACACCCTCACACAGACATACATGCAGGCAAAACACCAATGTACATAAAATAATCTCTTTTTTAAAAAGAGATTTTAGTTGTCTGGAGTCGTAAGATATGCATATATGCATGTATGTATATATGGAAAGCTCATAAATTATAATAGTATATATTCTCATCTGACAATAAACATCAAAATAAACAATTATGTTAACCTAATGATGGTCCAAACAAAGAGAATCTATCTGATCTAGCTGGATTATTGAATTATCATACAGTTTTTTTTTAATTTGAGGAAAAATCACTAAGACTGTAGACTTTTTCAAGTTCCTATAAGAAATTACTTCCTACATTTCCCCCCAAAGTTTTCTCCTCCCCATTCTGTTAATAAAATTCTAGTAGTAATCAGATGAGCTGTCTCCACAAAGACCAGCTTGGTGATTAAGAAAATGACTATAGGCCAAGTGTGGGAGTTTTGAATCCCAGCACTGCAGGGGAGAAGGGAAGATGGGGAGGATAAGAGGGGGAGAAGAGAAGGAAAAAAGGAAGTGGGAGGTAAAGAAATGGTGGGGGTGGGAAGGAAAATAGCTAAAATGGGGGGCCTTGGAGGAGGGCAAGTTCAGCTTTTCGTCATAAAGGCTGTCAAGAAAAGGGTAGAAAGGTTGGATCTCTGTAAGTACAAGGTAAGTCTGTTCAACAAGGTAAGTTCCAGGTCAGTCAGGGTTACACACTGAGTCCCTGTCTCTAAAAGGGGAGAGAGGAAGATATAACAGACAAGTGAGTGTCATTACCCACGCTTAATGCCCATGTTCAAGGGCAGAATTACTCCAAGGATTTTAGAATGTGAGACTTGACAGCCATTCTAAAGATCGTAGCTATGGCAACAGCCATCCCTTATTTTCCCTGTTTTCCGTATGCCAACTCTCTACATTCAGCAGGCCTCTAATAAACACACAGCAGTTGTGAAAATATTTACATTGTCCTGGAAAAAGTGGCAATGTAAATTTTTGAGGAACCACATAGTGTGCAAACTCTCGTTGACAAAACGTAGTTTATCGCAAGAGAAACTTCTCAGGCATCAAAACAAGTACTTGCACTTAAGACCACGGAAGCCCCACACCATAAATTCCAGGAAGACTGCGGGGATCACACAATTCGGAAACGAAGAGCCCATAGCCCCTAGACTTGATCGAGGGCGGGTAATGGGGGGCGGGATTACTGGGACGAGGAGGAGGGGACACAGACCTAGGTCACGTGGAAAGGTGGTGCTTCCAAGATAGGCTAAGATAACCTGCCAAGGCTCCTTCCCGCCATTAGGTAACTATTTTAAACGGGTACCGACTTAGTAGGCCTACTTCTCGCAGAGTGGAGCCTGTCTCCACTCAGCAGCCGCCCCACATTGAGCAGACACAACGCTTCCATCCCGGCATCCTCTGCGCTGACTAGCCGCGCGCGGGAGCTAGACGTCATTCTCCGTCGTCAACCTGGCATTGCTATGGCAACGCAGTTGGCCTAGCTATGTCGCTGCAACCCGCCCCTCCATCGCGGGTGTTCATGGAACTGGTTCCCTGGGCTGACCGGGGCCGGGAAAACAACCCGATCTCGACCTTAGAGGCGCAGCCTGTAGGTTGCCGCCCCCACACCGCGCAAATTCATCCTGGAGCCCGCGAGGTTCACGTGAGCGGCGTGGCCGAGGTGTCGGCCAGCCCCGACCGAGCGCAGGTGACCGTGCGGGTGAGCAGTACCAAGGAGGCGGCGGCCGAGGCAAAGAAGAGTGTGTGCCGCCGCCTGGACTACATCACGCAGAGCCTCCAGCAACAGGGGCTGCAGGTGAGCCTTCGGGGACCGGATACAGGGCGGGTAACTGCAGCTTTGGGGATGCTTTGTTATTTCAGTATTCATTCCGGGGCGCAAAGGATGCTTGACCCTTCTAGATGAAAACCGCAGTGAACTTGAAATCTCGGGTGCAGATTGGGTAGGATTTGATCAGGTGATACTTGCTACATTGGTTTTGTTTTTCAGTTTAGAGTGATGAAAAGTTACGTGTAAATGTTTGCCTAGTAGAATGTTGGACCCTAATCCACGTCTCCCCTTTTTTCTTTATTCTGCCTGTTAAAATTGGCAGGTGAGGAGCTTGAACTGCTTCCTCCCAATCAAAGGTTTTTGTGGAGTGGTTCTTCACTGTATTATCATCTATTTTTGGTTTATGATGATGACCTCCCCAAAATTTTCCAACGTTTTACTTTTAACCTTTTTTTAGTTAAGTCACTGTATGTAGATGTCGTAGGTGAAATGGTTCTAATATCTAGACATATCTGAAACAAATCACTAAACAAAATCTGAAACAAAGCCCTCCCTCCTTTTAAGGAATGGGGCAAAAAACGGAACTGGCCCTATTTACTGCACACAGCAACTGTTAGGCATTTATAATATCCCCATTTTCCAGAATTAGATAAAACGGTGCTCAGAATTTTAAAGAACAATATTTGAAATCCTGTTCCTGAAACCACAATCGAGGTTGCTTCCATCTTTGCCACAGTTCAGATAATTACGATGAAAGAAAATTAGAAGCCACAGCCAGTCAACCATCTCAGTATTACCATTGTATAAAACAGGATCCTATCTGTAGGAACCATAGTTTTCTGGGTTAACTCTGTCTTGGTGAAAATGCCGCATAGTCTTGCTTCTTTACTAGAAATGTCATACCTTCGAAGAGCAGGTTTATATTTTTAAAAGAAAATGTAATTGTTTTTGCATTTAAAAACAGAATAACTGAAATGACGAAAGCAAGTTTTTATTTTTAAAAGAAAATGTAATTGTTTTGCGTTTAAAAACGGAATAATTGAAATGACGATAGGCAGGTTATTTTACATTTTAGTAAAGTTTAAGTGTAAATTGTAAACAATGTGAATAAAATGGGTTCAAAATGTAGGAAAAAAAATCTCCTAAGCAAATTGCACAGTTCTGTTTGAACAATGTAATGAGTTTTTTATGTCGTTGACTAGAACATAATCTGAACCCAAGTTTCTAAATTCTAATATGTAAACCAAAATAAATACAGTAATTTACATTCAAAGTCAGTGTTCTAGGCAAGGCACAAAAGGACAGTAATCTCCCAAGTTATCTTTGTTAATGGAGGAAGGCACTCACAGAGACAGCTTGTTCAACAGATAGTATAAAAATCATGTCTAGTATTTCTCAGGGTAAGTTATGGACTTCACAACGTCCTTATATGCTCTAAACATTGGAATATTTGTGTAAATATGCACTGCCCTACTCAAACACTGGCATGACAGGCGGAACCTGACCCTCTCTTCCTTATTTCCTGGCTTTGCTCCTTCCTTTTAGTCTAGAAAACTTGTATTTTATTTTTACTAGCCAAACCAAAGTCACATTCTTGTCATTCTTTTCTCAACACTAATCCCTGTTATGCAATACTCCACTTCTTTCTTCAAATAAAAGTCTCAAGTCTATTATAATTCTTGATGTACTTATCTCTCAGAATGATTGCCATTTGAATAATGCTCATATACATAGTGCATAAAATGAAAAATGCTTTTGAGAATGAGTAAAAGAATGAAACAAAGCATAAGTTATTAGCTCAATTATTTAGTAAATCATAGGTTTATGAATTTGTATGAAGACATAACAGTCAGTTTTAATATTGTTTTAATGGGAAAATGTCGTAAAGTTCTAAATAGTTTTTACTTTACCAAGAAACATTTATTAAGCACTCCCAAACACTGTTCAGAATTAAACATTACTTAACCTAATGTTGTCTTACTTCAAGGGCTGCTATAATAAAATATCACAATCCAGGTAGCTTAAGAACAATGGATATTTAGTGTTTACAGCCCCAGGAGGTCAGAAGGCTAAGGCGCTGTCAGCTTTGATTTGGTGAAGACTCAGTTCATGGTACATAGATGTGTGTCCTTTCATGGGAAAAGGGACAAGGCATTGAGGCCTCTTCTTTTTTTTTTTTTTTTTTTTTTTTTTTTGGTTTTTCGAGACAGGGTTTCTCTGTGTAACAGCCCTGGCTGTCCTGGACTTGCTTTGTAGACCAGGCTGGCCTCGAACTCACAGAGATCCGCCTGCCTCTGCCTCCCAAGTGCTGGGACTAAAGGCGTGCGCCGTGCGCCACCACGCCCGGCTTGAGGCCTCTTCTTAATGAGGACACTAATTCCATCCTCGTCATCTAAACTCAAAGACCATCTTATACCGTCACACTAGTGATTAGGATTTAATATATAATGGGGCATTCAGACATTGTAGATTATAGTGAATATTGTATTTTCTATTTTATATACAAACTTAGACCGTACACTCCAGAATTTGCCTACTCAAAATTGTATAATTTTCAATAACTATATATGCCTCAGGCAGGTTGGTAGGCAATAAGAGAGATGATATTTCTTTGAGTGTGATGAAGGGCAAAAATATTTAGAGATAATTTATCTTTTTTCTCCAAGTCTGGCTTATCAACAGCTTCTAAAGGACCAATCACA
The DNA here is from genome assembly GCA_907164525.1 of Lophiomys imhausi. NCBI lineage: Eukaryota > Metazoa > Chordata > Mammalia > Rodentia > Muridae > Lophiomys > Lophiomys imhausi. The sequence continues at coordinate 8,425,420 of CAJQZJ010033222.1, read as the reverse complement.
CAAGTATATTTAGTTTTTTTTCTTCCAATAGAAGCTTTAAAAAGCAATTATATCTTTTTTATTTATATATTAATTTTACTTTCCTTTATGTTCTTTCCTTTTTCCCCCTCTTATTAACCATAGATTATTTTCTCATACAATATAATCTGAATATAGTTTTCCCTCCCTCTAATCTTCCCAGTTCCTCCCCACTGTTTTACAGAACTGAAAAGTTGAGTTATTTTGTGGCTACTTGGGTTTATATGGTTAGTTCCATGGCTTTCCTGGTATCTTTCTGCATGACTGAAAATACTGCATCCATCCCAAGCCTTACATCATAGGATGATAAGTCATCTTAAGAGACAGCCACACTTAGTAATTGTAACATTAGAAAAAAATTCTATGGGCTGGAGACGTGGTTCAAGAGCACTTGCTGCTCTTGCCAAGGGCTTTAGTTCTATTCCTGGTACACACATGTCAGCTAATAGCCCTCTGTAACTCCAGTTTCAGGGCCTCTGATTACCTCCTCTAAATTCTATGGGCACCAAGTGCACACATGGTGCCCAGACATACATGTGAGCAAAGCACTCATACATGTAAATAAATCTAGAAGTAAAGCCTGAATGGACAGCCTAACTTCTGTTTGTGGCAAGATAAAGGCTCTAGACAAATTAACTTATATTTCTTTTTTTTTTAAATAAGTATTTTTTTTCAAGTTACATCTCAGTCGCAAACCCTTCCCTATTCCCCCTTCTTGTCCCACCCTTCCACCCTGTTCCCCCCCCAACAGCTTCTCTTTTCATTCCAACAAATGGTTCTTTCTCTTATAACAGTAAATTCTATACAAAACAGCAGAATTAAATATGCCACATTTATGAGAGTTAAATGGCCCGGTGTACCTTCCCAATGTCCAGTTCATACATATTTGGCCCCTGACTTTAACCTTCTACCTTCTAACCATCTCCATGAGTTTAAAGTTCTATAACTGACTTAGTTTTCATACTAACTTGCATCACTATTATAACCATCTTCTTAGATCTAGAACACCCTCTTGATTCCTAAACAACTCAAAATTTAGCTATGAGACTCAAGCTGTCTATTCTTCAACCACCTCAGAGAGCTGAGAAGGATAAATATATCTGATTGTATAGGAAGTGCAGGGCCTGCAGCTTCCAATACTAAGAAATGACAAACCAGTGACTACCTGGACAGTTCCCATTTTCTCTCCATACATTCCAGCATCAGTCTTCAGCCTTTTGGTCCTGTTTCTCTGACAGACATTTATTGTAGAGCAGGGATTGTGAAGGACTAACCTACCCTGTCTTGGCAGAGCTAGGCTGTCGACTTCCTTGCTACCAAGTTTTGTCCTTTTTGGACAGCAGTCTGTCTGCAGTTGAAGCAAGGAGTTTTTACATGTCAAGAGATAGGCTTGCCACTAATTCAACCATCTCACATTGGAGATTCTTCGATGCTTTTCTTCTACTTGGAGTAGAATAGGGGGTGCTGTCAGGAGCTGATATGTCACGATATCAAAAAAAAAATCTTAATTTAAGACCACATCTTTGAATGCCATATTCTGCAGATCTCTTGGGGTTTTTGAAGATGCCCTATCTATCTCTTGTATTTAGATAAGCAAATGTTGCTTGTCTCTTAACAACTTGATTACTGAGTAGCTTAGAGAATATGTGATAGACTGTCTTAGTAGCTAACAAGGTGACATGCATGCATGACTAGGAGTTTGTTTTTCTTAACTATCCTAAACATTTTACGACGGTTGGTATCAAGAGGCCAGAACTTCACATTTCATTTTTAAGTATCTCTAAGTACGATACCATTAGGAAGCGTTACCTTAAATTTTGCATCAATATACAAAGATCTATTCAAATGTGGCTAAATATACTCTTAATTTTGTATCAATAATATCTGCAGGTCTGTGGCAAGCTAATGTGGTAATCCAAAATATTGAGATCTCTCAGGGTCTGCCTGAGTCACACAGCTGCTGCTCAGGAATAGGAACATAGCTATGGCATGAGGATACTATACTACCTCTATTGTTTTTCAAAATATTCCAAGACATTGGTTTTTCGCATTCTTAAGATATTTAAGAATAAAAATAAATAAGCCAGTTATCCTAAGTAGTTAGAAAATAGTATTTTTACTGGAAACTGTAAGGGTGAATGAAGATACAGAAACCCCATGGTCTCATTCCCAGGTGTGGTGGCACGCACCTTTATTCCCAGCAGTTGGGAGGCAGAGGCAGGCAGATCTCTGTGAGTTCAAGGCCAGCCTAGTCTACAGAGTGAGTCCAGGACAGCCAGGGATGCACAGAGAAACCCTGTCTCAAAAACCAAAAAAACAAACAAACAAACAAAAAACCCATGCTCTGATGAATCAATCTGGTTTCCAGGTTATTCATACTAGTTACCAGTTGTGAAACGGCTTTCCATGTGTACAGCTAGCTATGTGTGAGTAGGAGGCAGGTTTCTCTCTGGTGAAGAGGGAAGGTGGACACAGTGTTAGAATGAACACTGATTCTGACCTAGGATTATAGGCATCAAGAGGTGCTATGCTCTGCATGGCTCCGAGGACTGACCTATCTGAGGCAGAAAAGGAATGAAGAAATGATATACACATGGACATAGACAAGCTGTGCTGATAGAGAAGCCGAGGCACCCAGGAGCTCAGTAGAGCTGGGAGGTGGGGTATTACATGTAGCTGAACAAGGAGGCAGGTTTAGTTAATTTCAGGAGCAGTCTCTAGGGTGTAAGGCGGCCATGTTTTGCATACATACACTGTCAGCATTCTGACCGGAAGAAGGCTTGGCCACTCCCAAGGGACTGAGGTATTGGGGTCCTTGATATGGCTGTGCCCATGTCAAATAATACTCATTCACCCAGGACTTTATTTGCTTTCTGTATGGAAGAACTCATGTTTAGCTTCCTTCCATATCTGTAGTAAATTCAGGGACAATCATGGTCATGTAAGTATATTTGTTGGTTGTGGGATTTTTTTATTTTTATTTTTTTGGCTCATAGTCTGAGAAGTATGAGGAAAGTATGTTAGCAGGAAAAGCATGGCAGAGTTGTGTACTGCAATATTATGGAGTCTACTTCTGTCTAATGTCTTCTCTATCCAGTCCAAATACCTTAAATATAACTTGGTTTTTATATAGTTTAATGTATTTTAATAGCAAACTTACAGGAACAGCACAGAGACAGACGACATTAAAAACATGTACTCGCATGTGGGACAACTCAGAAAAGTATAGTGAATGGATGGCGTCTACTGTATGATAAAAATGCTACAAACACTATTTAGTTGCCGTCAATAAGAAATTTACTTATTTTTAAAAAATCCAAATGCTGGCATTGTCCAGAAATTTTTAACAGGTTTACTTATAGTTGTGATAAAGTTGAACTGTTGAAATGTGTTCACTGAAACATTTTGCTTGCGTTAATGCTTTACAGCTTGCATTTATAGTAAAAATTCCCACACAAATGAAAATGGAAAAACTGCCAATACCTGATTTCTGTCCCCTATTTTTCCACTCGCAATCATAGACTTAGGTACCTTTTGACCCCATGGAAAAGATATCTAACATTCAGAACTACTGATAAAAGGAAGAAGAGGGAAAAAAAATTTTTTTTGAGAATGAAATGTTTCCCCTCATAGCGGACTCTTAAGCACGTTCTCCGCTTATGCGGCGTGCTAGCTGGATATCTTTTGGCATAATTGTTACACATTTGGCATGGATAGCACACAGGTTGGTATCTTCAAAAAGGCCAACCAGATAGGCCTCACTTGCCTCCTGCGAAACACCAATAGCAGCACTCTGGAAGCGCAGATTTGTTTTGAAGTCCTGAGCAATTTCTCGCACCAGACGTTGGAAGGGGAGCTTGAAGTTCAGTGGACTTCTGATAATGTCTGATTTCACGGGAGTGCCACAGTACCAGGCCTGTAACGATGAGGTTTCTTCACCCCTCCAGTAGAGGGCGCACACTTGCGAGCGGCTTTTGTAGCCAGTTGTTTCCTGGGTGCTTTACCACCGGTGGATTTGCGGGCAGTCTGCTTTCTACGATCCATGGTATGGGCACCTCCTTACTTACCCCCCTTCTTCGGCTGGAGCTAGCGCTGGCGTTGGAGAGCGGCGGCGGTGCGGCGACGGACAAAAGACACGCTGAGGGCCCACGGGGCCCGCTGAGGTTCCGGGCGCCCCCTCCGGTCCCTGGTCCGCGCTCCCTCCCTGCCCGGCACCGGCGCCACTAGGAGTCCCCGAAGCCCGCCTTTGGGGTGCGCGTGGGGTGGCAGGCCGCGGACCGGCGCCCGGCCTGCGTGGGGGGGGGGGGGCGATATAACTTGTTTTTAAATCATTTTAAACCAGATGATGTGTCTATTAGCCTGACTTTATGCATATGGAAGCAAAGACTCAAAAAATACTGAGTAACTTACCCAAAAGTACACATGATTGGTACTTTGTCATGTAAATCTGTACTTTCTTTTTTTTTTTTTTTCTATGCTTGCTACTGGAGTTTTTTTTTTTCCTTTATTTTTTATTTCTTCAAATTACATCTCAATCGCAGTCCCCTCCCTATCTCCCCTCCAGTCCCACCCTCCCACCCTCAACCCCCCATCCTCTTCCCTTTTTTTTTTCTTTTAAGTTTAAGGTATATCTTATTTCCCCCTACAGTTTCCCCTTTCAGTCCAACAAATGGCTCTTTCTCTTATAATAATAAAATCTGTACTTTCTATACAAGTGAAGTAAATGAGTGTAAAATGAAGTGAAAACTGATTTTTTTGAACAAGTATTGGTACACTTCTGATTGATTTTTATGACAGTTTTAAGCAAGTTTAAAACACCAAGAAAGACAGTTCATTTTGCATACTGTATGCATACTATTTCAAACTCAAGCTTCTTAATTGATAGGCAGAAACAATTGAATTTAGTAGCCAAATTTAGTAACTTTACTTGGGTACATTCTGTTTCAGGCAGAAAATGTAACTGTGACAAAGGATATCAGAAGAGTGGAAAATGCTTATCATATGGAAGCTGAGGTATGTACTGGGAAATTGGAAGCGCCTTGACCTTGTGGGGGCAACTGCAATTTAGATCATTCTTAAACTGAAGTCTACCAGAGAGATGATTCTTATGGTGATGATAAAAGAGGAGGATTCTCAAATCATTCTGATATATATCTGGTGATAACTTTAAAATAAGTTTAATGAGATCTTATTGAGAGAAATGATGTAAAATGGATACAGCTCTTATCCCTTCATCTGAAGAAATAAAAACAACATTAACATCAGAGAAATAGAACTTGAAACCACAGTGAATTTTAACATTTAATATAATAAACACCTATCAGGGTGGTTATTGTCAAAAAAGCAAGACATGGTGGTAGGCCAAGATGTGGGGAACTTAGATAGAGCCTTATATGTCACCAATGGCAACTAAAATGGTAAAGCTAGTATTGAATATAATGTGGAATTTTTCCAGAATATTAAACACATCCCCAGATGACCTAGTAGTTCCACTTATGGGTGTATGTCCAAAGGATTTTACACCATCTGGATCTGGAATACCTGTACAATAGTCTCCACGTACCTTTTCTGCAGGTGATAGGATCCAATGGTGTCTTGAAACTGCAAACAGTACTAAGGCAGTATATATTGTTTTTTCCTAAATGACCTGCAGAATTGTCACACAGTACCAGAATCAATCTCTGTTCACAAGAAATCTATTGTTTTCTTTGTGTTCTTGTGGAAAACAATGCAGAGGAAGAAACAGCAGATAAGCACCTTTAAAGTACTAAAAAGAGCCATGGAGGCTGGAGAGAGAGCTCCATTAGGAAAGGGTTCATTGTATGAGCAAAAGGCTCTCTATCCCCACGGGAGTGAGAGGGACTGGGCATGGTGGCACACTTCTTCGGGGTTGTATTTTATTAAAGACTCTCCAGCCAGCCAGTCCAGCCAGTCAGTAAGCTCCAGATCCAGTAGGAGACCCTGTCTCAAAAAATAAGATGGAGAGATAGAGGAAGATACTCCAGGTAAACTTCTGACTTCAACAAGTACATGCTCAGGCCTATGTACAAAACATATATACAGCACTCTTCTCCATATATATAAGCCATCCATCATTACACAAGTCTTTAATTTTATATTGAGGAAGAGTGGGCAGGAAAGATTGCAGGTTTTAGTCCAGCCTGAATTACATAGCCAGATCCCATCTCAAAAATAAACCATTAAAAGAAAAAACTAATATAAACCTAGAATCCTATATCCAATTTAAAAAATGCAGAAATAAAGGCTAATTAAAGGGTTGTTTTGGTTTTTTTTTGGGGGGGGGTAAGCTGAAGGAATTACCTATAGACCTGTTTTTAAGAAATATTAAATAGTATCATTTGGGCAGAAGAAAATGATATCAGAAAGAAATAGGCATCTATCTACACAAAGGAGTGAAGAACATGGAAGATGAGAATTATGTTTTAATAGATTTTTTTCTAATACATTTTTAAAATCTCAATTATAAGGATAATAACATACCAGTAGTCATAATTTTTCAGGAAGGAAAAATACAAAAGCATGCTATTTAGGCTCTTATGTGCATAATATGCCTCTTGTAAGTAGACTGGTATAAGTTAGACATATATCTTATTAATACTAAAACAGAAATGCAACTAATAAACAATGGAGGATATAAATTAGAATAATAAAAACAGAAACTAAGAAACAGAACAGACAAGTACAAAATAATAAGATCACAGGCTTACCAATAGTCACGTAAAATATGAATGATCTAATACCTCCAAGTAGAAGAAAATATTTGTCTGAGTGTGGAGGCACAGGTCTGAAAACTCCCGCAGAGGCATGGATGTGTGTGTGTGTGTGTGTGTGTGTGTGTGTGTGTGTGTGTGTGTGT
>CAJQZJ010033222.1:8407696-8418515 GCA_907164525.1 Lophiomys imhausi | reverse complement strand
TGTGTGTGTGTGTGTGTGTGTGTGTGTGTGTGTGTGTGTGTGTGTGTGTCTGTGTGTGTGTGTCTGTGTGTGTATTAACGGTTGTTTTAGAATGACTTATAGGTTGTAGTCCAGCTGGTCTCCCAATGGAAAAGCCAAGAGTCCAGTAGTTGTTCAGTCCATGAGTCAAGATGTCTTAGCTGGTCTTCAGTAAACATTAAAATCCCCAACGAGGAGGTTCTAATGTCAGTGAAGGAGTGCCTCAGCAGCAGGATAGATGAACTTGCCAGGATAGATGAACAAGCAGCCAAAAACCAAAAGCTGCTTTCATGCTGTCCAGCTTCTTGGGTTTTAGCTGATTCCAGATGCAGTCAAGTTAATAACCAAGAGCAACTCTCACAAGAAGAAATCAGTAAAAACAGTGCTCATTTGACTGATACCATCAACTTGACCTGTTTGGCATTTATAGACCACTCACTCCCAAAACAGCACAACCCATGTGTCATCTGGAACTTATTCCAAGACAGATTATATTCTGAGCCATAAAACAAGTACCAATAACCTTAAGCACATTTGAATCATTCACAGTATGTTCTCTGGCCATAATGGAATTATGTTAGAAACTAATAGCAGAAAGTTCTCAAGGGGATCCTCCAAATATTTGGAATTTAAGTACCATGTTTTTCAATAACATATGTATTGAAGAGGAAATTGGACAGGAAATTTAAAAGTATATAAGTAAATTTAAGGAAGACATCATTCCAACTGTGTAGACCTTTCCAGATATGGGAAAAGGTGGAATACTTCTCAGCTCATTCTTTGTAATCAGAAGATAACAAACCTGGGTGTGTGGGAGGTGGGGAGGGTGTATATTGAAAAGAAAACTATAGACCAGTATCAGTCAGATTGTTAAAATTATAAACAAAGTTTTAGCAAATCCAACTCAATTATGGCTACATCCAGATTCTCAGTGAGGGACTGTCTCAGTCAAATTGGCCTGCCAGCATCTCTGTGGAGGATTATGTTAATTATGTTAATTGACATGGGACAACCCTGCCCACTGTGAGTGATACCAGTCTTTGTAGTTGGGTTCTGGACTAAATGAAAATGAGCTGAGTAGTCAACATACATACACATTCATTCCCTCTCTGCTTTTGACTGGATGTCACTAGCTGCTTCATTTTCCTGTTTTGATTTCCTCTCAGTGACAGAGTGTAACCTGGAATTGTAAGACAAATAAGCCCTTTTCCTCTTAAAGGTGCTTTTGTCAAAGTTTTATTAAAGGAATAGGAAAGCAGCTGGGACTCAGATACCCAAGATAATCCATATTAGCCAAGTGTGGTTTATCCCAAGCATAAAAAGGTTGATTTAACATTTAAAAAAAAAAATTGGTCATTCTGAGTCACTGTATTAAGAAACAAGAGAGAAAAATGACAGGTTCGTTTTGGTAGATGCAGAAAAGGCATTTAATAAAATCCATCAATTCTTAATAAAAATTCTCCACAAACCCAGTATAGTGGCACACACCTTTAATCCCTGTACTTGGGAGGCAGAGGCAGGCACATCTCTAGTCCAGCCAGGCTACACTACATTGTGAGACCCTGTCTCACTCTGTCAACATTAATTAATTAATGTTAATTGATCAATTAATTAATTGGATGATTAATTAGATAATTATTTAATAATTGTTTTAAAAGCTGCTGGTAACATTATACCTTTATGGTGAAATACTAAATACTTTTTTCTTAAGACCAGGTACCATACAAAGAAGGTGGCTACTCTTATGACTTCTTTTTGGCATTGTACTTGAAATTCTAGTCGTTGTAGTTCGGGGACAGGGCAGAAAAGGATAAAAGTATCCAAATTGAGAAGGAAGAAATAAAACACTCTTTATTCAGGAATAACACAATCTAGAAAATATTATGGAAAATTATTAGAAGTAATAAAATTTAAATGCCAGGGGTACAGCTGATAAAATATGCTAACGACTATAAAACATTTCTTAGAGAAATTAAAGACCTAAAAAAAGAGAGAAATGTATCTTGTTTGTGATTTGGAAGATCCAAGATTATTGATACTTGTTCTCCCTAAAATGAGTTATACATAGATTTATTGTAATCCTATTCCATATCCTAGCTAGCTTTCAAAAATAGAAATTGGCAAACTGAATCAAAAATACATTCAGAAATGCAAAATTATCAACAACCACTTTGAAAAGTGGCCTCAGACTGAAAAACAAATGTTTCAGACATACTGTGGTTTTATCCATATAACAGAACACTTCTCAGAGTGAAACAGTTATGCACGAACATGACTGAAACTGCTCATGCAAAATACCAAGTTAAAGGAGTCTCCAAGGACAACATATTCCTGGAAAACCAAGTCTGTCAATTCAGGAACAGGTCAGTTAACTGCCAAGGGCCTGGGAGCTGAGAAAGTAGTAATAAAACTGAGATTTGTGAAATAATGGGACAGATCTAATTATTTAAATGAGGGAAGGTTCATGGCCCAAAGGAAGACTTAGAATAGCCCTCCCCACAGGGAACTCTAAATCCTGGGAGCCAGGTCCATAGCATGCTGGGGACTCTACAGTCTGACCAGAACAAACTAGGGGGTTCCACAGTTGCCAAAGGGTACCTGGGATCTGCAAGAAGCCCATCACCAGTCAGACTGGTACCCTTACCACTTTGTCTGCATCTACAGCCAATAGGGAACTTCTTTGAGGTGCTGAGCACTTCTGTTCCCCATGTAAGTGTTCCATAGGAGAGAGCGCAAAGCCACACTGGACAGATTATTCTGGCATTTGCACCCAAGTGTGGTGGCTCTGTCAGGAAAACCACACTCCATCCCTCAACACTCTGTGGCACCCTGAGTACATTGTGTGCTGTGAATGCTTCTCACCTTTTGTCAACAGCTTCTTTGAGCTGGAGGGCAGCAGTACTGAAAGGTACACTGTCATGAGTGGCTTGGCTCTGTTCTCCATCGGTTAGAAGCCTGTCACCAGCTGCTGCATCACTGTAGTGCTAAGAAGTTCCACCCCAAACACTTTAATACTCTGACTTCTGCCTCCAAGCTGCTCAACAAAGACACCTTCAAGGATCGAACAGCAGCCTCTCACTGCCAGCTCTTCAAGATCTTCTAGGCTCACTTCCTTCATAGATTCCATTCCCCAACTGCTGTGACCCAGGGACCTTGCCCAGGGGTGATGGGGCACATCCATCAGAAACTGGAACTTTGTCATCATCAGGTGCTGGCTCAGAATGGAACCAGGATGTTGACATCTTGCCAGTTTCTCAGTACTCCAGAGCCTGAGGCCCCCTTTTCTGTTTGTGTGGCTTTCCCAGGCTTCATTTTTATCTTCCTCAGAGGTGACTTCTCCAATTGGCTCCATGTGCATCCCCCTAAATGACCTGGGCAGACCAGACTAGGTCAACACCTCACACTGGAGCCTCTCTCACTCATCTTTAACCAGTGGAGTAAGGGTGGGAGAGCAGACAAGGTTAGCTGGAGGCCTTTTACCCCTATCCTTCCTGAGAGTCCTGGTTGCACCTAGCCCACCCTAGACAATGCCAGCATAAACTCACCCATCCAAGGATGCACATGCCAACATGCCACTGAATATTGTTGGGTTTCCACTTTCCCTTCTCCCAGGGTTTGAGTGACTGCCTTACTTTCTCATTGCCCTTTTTATGGATGCCTTGGGTTTACTGAGAAAGGACTCTCCAGAAATAATGTTTAATAGCCACTTTCTCCATGTCTGGAGAAGATATGAGGTGTTGAGCCGCCATGCCTCAACACTACTACATGTATTGATTTGTATACTGGTGAGGTTGCAGAAAAAGGGGAACACTCCCACATTGCTGGTGGGAGTGCAAACTTGTACAACTACTATGGAAGTCAGTCTGGAGATATCTTAGAATAGCTCTACCTCAAGACCTAGCCATACCACTCCTGGGCATATATCCAAAAAGATTCCTCACCAATCCATAAGAGGATATCTCCTCAACTATGTTCATAGCAGCAATATATGTAATAAGGAGAAACTGGAAACAACCCAGATGTCCTTCAACCAAAGAATGGATTTAAAAAAACACCTATGGTACATTTATACAACAGAATACTACTCAACTATTAGAAACCAGGAAAACATACAATTTGCAACCAAATGGATGGAACTAGAAAAGCTCATCATGAGTGAGCTAACCCAGACTCAGAAAGATACACATGGCATCTATTCATGTATAGCTGGATTTTAGCCATCCTACAATCAATAGACCCAAAAGAACAGGAACATGGCTTGGTTACCTGTTAGTGGGACACTTTATCCTAGAGGACCTGCCATGTATGCCTCCTGTGCAAGAGGAAGCTCTTAAACTTCATGTAACTAATGAACTGAGAGGGGCTGATACATGGAGGCAACACACACCGAAGGGATGGGATGGGTGGGATAGGGGGTAAAGGCTGAGAGGGAGGGGCTGGGAGGGGTGGAGGGAGGGAGCAGTAATGGAGACGTAACTTGAAATAATAAATATTTAAAACAAACAAACATGGGGGAAAAAGAGAGAGAGAAAAGAAAGGGGCATATTTTTAGCCCCTCACTGCTTCTTCTGGGCTCACCCGTCTGCCTTCTCATGAAAACTGATGTCTGATTTTGACCCAGAAGACCATAAAAGTCTCTGGTCTTGATTTCACTGGGTGTATCACTTCCTGGAGTCTGGGCAAAGGTAGGAATCATGCTAGTAGGTTTGGAAAGAAGGCCTCAAGTTGGTGCAGGGTTTTGGGTGAAGGGCAAGATCTGTCAGAGCAGTGACAAGAAGCTGCACAGCTCTCATTCTCAAGGATGAAACAGGAGCAGCCAGCCCTGGCTTTCGGGCAAAAGAAATGCACTCCAAAAGGATCCACAGGTAGATGACCTACCATGCATCAGCCTCTAGCAGAGGCCCAGTATAGTGAAGTTCCAGAAAAGTGTCCTGTCAGGCTAGGCTGGCAGCCAGCCCAGATCTGGGGAGATCAACCTGGGTACTTCAAAGGTCCGATGTTGATTGATTGGTCTTTGGGCCTGGAGAGATGTCTCAATGATTAAAGGCACTGGCTGCAACCAAGGAGTGGTACACGCATTTAATCCTGGTGCTTAGGAGGCAGAGGCAAGTGGGTCTCTGAGTTCAAAGCCAGCCTGGTCTACAGAGAGAATTCCAATACAGCCAGAGCTGCAGAGAAACCCTGCCTTGAACAAGGATCCAACCCCCTCTTCTGGATTCCACAGGCATAGCACACATATGGTGTACAGACATACATGTAGACAAACACTCACACACATAAAATAAAAGTAAGTAGATCTTAAAAGAAGACTTTTGAAAGAACATTGATGGTAAACTGAAATAAAGATACTGACTCACTAGAAGGGAGAAGTTCAGGCTTTGGAGTTTCCCAATCTATTGCAATTTAAAGTATTCTGTTGAATCTTTGCTCCCTTGCCTGTTGCTCTGAGCAGTATTTACTGTTAAAAAGCAGACAGAATATAACTGTAATTGGAACATTGATGATTAAACACAGCTGTCTGTGCTGTATGAGGTAAATTCAGCTCCTCTAGAACTGTATGTGGTAGAAGTTAGGCCTTTTTAATTAAGTAGAAGTAGGCAGTTCAGCTTAGCATAGGGATTTGGAATAGCATCCTTTGAGGTTGCTGAGCTAGAAACAGGAACTGCCCTGTTGAAGGGGTGTGGCTAAGAAGCCACAAAAGTTTCGTAGACATGTTGGTTGCCACAGCAACGGGACTGCTGGGAAATCATGAGATACTATGGACCCTCCAGACCTCCAAGGATCACGGGATAATGCCATATATAAGCCAGAGACTCCACGAGGTCGCCCCTCTTACTCTTGCCCTCACTGACTGAGAACTACTGCTAGAGAAGCACACAGCAAGGTACGCCATTAACCGAGTTTACATAAAACCTGCAGAAAAAGAGTTTTTTCAAGGCATCTGACTTGGGCTACAGAACCCCCAAAAAGCAGCTAGGTGAGTGAAGTTTGGGAGCTGTTTGGAGAGACTTTCAGCTGTGAAGTTTGCCCAGGCCAAGGAGACCATAGAGGCAAGTCTCAGCTGATGGAAAAAGCTGGCCTCAGCCTGGCGGTTGGAACAGAGTGACTTTTATAAACCAGCCACAATTTGATGGTGGAAATAAACTGACCTTACAAACTGGCCAAGTAAGGCCCAATGGATTTTAAATTTAAAAAATACTGCCTGATTAGACTGCCATAAACCAAGTCTATGCTAAGATTATTAATATCCCTTTTAAAAAGTTAAAATAGTATTAGTTAAGTGTTTTGAGATAGGTATTAGAGTGTTCTTAAATAGATATTAGAGTGTTCTAGGTAGATACTAAAGTGTTCTTAGATTATAGGGTTTAGGTTATAGGATTTAGATATTTTATAGGTGATTGATAAAAATATTCTGTTACAATTGTACATACTTGTTTTAACAAGTTAAGATTGTACAAGGCCCTTTAATAGAAAACAGTTTTCCATTAAAAGCTTACAACACTATAGTTCTGCTGAAATAGGACTGCTGCTCAATATTTTAAGGTGGATGCATAGGGAAATAGATTTACTTCTGTGTGAAGTAAGATCACTTGAAGGGGACACACACCTCAGTGATATTAGTAAAGAGTGACATACTCACCACCAATCAGAAATCTAACTGAATAAATTAGACTAAGAAGTTGGAAACGGTATCAGGATTTAAGAAATTAGCCAAACAACAAAGTTGAGCGGGAGAGCCCTCCAATTTCAGAAAAAGGTAAAATAAATAAATTTTAAAATGGTTTAAAAAAGAATTTTGAAATATGCAGGCTAATGTTAGATCATTTTAAATTTCATAATCAGAAGTCTTTAATAAGAAAATAATACAGCTATTAGCAGTAAATTTTTTTTCTTTTCTGGTATATATGTTCTCTGTTATTGTAAATGCACCTTTAATCTGTCTTTACACCTTCCTTTCTTCCTATCTTTTGTTTGTTTTGTGTTGAAATGGCTTTATTATTTCTGTTTTATTATACACTGTAATTATTTTACAGTACTTAATACTCTACCTCCCTTCAAATCTTAGTTCCTTTCAAACACCCATCACTAGGTGGGAGAGAAGAAGGTTAGAGGGGAAATGGATGTAAGTCTCTTGAACTACTCCTGCTCATTAGGGTTGTTGTGTTCTTTGGGGGCAATACCAATCTCGGTAGTCACAATATCCAGTAGTCCAGCAAACCAGCAACACCATACACAGCAAACCAGGAAACAGCAGCAGGATGAACCAGGAGCAGTTTCGGGGGAGTACCAGCAGGGAGAGCAGCAACCTCTTTCTTCTTCAGGGCTCCCCTTCCCCCTCCTGCTTCCTCAGAATTCAACTCTCTGGAGCTGGGTAAGCCACGCCCCTGCTAGCTCACGAGGCACAATTATAGTTAACACCTGTGGACTAACTGAAGCTGCCCCACACCTGGGATTAAAAGAAAAACATTTTTAGACAAAAAATTTTAAACTACATGAGCCATCAAAATAACATCAAGTATCATTTTGCTTACAGGTCTGCATTACATTTACTGAATTTGGAAAAATGCAAAATATTTGTAACTTTCTGGTTGAAAAGCTAGATAGCTCCGTTGTCATCAGCCCACCTGAGTTCTGTCACACTCCAGGTTCTGTTGAGAATCTTCGGTAAGTTAAGCACACCTTTAAATTATTCATTCTAAATAAAACTGTTGAATGCTGCAGTCCTTTTAATGTGTTATTAATCTTTCAATCCCTAAGGCGGCAAGCCTGTCTTGTTGCTGTTGAGAATGCATGGCGCAAAGCTCAAGGAGTCTGTGACCTTGTTGGCCAAACTGTGGGAAAACCTTTACTAATCAAAGAAGAAGAAACAAAAGAATGGGAAGGCCAAATTGATGGTTGTCAGTTATCCAGACTCCCAGCTTCATTAACTGTACAACAGAAAATCAAAAGTGCAACAATACATGCAGCTTCAAAAGTGTTTATTACTTTTGAGGTAAAAGGGAAAGAAAGGAAAAAAAAAGCATCTTTAAAATTCTAAACTAAAACATACTGTATTTGTATTCTTAAATCTGTTTTTGTACATTTTATAGTGCTTATGTCTGTCCTGTATATACATGTTGTATGGTATACTGATTCTCTGTAAAAATATGCCACCCTTTGAACATAATCCCTCATAATACTTAAATTCACTTTCTAGTTTCCAAAATGCTCTGAGATATATTGTGGGAAATAAATGTATTAAAACATACTTTTGTATACTGAGAATTTATATATTGAAAATAAAATTTAAAAAAACAGTTCATCTTGAATTTTTACTCCCAAAAACATGTAAGTCATATCTTGCTTTTATTTGTACAGATATGTAGAATCTGAACTACATCTCAAGAAAAAAACATCACTCATGTTCCATTAAAAAATGTGTTTTCCATTTCATCACATTCTATATATTTTTTTCTTTTAAAAATGTTTAATAAAATGTATTTTAATTATATACTTGAACTTTCCCCCAACTCTTCCCAAATCTTACTCCTGACATCTATCCAACTTTATATTCTTTCTTTTAAAAAAACAAATCATCCTTTGGCTGCAAATTGCATGATTTCCTTGTTTCTGATTCCATTGTGTAGATGTACCACAGTTTTGGGTTTTTTTGGGTTTTTTTGAGCTAACCCATACTCCAAAAGATGCACATGGCATCTATTCACTTACAACTGGATTTTAGCCATGTAGTACAGGATAACTATCCTACAACCAACACACCAAAAGGAACAGGAACATAGATCTTGTTACTTGTTAGTGGGACACTTTACCCTAATGGAGATGCCATATGGGCCCCCACTGCAAGAGGAAGCTCTTAACACTCATATGACTATAACTGAGGGGGGCTGATTTGTAGGGGCAACCCACTCCGAAGGGAAGGTGGAACTGGGAGGGGTGGAGAGAGGGGACTGTGATGGAGATTTAACTTGAAGTAATAAACATTAATTAAAAAAAAACATTAAAAAAAATCAAACCCGGGCATGGTGACCCATGCCTTTAATCCCAGCACTTGGGAGGCAGAGGCAGGAAGATCTCTGTGAGTTCTAGGCCAGCCTGGTCTACAAATTGAATCCAGCACAGCCAGGGCTATTACACATTAAAACCATGTCTTGGTTGACCTAGCAGCTCCAGTTCAAGAAGACAGGAGACATTATAAAATCATGAAGTTAATGCTAAGAAAAAAAAAATGTGGGGGAACTCAGCTTTCTAGGATAGCTGGTCCTGAAGGAGCAAGCTGGAGGGAGGAAGCTCTTCTGTGTGTGAGTCAGGAGAGACACCTTTTCATGCTGGCCTTTCTCCAAAGAAGAGCCCCAACCCTCTACCTCTGCCTGAAAAGGCTTCCCAGAAGGCCTTTGAAGTTGGAGGTGTGGCTTTTGAGAACAGGCAGGTATGACCAAGAGAAACCCTTGCTGTTTACACCCTGTGTAGGTCTGGGTGCAGAGCCCTATGGGATCTCAGCTATGTCACTGCACACCAGACCTGTTCTGTCTACTCTAGACACACACACCCTCTTCCACCCTGCCCTTCTCTATGTAATCCTATTGGAGAATGAGTAATGAAGTTGCGTTCTCAGACTTTCTGGAAGCGAGAGGAATTTGCATATAGCAAAGCATCTCCACACTCACCTAGGAAGGACATACATTTTACAAGCAACTTTTTCCCAGTCAGTGTGTCAACTTATTACCACTTAGATCACTTTCCTTGATAACTCATTGGTATATTCATGCTATAAATGATTGTGATGGATAATGAGTCACTCAAGGTCTACTTTTCTGTCCACACCCTCCTATGCTGTTTTATGAAGTAAGCAAGAAGAGAATTGGCTAAAATACTAAAAACACCAAGAGAGAGAAATCCTACCAAAATAGAATTCTGTACTCTCTGAAACTGGTGTTTAAAAGTTAAATAGAAGAAAACAACACTGTTACACACATGTGTAACCTCAGTGCTCAGGAAGCAGAGGCAGTAGAATCACTACAAGTCAGAAACCAAGGGGGAGGTCATACAACAGCAAAATCAAGAAGACATTTAAATATTTTTTAAAACATTATCAGAATAGTTCTACCTCAAGACCCAGCCATACCACTCCTGGGTATACATCCAAATGATTCCTCACCAATCCACAAGGACGTCTCCTCAACTATGTTCATAGCAGCTTTTTTTGTAATAGCTAGAAGCTGGAAACAACCCAGATGTCCCTCAACCCATGAATGGATAAAAAAGCTCTGGTACATTTACACAATGGAATTGTACTCAGTCACCAGAAACAAGAAAATCCAATTTGCTGCCAAATGGATGGAACTAGAAAAGCTCATCCTGAGTGAACTAACCAAGACCCAGAAAGATGCACATGGCATCTATTCACTTATAACTGGATTTTAGTTATATAGTACAGGATAACTATCCTACAACCAACAGACTGAAAGGAACAGGAACATAGACTTTGTTACTTGTTAGTGGGACACTTTGTCCTATTGGAGCTGCCATGTAGGTCCCCAGTGCAAGAGGAAGCTCTTAGCCCTCATACGGCTGCTGAACTGAAGGGGGCTGATATGTAGGGTACCCCACACCTGAGGAGTAGGATAGGTGGGAGAAGGTGGGAGGGTGAGAGGGTGGAACCGGGAGGGGTAGAGGGAAGGGACTATGATGGAGATGTAAATTGAGGTAATAAATAAACAATAAAATTAAATAAATAAAATAAAGTAAAACAAAACCATGTCTTGGAAAAAAAACAAAATAAAACCACAAAGCGTGCTTGCAC
>CAJQZJ010033222.1:8341347-8405808 GCA_907164525.1 Lophiomys imhausi | reverse complement strand
CACACACACACACACACACACACACTCATATGTCTGGCTGGTTTATGGTTCTATAACAAAAGTTGAAAGCATGGTATATCTATGGACAGACAGTCTTTTAAGGTTAGCTAGCAGAATTTAAAGATTATTTATGTGTGTAAGTAAATGCCACAGCGTGCATGTGGGAGTCACATGCCCAGCTTTATAGAGTCAGTTTCACCTTCAACCCTGCTCAAGTGATGCCTTTCTGGTTTCTGCTGATAACAGTGTAAACTCCAGACAAACTGGACAAGAGCTTCCTGTCAGCCCTCCTGTCCCTGCCTCTCACGTTGTCATAGGTTACAGATGAAGACTAGGGGTATAAAGTTCTTTGTCAGCTGATAGCAATTTAATGTTTGACTGCTGTGTAACAAGACTTTTCCTGGTTGTGTCTTCAACACACACATGCACTCACTCCAGATAGAGAGCCCATGATTGAGCAAAGTATGAATACCACCAAAGTACAACTGGTGAACCAATGAATTTATAAGGGTTGCTTACAGGAATGTGGATGAGAGTTAAAGGAGCAGAAATGACTCAAAGACAGCTACATCACCAAAGCCCACCCAGTATGGGTGACAGCTCACAAAAGCTGGGAACCCAGAGTACTCTGCATGGCCTGCAGGTAGCTCAGCAGGCTGGAAAGTATCCTTTCCAGGTATCTCAATTGGTCTAAACCTCTTCCAGGCAGCTCTGCTGGTTTCTGTTTCTTGCAGGCAGCAGATTGGCTTATCTGAGAGGGATCTTTACTCTTGACAGGGAGGAGCCCCGTAAACCTGGTCAGTTTTAGAGATTTCCTTTTTGAAGCTCTTTTGAGTCGTTTGACTTCTGCCTTAAAGAGTTTACCTGAAAGAAAACTGCTAGACAACACGAACAAAGTGTACACTAGTCTCATGATGAATTACTTAAGAGACTTCACTTTAAAACCTACTAGAAAAAGCCTTTTCTGTCCCTACTCCTGACAGAATCTCTTCTCATGAGCCCCCCTTTTTAAAATGTACAAAATAAATGTACAAAAAAGCAGAGCATCGCAATTTGTTTTTGAAAGGCAAAAGATTGCTTTTCTAAGTATATTTAAAAACAGACTCACTATTTTTAAGCATTTTTAAAAGAGGAAATTCTATTAAGGTTTATTTATAGTAATTACTGATAAAATTAGGAGTCTACTTAGTCATAACCGTAAGTCTCTTGTAGTTGTTGTTTAGCTTACTTTTATGACTATTCTTATATGACAGTTAGTTTGAGTAGAATTTAAATAGATAAGAGCTGGAAAATAATGTATAATTCAAGATATAGCCCCTGATAATTTCATAAAAATTTCTGTGTCCTCTGGAATGTAGGTCAAAGAAATCCCATTTCAGTCAGTTTTCTTTTGTTGTTGTTGGAGTTGTTGGGAGTTTTTTTTTTTCTCTTTTTGGGTGGGGAGGGGGCAAGAATTTGATACTAAGCATCCAGAAACATAAACCATAAATTATAAGGTCAAGACAAAATTGATATATTTCATACAATGCAATTTTGATGGAAAGTGAATGGTTCTTTATTTGTGCTAGGGAAAAAAAACCAGTTAGTTTAAATAAAATAACTTAGATACTTTTCTACTTATAACTCAGTGTAGCCTAAATTAGTTCAAAATGTTAGGTGTGTTAAATGATAGTGACTAATCCACTTCTGAGACTCTCATAATGAGGTAATAGACATCTATCAGGAAGAAAAAAATATTCTCTTCTTTAGATTTACTTTTTGTTTATGCACAATGGATGCATATGTGCTACGCACCTTCAAAAGCCAGAAGAGAGCATTAGATCTCCCTGACCAACAGTTGCAGGCCGTGCCCAGTGTGTGTGCCAGGAACTAAACTCCAGTCCCCTGAAAGAGCAGCAAGTGCTCTTAACTACCTAGCCATCTCTTCATCACTAAGAAATACTCTCTTAAACACTGTTCATCAGAAAGATATTTGTTTCCGTATATTTGTCCCAGGAGATTTCTACCCATCTGGCACACACCATCCAGGGATCAATCTTGCCTCTGCCATTGCCCCAGAACCAACGTCACCTCCCTGATCCCAGTGGTCCTACAAAGCCAAACACTCTTGACTTGCTGACCACCAGAGGTACTTGTGTCTTCCTCAACAAATAGCGTTGTTATTATATAAACCAATCTGACTAGGTAGATGAGAGGATTAAAAACAACCTGAGCTGGGTTAGAGTCCAACTCCTAGGAGCTGACTCTCAGTGTTGTGGTCTTCAGCCATGCCGCCACTCTACCCTTCAATCTCTATCTCCCTCGTAGTAATGAGTGCCCAATCTCTTCAGATTTTCTCAGGAAAGAATTAATGAGTGAACCAGATGCTTCTGACAGTATTCCTTCAGGTCACTTCCTATCTGGTTACCTGCCAGCTTGGGTCCCTGATTTGGACCAACATTCCAAACTCCCTTTTCCAACTCAGCAGGAAGCAGCTTAACTGGACTACCGGCACCCCTTATCATCAATAGAAGGCTAGAATGTCAGGTCCCCAAATCAGGCCTGAAAGTGGTGGTGCTGGTGCCAAGGAGTCAGCTTCGACCCTAGCTGGGTTTTGTTAAGTGACAGAAACCTAAAGCGTTTTTGTTTTTTTTTTTTGTTTTTTTTTTTTTTCAGAAGCCCTTACAGGACTGCTGAATACTCCTAACAGCAACTGTCGGTACTTCCTCTGCCTGAAAAAGTTCCCAAGATGACCACCTGGCTTTACCAGCTTCTGAGCAGCCCCCGCTCCCCCATTCCTCCCCAACCCCCATTCCGAATTCTCCCCCACCCCCATCTCACCCTGCCCCCATGCCATCCACCTATATAAAACCCCATAAGCTTTTGCTTGTGGGCACCATCCTCCACAGTGGAAGGCAGCTGGGCAGTTAGGGTTCTTTCCACAGAGTGGCTGTGTTTGGTGTTTTGTTTTGCACCTACTTACACCAACCAACTGTTCCTAAATAAGTATGCAACTTTTATAAGAACAATTTCACATCAAAAATGCAATTTTAAATGCACACTAATTCATTGTGGGGGAAGAGTAAGCAAGATGGTGTATTATTGGCTACCATGGTTTTTAAATTTGTTAGGATTTCATATGCTCAGTATAATTGATGGGAACTAGGGAAGCAAGGAGGGAATTTTATATCATATGTGATTAAAAAAAAAAAAAAAAAGCTGGGGAGGCAAGAGAATATGCTGACCTGGACTGATCCTGAAACCAGGTAATCATACAGAATTAAAGAAATCTCCCAACTGTCAATGACTTCCTATCTAATGTAGCAGATGTGGGTGTGGGCTGTCTTTCTTTCAAAATAGAAGTGACCTTTAGAAATAAGATTCTAGTACCTAATCTATCCTCTTTCTCCTTGACAGTTTTGGACAGGAAATAGGGAAATAGTTCCAGCATTTCATGTATATAAGTTTTATCCTGATCACATTAATTGCAACCTAATTAATTTTTATGTCTTTCCACATGACAGTCAATTCCTCATATTAGACAGTTTTTCAGTGTCTGGTTAATAGAAGGAAAACCGTCGGTCAGAGATTGTACTTTACTTTCAAACAGGGACCATCAATAGCAGAATACCTGAATGCTGGTTTACACAGAATCAGGAAAGGGAAAGACAGTGTTGATTCCAGATGTCTGTCCATTTGTGCTGTGTTTGCATAGTATCTTTCATGAGCATGCTATTTCTCCAAAGCCCATCTTTCTCACAAGAACATCGAAGCAAGGAGCACAACTCAGTGATAGAGTGCTTACTTAACATGCATAAGGCACTGGTCTGGAAAAAAAAAAAAACTCTATAGCTATATGAAAGCATGCATTTCATTGTGTAAACTACACTCACTGTATGTTAGAACTATGTCTGTTACAAGCCTATTACATCAGCAATAAATTTGTCTCTTTGCCTATACCTCCTGTTGCCACTGAAGATAATACATATGTGTGCTGAAGCCATAAACTTCTGCCCAGAAAAAAAAATGTTTTGGAAGTCTTCATGCAGCCATTGTAAAAGAGCATTTAATAAATTTAGTTAACTTACAACTTTTAATAAACGTACTTAAATTGAGTGTTTCCATTGGAATTAATTTAATTCCAAAGCTTATTTAGAAAACCATATTTGTACTTGATAGTAATAATGTGTAGCAATACACACAGTCATACTTTTCCCTTCTACTGAATAAATCTAATACAATTCCATCTTAAAATAATTAGTGCAGTGATTCAAATAAATCAACTCAAGCCCAAGGAAAGAAAAACTATCAAAGGCATTTTTAAAGCTTATGCTAAATTAATCATATAAAGTTCAAGGTACTACATTCCAAATGGATCAGGGAGTGAAATATAATTAATTCAGAGTTGACTGTCAACCAAATAAAATAAAAAATCATTTTTAACATATCAAATGCCACCCTTACTTCAATATCTGCAAAACAGATTTCTTCATTTCCATTGTACCCATTCCTAAAATGATATATTTGGTGATTCAAATTCATGCAGTTGGCAATAGTCAGTTTTAATCCACAGCTGAAATTTTTAACAAGAATTTTTGGTGAAAACCACAAGGTCAGCATATATTTGAAGAATGATATATTGGTTTCATTATACAGAAATTTTGGGAAGTCACAAATTCCAAAGTGTTAATCCTCTTATTAAACACTGTAGTCATTTAAATATTCCTTTATTTAATATTTAACTTAAGAAGAAATAGAGAATTGAGTCTACTCTCAATTGTTTTATCGACATAATTAGGTACTTCCTTCACTGGTCTATTGTTGGACCCTGCTGTTAAGGTAGAAGACTGGCATTACCAAAAAGCCCCTGAGCTTGGTGGTAAATGACTGACTCCCTTTTCTCAGCAGGGTTCCCTCTTCCCTCATCTAGGGAATCCCAAACCCCACACCCTCTATCTGAGGATTGTTGCATAGCCCTTAGGGAAGTTACAGGCAACCTTTTTTTTTTTAACTTTATTTTTTATTTCTTCAAGTTACATCTCAATCGCAATCCCCTCCCTACTGCCCCCTCCAGTCCCATCCTCCCACCCTCTTCCACCTCAACCTACCCATCCCCTTCCTTTTTTTTTAAGTTTAAGGTATCTCCCCCCACCCCAAAAGCTCCCCCTTTCAGTCCAATAAATGGGAGAGATGGCTCATCCGTTAAAGGCTAGGCTCACAACCAAAACAGGCAACCTTTTTCCCATCCAGTGAGCACCTGAGATTCCAGGAATACCCTCCCCATGCTAATGAGATCTCTGGGTGCCTTGGCTTTCAGTTTTGTCCCTACTTCTAACCACCGTACCTAGAGTTCTTCCCCAACCCACCCCTTGCTGCCCAAGGATAATTAGATACCGTATTCCCTTTCTTATGATAGTACTATGCTACAACATATAAATAATCTCTGACAATATTAGTCACCTCCAAAACCCCTCCCATTGCCCAAGGTTTATAATGCCCCTTTTCAGGAAATAAACTCTCCATCCCCAATCCTCCACTATGGTTGTCTGAGACTCACTGTTTATTTTGGGCTTGGTGATGAAGAACTCATGGCTGGATCTGCCTGCCTAGCTAGGCTTGCTTAGGGTTTAGGCTCCTGCCTTGACACCAACACCTCTGTTACCCAGCCAGGTCTCCTACTGCCAGCAGCTGAGGCTTGTCTCTGACCCCCAGAGCACCAGATCGTACCTCTGCCACCACAGCCACTGCTGCCTAGCCAGCCTCTTGTCTCGCGATCAGTCACTCCAGTGGCCAAGCTTCCACAGCTCTCCTGCCTCATTCGCCACAGTGCCCACCTGTGGCGGCTTGTTGGTGGCTGTTTCTGAAACAGCATCAGATTTTCCCAGCTGTTTGGCTCCATCCATGAGCTCTGAGCTCCTTGAAGCTGCCCAACCTAGCACTGGCAGCTTAGTTAAAAGAGCAGTAACCTTTCACTACATGACAGAGAGAGTTACCCTAACTCTCCTGCTTGCTTAATAAAAGAATTATAACTCTTGGCAGTGGAGAAAATCCTTTCTGCTGCCTCTCTGGGGTATCCTGTAGCATTGGACAGATGCCCTCCTGTGTTCCACCCTTTTCTGCCTGGACCTGCATATAGCCCTGACCTCCTGGAGGAGGAGTGGGCACTTCCGTTTTGGTCTCTGACAAGGCCAGAGCCCTACCGAAAGCTGCAGAATGACAGTCTACATCGATTCTTTTAAAAAACTTTTTAATTCTTTGTGAATTTCATATCATTCATCCCAATCCCATCCATCTCCCCATCCCTTTTTATCCACCCTCTTGCCTTTACAACCTGCCACCCAAAATAAAATAAAATAAAATAAATAACAAGAAAAGTGATCTCATTGTGGAAGCTATAGTGCACCATTATGTCCCACAGTATACTCTTTTGCCCACACTTCTTTACTTGCAAATACTCATTGAAATGAGTTTTTGGTCTGGTTTGAGGCCTCTGGCTTCTGCCACACCACCAATACTGAATCTTCACTGGAACTCCTCCCAGATATCATGTTGTTTCCCTGTGTCATGGAGATCCTGCAGCTTTGGATCTGCAGGACCAGCCTCTCCACATGCTCCAGTGGTTCATGAATGAGGTAGATGTTGGGGTGGACAAACTCAAAGCCCTGGATCTGGACCTGGGTGGTAGTTGAGTTGTTCAGCCTGCCAGCTGTCAGCAACCACACCACCATGGTGAGCTGTCCAGCACTTCCCCAGCTCACTCACCCTAATGCTGCGGCCGACAAGGGGCAAGGCCATCTTTCCCATTTTCCTGCCACCAGGGCCAGCTCTACTGTGCTGCCCAGGTGAGGTGTAGGGCCTGGTCTCCCAAGTGCTGAAGCTGGTGAGAGGCTCATATACTGTTCAGTGATGATACTGTGAATGCTACAATGACTACACAACGGACTGAGAACACACACAGCTAGCTCTGAGAGTTGGGCAATGCTCACCTTCACACAACCACAGCTTCCCTGCCAACAGGAAGCTAGAAATGCTAGTAGCACCCACAGGGCCAAGTCACTTTTCACTGTGGAAGGAGCAGACAGGTAGAAGTTGGGAACAATAAATTTCTTGAAAGACAATAATTGTTATAGGTCTTATCACTTCCAGAAATCTAGATGGAAGTAGGCAACATTTTCAATGCTCAAGTATTGGTTTCCTGCTTAAAAGACTATTGATTATTATTTTTGAACACTCAGACAAGTGCATGTTAGGACTGGAAATAACTATGTACAAGCTAAAGAATTGTTAAATAATCTGAGAGATGAGATTTATTATAATTAAGTTATACTTGAAAGCAATATCACTTATGTAGAAATATCAGATGTTAAAATGCTTGAAATGAATTAATAAAACATGAGAAACTAGAAAAACCTTTTTTAATGAAATAAAGATCAAATTCTAAAGTCCATTTCCCCTTTCACTACTACCCTGCTTCATGAGCAGTGCAAAGTTGTGTTCACAAAGATGCCTTTTTTTTCAGTCATGTATAGTCAAGACGAACAGCCCCAAAGTCTGCATGTGGTAAAAGACACAAATGAATCTAATACCACAGTCAAGGTCAGACATCTGTTCATTTTTGCCAATGAGAAGTTGAATTTTTATGACAGAAGGGGTTTCATGACTGATTTGCGGGAAATGGACTTTGTAATTACAAATATAAATATGGTATTTCCTAAAATAATATGAACTAAGGCATTTATGTTACTTATATCATGCAGTTCTATTTTTATACTCTTCACCAAAAATATATCTTTTCTAGCCAAACCCAGAGTAACTCAAGACAATATTTCTGAATGGATGTTAAGTTACCTAATTGTTTCCTGCAGTTTTCTCATAGAAAAAAACCAAACCAAACCAAACCAAACCAACCAAACAAACAAACAAACAAAAAAAAACCCAAAACAAAATTGAAATAAAAATTTCAAAAGTGAATTCTTTTTTCAAGGTATTAAAGGGACTTTGCATAGACATTTTGCATACCATGAAGCCAGCTTGCCTGAGGGCAATAGCTTCCTTACACAGAAATTATTTAGACTGCTTTTATTCTCGAGATATTTATGGATTTAAATCCATTGATTGCACTATTACATGAAAATTTACATAAAGATCACATATGAAGACTCTAGATACTCAGATATATAAAGCTATTAATACAAAGAAGGGGATTACTCCTCTGACATATTCTATTCCTAGTGAAACTGAGGAGTTAAGAAAACTTAATCTGCCTTGTTTTTTTTTTATTTAGCAGGCAAGTTCTCACTCTGTTTGTTGCTCAGGCTGGCCCATAACACCTGGGTTCAAGCAACCCTCTTTTCAGGCTCCCAAGCAGCAGCACACTGTCTCCTCTTTTTAAACAAAAACTTACCTATACTTTTCATTTCCTGGCTTAGAATGATTATGTAAAAGTAACATGTATTTCCTAATGACAGGATACAGCAGTAAGATAAACTACTAGAATCTTGGTAAATCTTTTTAAAGATTTGTTTTCATTTTTAAAAATTATGTGTGTATATATGTTGTGTGTGTGTGTGAATATGTGCACAGGTATGTAGATGGCATCAGAGGACAGAGATGCCATATCCCTCCAGAACCAGAGGTACAGGTGATTTTGACCCATCCGATGTGTATGCTGGGAACCCAATTCTGGTCTTCTACAAGAGCAGTACCTGCTTTTAACAACTGACCTATCTCTCTAGACCTAAGAAACCTGGTAAACCTTACAAATAATCAGAATATATTTTTCCTAACCTTTATTTTACACCCAAAAAATGTAAGTACGATGTGTTTTATAAGTTAACTCAAAATATATTTTGAAAAGGGTACATGAAAATTGAATAAAAATCCAAAGGCAAAATATGAAAGCAGATCATTTCCTCTAGTCTTCAACTTCCTGTGTGTAGTAGTGAATGCTTTCTATGCACCATCAATACCTGCATTCTCCAAAGCTTTTCTGGTGGTCAGGAATGTGCAGCTTAGTGTGCTGAGTATGCTTGAGGTTCTGGGGTCAGTTCCCAGCACTCTCTCCTAAATACTCAGAACTAAAAAATAACAAAACTTTTAAAATATGTTGTTTAGTAGTTCTCTCTCCTGGGCAATGAGACACTTTTCACTGATGGTACTGCTTCGTAGACCCCCCCCCCGACAATGAATGAGGAGGCTCTTGGCCCTCATACGACCTCTCAACTGAGATGAGGGACTGTTATATAAGAACACCCCACCCCAGAGAAATGGGATGGAAGGGTTAGGAGGTAAAGAAAAAAAAATGAAATGTGATGTTTCGGCCTTTTACTACTAATTGTCATAAACTGTTTAGGATAATTAAGAAATGCAAACTAATGGTTATGCAAGCCGGTCATTCTGTTAGGTACTATGACAGCCTATTATAGTTATTTTCTAAACTAATCAGAAATAAACCTGCTAAGAGACAAGGAACATCTGCTTACCCTAATATAAGAGATAGATAGGGCCTCTTCAAAAACCTCAAGAGATCTGCAGAATATGGCATTCAAAGATGTTTTCGTAACTTTAGATTTTTTTATATCAAGACATATCAACTCCTGACAGCACCCCCTATTCTCCTCCAAGTAGAAGATGAGCATCGAAGATTCTCTAGTGAGAGATGATTGAATTAGTCACAAGCCTATCTCTTGGTAGGAAAAGCCCCTTGCTCCAACTGTAGACAGAATGCTGTCCAAAAAGGACAAAACCTGGAAGCAGGTAAGTCGACAACCTAGCTCTGCCAAGACAGGGTAGGTAAGTCCTTCATAACCCCTGCTCTACAATCAATGTCTGTCAGAGAAACGGGGCCAAACGACTAAAGATCAATGCTGGAATGTATGGAGAGAAAATGGGAACTGTCCAGGCAGCCACTGGTATGTCATTTCTTAGTTTTGGAAGCTGCAGGCCCTGTACTTCCTATAAAATCAGATATATTTATCCCTCTCAGGTCTCTGAGGTGGTTGAAGAACAGATAGCTAGAGTCTCATAATTTAATTTTGAGTTGTTTAGGAGTCAAGAGAGTGCTATAGATCTAAGAAGATACTTTTAAAATTGTGTTGCAAGTTAGTATGAATGTTGAGTCAGATATAGAACTTTAAACTCATGGAGATGGTTAGATAGTAGAATGTTAAAGTCAGGTGCCAAATACATATGGACTGGTCATTGGGAATGTACGCTAAGCCATATAACCCTCATAACTGTGGCCTAATTACCTCTGTTGTTTTGTATTGTATTTATTATTATAAGAGAAAGAGCCATTTGTTGGACTGAAAGGGGAAACTGTAGGGGGAAATAAGATACACCTTAAACTTAAAAGAAAAAAAAAAAGGGAAGAGGATGGGGGGTTGAGGGTGGGAGCGTGGGACAGGAGGGGGAATAGGGAGGGGACTGCGATTGAGATGTAACTTGAAGAAATAAAAAATAAAGGAAAAAATGTTTATGTTCGTTAATAAGATAAAGGTTAGAGCTGTCATTTCTAAGAAAGCTAACTTATATACTATGTAATTCCATCAAAACTAAGAGGAAATAAGCTTCTTGTAAAACAAGAACATTAAATACATAAGCAGGAACGATGCCATGCCCAACAAATTTGCAGTTGTTCTTAGAATAAGACATCACAGTTTAAGAATATTTCATCTCAAGAATGTAATTATTCAATCTGTTTACATAACATTTTCCTGGATATTTTTTCTTTAGAACTTTGTCTTAAATGACCAAACAAAATCTATTTTTTTCTGATTCAAATTTGTAAGGTACAATACACCAAAAATCAAGAAAACACCAAGTAATTGTGTTCAGAATAGCTAATAATTTTCACATATGCTTGTTTTCTTACAAAGTGACAGCAGCAGCAAACTCATCAATATGGGAATCAAATCAAAGATGGGCATGACAGTGAACATGGGAAACCATGACACTATGATATATAAAAAGAAGCCCAAGGTGGGGAAGATGGCCACAGAACTACATGATTAGGATTAGAAATAAGATGAAAAGCCCACCCGAGAACATAGGGCATATGTGATCCATCTTATGGGCGTTTGTACCACAGCCATGCACAGATGGCATGGGATTGGAAGAAGAGTAATGGCTATGATCAGTATGTAAAAGAACACCAGAAAACCGTTTGTATAATCTAGAACAGTGGTTCTCAGCCTGGGGAATTGTGATCCCTCAGGCAAACCTCTATGTCCAAAAAATTTGCATTATGATGTAATGAGAATTTTTGGTTTCTTTAAAAACACAGAAATGTTATGTGAATGTTTTTGTTTTAATCCTAGGGATATGGGGCTGCTTCAGATTATCCACCGAAGCTGCGGATGTATCATTTGCCTTGGGCTCTAGCAGGGGTGTCTGAGGACTCTTGAGGGTGTAAAGAACCCTAAGAGGGCTTGCAGCAGCTGCTGCTCCCCCATTGCTCTTGTTGCCTCTGCTGCTGTTGCTGCTGCTGCTGGTGCTATTTGCTGGATTATTGGTTGTTTGTTGGAGATATCCTGATGACAAGGATCAAGCTTTCCCCAAGGACTGCGATGCCCCTAATATCAGGAAATGGTCTAACAAGATAGATGTCCCTTTCCCCTCTATTCTTCTTTCTCTCCTACCTAGTACTGGAGGGTTGGAAGGAATTGGAGTGGAAAAGGATGGTAGGAAAAAGAACCCAATCAAGTAGCCAAAAATCACAGCTACATTATGATTCATAACAGTAGCAAAGGTACAGTTATGTAGTAGGAATGGGAATAATTTTATGGTTTGGGGATCACTACAACATGAGTAATTCTATTAAAGGGTCACAGCATCAGGAAAGTTGAGAATTACCGATATAGAAGAAGCAAGTGAGCAACCAGCTGAGTTAGCTGTTTAGAAGAGAGAAAGAACCTGAGATGATCAAAAGTGGGAAATTAGACCCTTGAGAAAACGTGAACTTTTTTGGTACTTGTCTTTAGAGGTAATTAAAGACCACATAGGACATGAAAAATATTCTAGAAAAAAATACTTCTAGAGGTAATTAAAGACTACATAGGAGATGAAAAATATTCTAGAAAGAAAATGTCTTACTAAAACTTCATCCTGAAGGAAAGTGCTGGTTCTTTTATCAACTTGACACAAACTAAAGTCACCCGGGAAGAGAAAATCTCAAATGAAGAATTGCTTCTATCAAATTGGACTGTGGGCATTGTTTTGGGAGAATGCATTTCCTTGTTTAAGGATTGATATGGGCAGGTCCAGCTTAGCCCATTATAGGCAGTGTCATCCTGGGCAGGTGGCCTGTGTTGTATAAGGTGGCAGGCTGAACAAGTTATGGCAACCAAGCTATTCACCAGGATTTCTCAATGGCCTCTGCTTCATTCAATTCCTGGCTCCAACTTTCCTTAATGATGGACTATAAACTGTAAACCAAATAAACTCTTTCCTCCCCCAAGTTGTTTCTGGTTAGTGTTTTATCACAGCAACAGAAATCCAACAGCTATCTAATTGGACTTAAGGTCCATTCAACAGGAGGGAAATCATGCCTGATACTAGAAACCTAGTCAAATTCTAAGGATGAGTGAAGTCATGGATCTTAGAAGAGAACCCATTACCACCATTTTATTAAACCAGTACAATTCCTAACTACATTCTGAAACTTATGCTCACTCCTCATCAAAGCAGCTTCTCTTTACGGCAAATGGAAATTTTTATAGAAAATCACAACTGGACTTAATACAGATAGATTAGGGGAGCTCAGCTCCCAAGGATAAGTCTTCAATACAACTGCACCTAAGGCTCAGGGAACAATGTGGGTCAGTTTTGGAGACTGTAAGAGTTAAAAGACCAGAATGTCAGTTTTGAACATGTCTCCTAAATATGGCTGCCTAAGTAAGACTTGAAAAATGACAATATCAATAGAAATACTAATGTGGATGGGGAAAAAAAATCTCATGGAGTCATTGTACCTCTATATTAAAAAAAAAAAACCCAACTCCTACAGGTAGAGAGGTAGAGAGGAGGGAAGGAGGGAAGGAGAAAGGGAGGGAGGGAGGAAGCGAGAGAGAATATGAATGAATGAGTCTCTCCTAGGGACCAGCCTCCTACTCATTATCCAATACAAAGTGGTCAGCCCTATAACCACACACTCACAAACAAAAATGGACTCAGCAATTGTATTTATATGTGTGCATCTAAATATTTATAGAATAATAAAGAAAAGGCCATCATTTTTTTAATGGGATAGACATGGGAAGGGTTGGAGAGAGAAAAGGGAAATGATAAAACTATGTTTTAGTTAAAATGTCAAATTAAAAATAGGAATTATAGTCTAAAGAAAATCTTGTCTAAAAATGAATTTTAACTTTGAAAATTAGTCTTATCTGAGTTTTGGTATTATGACATCCAGCATATTAAATAATTTACCTGATCTTTTGATTTAAAAGATGTTTTGTTATGGCAGCCGTATCTTCTAAGGAATAGAGCTTCCCAGGCTGCAAAGATCTATTCCACAAAGGGTCTGACATTTCTGTGCTAACTTCAGTGGAGCTGTTTTACCTATAATTCCATTTCTACTGTTCATTAGTTGATGATTTCATTCATGTAAAAAAAAAATCACTACATCATTCCAAAAGAATAAAACATGAGCCGGGCGGTGGTGGCGCACGCCTTTAATCCCAGCACTCGGGAGGAGGAGGCAGGCGGATCTCTGTGAGTTTGAGGCCAGCCTGGTCTACAAAGCGAGTCCAGGACAGCCAGGGCTGTTACACAGAGAAATCCTGTCTCGAAAAACCAAAAAAAAAAAAAAGAATAAAACACGACACACAAATACAGAAGTGCTTGTAAAATTTTCAATAAATGGTCGATTTCCTTCTCAGGTGATTACATCACTTAGATTATAAGTCAACAAACTTTTAGGTGCCAATTTATATAACAGCAGTTAAATTTTAGTTTTATAACCTAGATACACAGGCAGAACTGTTATCAAACTATCATCAAGCGTAAACTTTAATCTGTATCACATGGAGTCTGTACACCAGGCTGCAAACAATCTGAGTTATAAACATACGAAATTGGCAGAGATTCAAAGACAGAAGTTGAAAAAGATGGCAATCTTGTAAAAACAAGAGCAAGACCTCATGACCCATGTAAAACCAGGGACTTCTTAAGATGGGAATTCGCGTTTTCCCTGGCAGAACTCCATCTGCAGGGAGCTTATCAGACAGGAGCCCAGCAGCTGCATTCTGAATCCCATTACAGTGAGTGGATGTTCGTGTCCCTAGAGTGTGCCTGGTCTAAGCAAGGTTGAGGATTTTTTTTTTTTAAGTAGGTGCACATCTGAGAGACAATACCCTCCTCAAGCAATACCCAAGGATTTTAAGTAGATGCACATCTAAGAGACAAGAAACTCCTCTCAAGAGTTGGACCAGAAGCTCTATCAAACCTTCAAGCTTGAAAAGCAGATAAAATACTCCCTAACCTGTTTCCCTTCTTTGGGGGCAGACTTTATAGTCACACTAATGGATCTCATGGCCTCTCTTGGTTTCCTCTTGTTTCATTCATCGGTATCCTTTATTAAAATCCTTGACTATTTAATTACATCTTGACATCTACTTTTTAAAGTTCACAGATTAACCCATAAATATAGTATGATTTGTGCCAGATACATGAAATTTTGTTAAATCCTAGATTATAAAATGGCCATGGCACCAGAAGGTCCTCTTGTTTTTTTTTGTCTTATAGTAAAACCCAAAATCAACCAGAACCGCCTCAACACTTTAGAGGATGATACACAAGTAGAAGAAGCCAGACACTATTCAGTCACCTTCTTTGGCAGAGGAGTGTAAATTACTTCATCTGTGTTTCTCTAATGCAACATGGAATAATTACACTGACCCCTTGAACTTGCAAAAACTAAATGAGCTCCATAAACATGCAGGCTAGTGCCCAATGTATCATTCTTAATTAACAAGAAAAGCCATTGTTCTTATTTTCAGTGATTTTGGCACTGGAGAAAAGCTTGGCAAGAGATCTAGGACAGAAAATACACATCTAACTGAAAAATAAAAACAAACAAAAACCCAGAAGAGATTAGCTAGAGAACTGACCAAACCTGTTCATTTAGCTAGTGAGATTACATCAGTTGCTGAAATTTTTGCTGGCTTTACTTAACACTTGTTATTAATTATACTGTTTTCCAGTGAAATAATTAGCATTATTCCATTTTGTTAAAAAAAATCCACTAGAATGGGAATTTAATGTTTGGTTCCCAATTAGTAATGACGGAAATACATCTAAATTTTGCAAGTGTTTTTATTAAGTGAGGACGATTACCACAGGGATTACCAGGCTCATATATAAAAACCAAACTCAGAACCACACAGATCTGGTCAGGAGCAAATCAGTCCAGTTTATCTCTGGGTAACATGGCACAGTCATTTAATAGGATGTCTCTGTATCACAAAGTAAGCAGAAAGTGATGAAATATGCTTAATTTGGGGGTAAGGTCTTGCCTTCTGAGCACTTGCTGCAGGTCAGATGTTGGGTGACGCTTCTAAACTTTTTGTAAAGACTGTATCCTTTGTCATGTAGGGCCACTAAACTCTTTTCCATTAGTCTGTTAAATGATCAGCAAGTAACTCCACTGAGATTTGACTCTTTGAGACTAAATAAAATTACTAAATCCCAACTTGTTACTGTATCTTCACTGGTTCTGGTACATCACTATTTCAATGCTTATAACTGCTCTTCTCTGCCTTCACCCATCACTCCCTGGTTGTGTGGAAACTACAGTTAGTTATTTGGGTCTTCTCTGAACAAATATTCAGCCCTGGTCATGCACATGACACTCTGGATTCCCTAAAATACATACGAGCTTTTTAGTCTTTACTCACTCGTGCATGTTTTGAGTTTTGTTTTCCTCATAACTTGTGCTTTGTGTCAGGACTGCTGTGGCCAATGGATCTGCTTTTAAATGTATCATGGCTGGAGGAGCAATTCAGCCTTGAGGAAGTCACTAGTTAGGTCAAAACACAATTCTTTGAGAACTAAATCCATAAGGCTTCCTCTAGTACCAGGAATATAGGCTGTGTTCATGGTAAGTGGCTGGAGATGGTAGGTGGATGAATTAAAATACTATTTGACACTCTAGGAATTCAGAAAGCAGCTTCTTTCAGGTGATTAATTTTGCTTTCTCACAAGGCTAAATCCCAAATTTAGAAAAAATTAAAACTTGAGGATGTTTTATATTAAAACTACCTTTGAGACTTCTGCTTAGAAAAATCTAGAAGAAAATACTTTACTGGTTTTTAATCACAGTAAACAATCTACAGCAATGCTATTACAACGTATTGTAACAGCACATCGGAACTTCCAAGATTGAGCAAATGTCACACTTAACTGCAATGTGACTATGAGAAGACAGCTTGCTTGGTGCTCTGCATCAAATGGTAAATTTAATACCCAAACACAGAGGTCAAGAATTAGATGAGACTGAGACAGGCTATTCGGATTGAATTAGATTTTGAAGGTCTAATCTAACTTTTAAGAAAAGATCAAACATGAAACATCCTTGCTAGGTTTCTCACTCCTTTACTGTCTGCAAAGTCAAATTCCCATTTTCCAGTTTGAAGACTAGGGCTTCCATTTCATTATGCATAACAATGTACAATTGGCCCAAGATATTAATAAATTGGATCCTCCTCCAACTCTTTGCCCCCAAATAGTAACCAACATATGGTAAATGTGCTAAAACCAGAATTGCAAGGTCCTGAAATTTAGCTCAGTCAGAAATGTGTTAAAAGCTTTGGCTTTTAATTTCACTGTCCTTAAATACTGAGAAAAGTTAGGCCATAAAATTGACAAGAAAAGTCAGTTCAAAGTGATGGTTTGGAACTAATTTTTCTTGGTTGGCTTTTAAGTATATATTAGGTATATTTTAGAAAATGTACCTGAAGACCATTACTTGCTTCAACTTAGGAATTTATTTACATAAAATAATTTAAATGCAATTTCCTAAAGAGAATGGTTAGTAGTAACACAAATTACCAACCACCACGTTTAAACCAAACTTTAAAGTATTACATATAATCTTAATATTCTTCATCCTAAAATTGGAGATTCTTAGAGGGTTCATAAATATGAATGCCAACCTAAATAGATCTGTAGGAAAATAGTGAAAAACAGTTGTTTTTCAAATTTTTGTTTTGTTTTGAGACAGGGTCTCATGTAATGTAATCCATACTGGCTTTGAACTCTTGATCCTTTGAGATTAAAACATGCACCACCATCTCAAGCTATAAAACATCATTCTTATAGATCTCTTAAATGCCTTAACAAACCTTCAGGTTCAAGTAAATTTTTATGCAAAATGTTCCCTTGACATATAGCTGTCATAAAACTATCATAATATTTATCACCAGTGCAGTAACTTACATACAAGTCAATAAAACTGTTCTAAATAGACACATAGAAAGGCAAACGAGTCTTTATTTTTAACTGTTAGTAACTCTGGAATTACATTAGGTGCTTGAAATCTTTGATAGTTATTTTAACATTTCACAAATAAACAGAAAAATGGAACCTCTAATGAACCAGAATTTACATAATGGCTTCTATATCACAATCGCTTTGGTAAGTTGCCTACTGAGTATGTACCAAATGCTTTATGTGGTTCAAAACTAATCAAAACAAAACAAAAAAGCACAGAAATCATGAGGCTCTACAAAATGGCTTAGAAAAACAAGTTTTCTATTTATTTAAAAATAAGTTTATAGTTACTACATTGCAGGGACAGGAATTCTTACACATAATTCTAGTTTGTATAAAAGGATTCCAAGAATTATGCATCAAAACTAACATAGAAAGTGTCCACATAACAGTAAAGAAAGGTCCAATCAATATGTACAAAAAGAAAGGGCCTGCTACTGTGGTGCAAGACTGCGTTTATGACATGATACTCCAGGTCTAGAAGAAATGAAACAAAAACATCAATAAAGCTAAGTAATTTTAAAAACTCTGTCACTTATTACATACAACAGATTTGCTTGTGTTTAACATTGCTTTCTGTACAAAATAAACATAATTTTAATTTGAAATGTGTCAGTTACAACTTTAACCCTTTCGGTCAGTTGCTTTTTAAAACTTGAGCTATGTTCTTCTACACATCTAAACATCCCGTAGTGGGATTTAGTAGTTTTCTTAATAATTTTTTAAGACCTGTCTCTTCTTGCAGTTTCAATATGGTCTAAAACGTAACATTGTATCTTATTTTTTAATTTATTGTTGTGATAAATCAACACACACATCCTTGAAAGTAATCAGCATGTGTGTGCATCTGCCTTGTAAGTGCATGTACTATAATACAATCCTGAACCTATCTTCTTAGCTCTTTAAATGTAGAAAGTCATCCACATACTACTATGTATTTGGTTTGTGCCATATAAGGTTAATTTCCTGATATTTTTATCTGCATTAAAAAAGTATTTCAAAACAGAGCTATTGAAACTAAAAAATGTATTTATAGCTGAGATAGTCTACTCACTGTACTGTGTGCAGGTTTACCTCTAGAGCGCTCAAAGTGGTACTTACAGTCTTCTGACTCAATTTGACCTCTTCCTGGGGCACTGTACATAGTTCAAAATGACTTTGGAGCACTTTGATGAGTATAATTAAAAGAAAAATAGTTTCTTAGTAAATGCATTAATTTTAGTTCAAGTCACCTAGAAGTCAGGGAAACTAGGGAAAGTCTGCACTTTTTTTTTGGATGGAAAAAAAGGTGTACTTTTTCTCATTTTTAATGTAAGATAAGTTACCACCTAATCAAGTTACTATTGTTAGAAATATCCTTTGGATAAAATTGGAGTAATGCATTCCAGACAAAAGTAATCTCCCCCCTCACTTTTAAAATACTATACCTCCTGTATATATGGTGAGCATTGATAATAGCCCTTTATTCACTCAAGTATCATAGTCCTTTCAATCTAATCAAAAAATCTCAGGTGAATAAAATATTAAAAATCAGTTTGTTTTCTTCAGATAGAAAGCATAAAACCACTTACTCTCAATTTACATTTGAGAGAAATGTATAGATAGCTATGGATGTATAAAAAAGAGTGTCAAAATTAAACACTGCCAACAGAAACTAATCGTCTCAATGCTGCTAATGTCACCCAGAGTCAAACTTCATTTCAACACACCTGTGAAGGTTCTGGTTAATTTACTACTCTGCAGCTAAGGGACAGTTCTGTTAAGGATGATGTGGTATGAGAATGTTTGCTGTGCACTGTCTTATGTAATTATTACCAAGTGAAACTGCATCCAGTCAATGCTGTTATCTTCGCCATGGCCTAACCACCTAACAAATGTTCCATAGTTATCTAGTTAAGAGTAAGACAGTCAATGGTAGTAACCTACCATTGAAACAATGCAATAACAACAATGGAAATAAGTCCCTTAATCCTCACTTTATACTTATATGCAGAAGACAAAGATTGCTCTAGAGAAGACTGTGAGGAATGAGATTTTAGGAAGCTACATTTCTACTTCCAAAGGCAGAGAGATGAATTAGACTGAGTCTTTAAACTACCCTGTGACATTTAAAATTCTACTAAACTCAAGCTTTGTGAACTCAGAACAGCATAACATAGTGAACAATATATGGTTGGATATTAGAAATATAAAGTGATTTTTTTGGTGTTGCTGCAGTTGTAGTCCTAGTCTTGAAGTTTGTTTGCAACAAATGGTAACTTTGAACTCCTGATGTTCCTGCCTCCATCTCTCAAAATGCTGGGAATACAGGCATGGACCAGTGAGTTCAGCCCAAAAACTGTTATCTATGTTCCATGCATACAATAAATTTTGTTTCTGAAAGTTTCAGTAAACTTGAGATTTTTCTTATTGCTTATCCAAGACAAGCACCAACAATTCCTTCTGGCCCATAAACAGTACACCCAGGATGTAACTGCCTCAAAGAGGAGACTTTTCCAAGCAGTAAAAACAAACCAAAACATGATGACTTTAATTTCATAATTCAACTTTTGCAATATACAAAAGCTAAATTATAAGAATATAAAATCTGTTATCTATTACTAATATTTTTTAAGTTTTTAGTTACAAATAATGTGATCCAAGTAATTTTGCTTTACTAAGAAACCAATGTCTAAAAATGTCCAAATATGGTCATAAATATACAGCATCTTTAAAACAGAAATAATATATTTCCTTGTTATAGGAAAGATGGAAATACATATCTCACTGCTCAAGCTGGAACTATCAGGGCGCCATTCTAGAGGTCCTCCACATAAGACTGTGTGCACTTCCTTATACTGAACATACTTTACAACTACTTTTTTGTTAATATAAAAATGGATTTTAGCCTATTTTCTAATACAATGCAGATAACATCAGGAAATTAGGTTTTTCAAATAGATTCCCTTCAAAAGCAACTAATTACTTTAATAACTTAAATTTCCAACATACACACTATCATTTTCAGTAATGGTGAAATTGACTCATTTTTCTATATAACATGTCATCCATTTCTGCATTATGAAGAGTTAACTACTTAATTTTAATTATATAGTTCAATATATTTGTTAGAAAAAAATAAATGTACAAAAAAACCTAAAAAATTGTAAATTATTTTTCAACTGTAAAATCACAGCAATCCAGTCAAAGTCTGGAAAATGGTTCACCTAGTTTCACTGGAGGGTTTCTGTACAAATTTCATTAGAAATGATCTAAAAAGCCCAAATGCATCACTGTTCATTCTTCTTCAAGATAGTTAAATGACAGTTACCATTTATCCTTATTGGAAACAAGGAAATACTTATATAATCTAATAACTTTATTTGCCGAGGTTCAGCTGAAGACTTTATTCTCTCCATCAGGATCATGCTGATATGTATTTCCCCCATCCTTCCTTTTTAAAAATGTAGCATCTGAAAATTCTGGATACATTTTTGTACCTTATCAGTCCTTAAAAATACTACATTCTTAAAACTTAAAAAAAAAGTAATTTTAAACAATAGAAATGATATTTATGTTGGTTTTTCAAGGTATAAAATAACTAATGTACCATAAACAAATAAATAACTGCTTTCCTTTTCCATAGCAGTACATATAGTAATACATTCTCCTAAGTCATATAATTATCATTTACAATAGACAACTTAATTTTACTAATGATGCAAAAAATAATAGAATACAAGGCACAATCATTAAATGGGAATTTCTCTTTAGAGTGTATATTGAGATACCAGCGTGATAAGGATACCGTAAAAAGTGCAGAAAAAACACAATGTGCAATGAGACCACTGTATAAAACATGATTGCATAAAAAGTGATTTGGCCTATTTTTAACTTTTAATAATTGAAAATAACCAATCTTTTCCTTAAAATTAAACTATAAAGTATGACATTTTCAAATTATTTTTATTCTACTACTATTTTAAAAATCCTGAAAAAAAGAATTTATACCTGGGTAATAGTACTTAAGTATGCGTTTGTATATGTATTCAGCAACACCCATTTATCAATATACACACGCACACAGACATAGTTCTTTGTAAGTCAGTTTAGCTTATTGGATATGCCTGAAGTTTAAAAATGACATTAATCCAGATCAAGTAAACATCAAATTCCGTATTTTTTTTCTGTATTTTCCTTGAATCCTTTAACCACTTAAACATTTTCTCTAAGATATCTCTGTCAAAGGACCCACCAGTGCATTATTTTCCTACTCTTGGTACCAAAAAAAAGATACAACTCAGCATAATCCTGTAATAACTTGCTCTTTAGAGTATATAACTTTTCCAGTATTGAAAAGTGTATGCTTCCTGACAGTCAAAAACAGGCTTTCCACTGCACTGATTCTCAGTCTTTGGCACAATAAACAGAGATAGAGTGACTGATATAAGAATCAAGGTCTGAAAAATTAGACAGGCAGTTGTTTTCCAATGTGGATATGTTTCCTTTGCATCAATACATTTTCCCCTAAGTTTGGCAGAAATGGAGTAAAACAAAAGCTTCCTCTAAATAATCTGTAGTTAAACACCCTACAACTAACAACACTTTTCAGAATAACAAATGGTGGGAACTTTAAAGTTATCTTTAGAGGAAACGTTTCTTAATGTACTGCTACTCTGTGTAACATCTTTCTTCCTAGGGGCATGATTTCTTTTATCGGTAAAAATGTACCTTACTTGGTCAAAAATAACTCAATTTAACAGGAAACGTTCTATCACTAGGAATATTATGCTTAAGAGTATAGCAGAGATATCTCTTCCATAAATAAATCAGGAATTTATAACAGGTCCTCAATTTCAAACAGTGAGTGAAATGAATGTGGAAACAAATAATCTACCTAAGGGCAATAAATAGCAAACATTTGAAATATATATGTAAATAGATTTTTTTTCATTCAGATAAGTAAATTATCTTCTAAATTTTTTCCTTTTTTTCCAAGTCAAATTGGAACATTCCCTAATTCATCATAGCAGCCAGGAAGCAGAAACCTTAGTTCTACTTACTCCTTAACTGTACCTGCTTTAGAGGTTTTGAAGTTCAATATTTTGCTTCAAGTTACCAACCAATTAAATTAGCCTTTGCTTTTTCAGTCAACTTTCGAACTCGTCCTCTACTAGAAGTCCCAAAAGTCAAAGAGGTGTCTTCGAACAGCAGCTGCCTCTGTTCCTCTTCTGAGTCATCCTCATTATAGAAAGCTGTCCTTCGACCTTGGTTTCTAGTTCTCATGTGAGGTTCAGAGCCTTTGAGTTCTTCAAACTCTTCTTCCTCATCTATAGGATCATCTGTTTTTTTCCGGTTACTTCTCCTTAACATTTTAACATTTGTAGGAACAATGAGTTCTGAATCTAGGTTTTGTGTTTTCATCTTCCTTTTGGGTTTTCTGCCTCCACGACTCTTTTTCTGTAACAAATCCTCCTTAACAACATTAGTTTCAGAAAGGAAGTGGCATGTTGAAGAAGGAACCACATCACCCCTGATGGGATGCATGCTGTTCTGCTCAGAGTCTTCTGGCCTTGCACACTGCAGGTTCTTGGGCTTTCTGCCTCTCTTCTTGTGCGGAATTTCACCGCCACTGCTGTTAACTTCTACCTTAGGCTTCCTTCCAGGCCCTCTCTTCACAAGTTTTGATGGCTGTCCTCCATGGCCATTGACTTGAATGCTTCCTGGTATAAGAACATTATTCTTACAATCTCCTGAAAGGAAAAACAGCACATATAATATATAATGGCTTTTTTGCTGTTGTTTAGCCCTCCAACTAGTCAGTAAGGGCACTACTATATTTCTATGTAATTATATAATAGTAATAATGATAAACAATAATAAACTCTTCTACTAAAATGACTAAGAGGATTGATTAATTTCTGGAACTATTACCTAGATATTCTTATTTTTAAATACTTTTTATTTGTGTGTACACTCAGATGATGATGTTGTCTATGTGCGAGTGGCGCATGTGTCACCATGCATCTGTGGAACTTTTGAGAGGGAGTTCTCTCCTATTCTCACATAGGTTCTGAGAATGGAAAAGAGGTTGCCAGACTTGCAGGGCAAGCAGAGTTACCTGCTGACCCATCTTATTGATCTCTTGGAAGATTCTTAATGGAGACAGAAAGACTTAAGTAAAAAATAGAAGACCTAAGTTAGTGTTGTCACTGATAGCAAAGAGAAATTCCCTATCTACTACCTTTATTACATATTCTAATGTGTTAGTAGTTTTGTTTGAATCACATGAAATGTTCATATTCAAAGTATTTTACTGTTTAACTCACTAAACCGTATTTCTGTATCACTACTTTTAAGGAGTTAAATCATGAACAAAACATTGTTACCATCCCAAGTTTATACCCTTTAATCTGGTCATCTCAATAAATAGCATATTAGGTATTATCTCTTTCAGTCATTTGGTCAGTGAGAAAATGATTCAGACAGTAAAGACTGGAAAAACTCTAGCTTTTATTTCATCTCCTGTGGATGTAACCACAATAACTTCTATATCAGTGAAGAGTCTGGAGTCTAACGGCCTCTTTATGGTCTCTCTGGACATAAAAAAAAAAAAAAAACCAAACCAAACCAAACAAACAAAAAAACTTCTTCTTAATTCCCCTACCCAAGATAATTAGGCGTATATCTGTTGCAGTAATTTATACCAGTTACTCCTCATAAAAACTGCCATGGCTTTGACATTTCTCACCTACTCTTATCTACAAATAAGTTATACTTGCTTACA
Organism: Lophiomys imhausi; assembly: GCA_907164525.1. Lineage (NCBI taxonomy): Eukaryota > Metazoa > Chordata > Mammalia > Rodentia > Muridae > Lophiomys > Lophiomys imhausi. The sequence goes on along the minus strand of CAJQZJ010033222.1, from coordinate 8,381,573 downwards.
AATTGTGTTCCCAGAATTGTTCGCGCAACAACAAACAACAATCAAGGGGTTGAGATCAGTTGGTTAAGTGTTTATTTGTATGCAAACATCACGACTTATGTTTGGATTCCAGAAATACCAAAAAGCCAAGCACTGTGATACACATATGTAAATCCAACGGCTGAGGAAACAGAGCCCAGGGGATATTGAAGCTCAATGGCCAACCAACCATCTCACAACTGGGAAAGTCCAGGTGCAGACCTCCTGTCTCAAAATGCAAGGTGAGTGATTAAGAAACACACATGTATACACACTTGTGCACACCTAAACACACAGTCACATATACTGTTAACACTAAAAATAAAATAGGAACTTTTTACATGCTATTCAAATAGTCTACCTCTTTATGTAATTAAATGACAAATAATAATCTGTTATCCTACAATATCGACACTCCATCAATCCTGTCATGTGGACCACTATTACCTTTTTTAAAACTCTTACTGTTAACAAACTCCATGCTATAAAGCCAAGAAATCCAACCAATCACAGAATAGGAAGCAAAGACACAAAAAATACAAATCTCCCATAAATGATTTTCTTTAGATGAGCTGTTTTACACGTGTGAGGTGAGGGTGTGGTAGAGAAGAGTGGGAATGTGCATAGAGTAGCCCAGGGCTTTGTACCCACTCCCTGAGGTCTGCACCCACTTGCACTGCACATGAAGACCGCTGGTGAGAGCACTAAGCTAAGACAGGACAAGAAGAACCGCCTCACTCAGCAAAGGCCAATTACACACACACACATCACAACTTTTTTAAGATAGTGTGAAAAAATATGACATTCAAATTATGAGCATGAAAGAAACAAAGGAATACCATGCTAGACTTCCCATAAAAGTCACAGAAGAAGATTTCCCAAACCTAGAGTAAGGGATGTCTTACTCAGGCACAAGAGGCCTAACTGAGCAGCAAATAGAAAGGACCAAAAAAAAAAAACCTAACCACCTTGACATGCTGTCAAAACACAAGGTAAGACAGGGTACTGAAAGTTCATGTCACTTATGAAGGCATTATATCAAAATAACACCTAATTATTCAACTGAGATGTTGAAAACCAGAGGCCCCAGAAAGATATATTCTAAGTTCTGAAAGCCTCATACTGTCAACTTGGATTATAATGTGTAACAAATCTAATAATGGAATGAGAAATCAAAACTCCCAGGATGAAAACATTAAAGGATTGGGAAGCAGAGGCAGGCGGATCACTGTGAGTTCGAGGCCAGCCTGGTCTACAAAGTGAGTCCAGGACAGCCAGAGCTATTACACAGAGAAACCCTGTCTCGAAAAACCAAAAACAAACAAACAAAACAAAACAAAATTAAAGGAATTTAAGATCACTAAGTCAGCACTACAGATAATGGAATGAATATGTAGAAATGAAGAAAAAGATAAACACACTCAAATGGCCACAGAAGTAAATACGAGGACAATTAATCAAAATAGGTCCAAGAAAACATCAAACTTTGAATAATAACTCTGAATATCGACAGCCTCAACTATAAAAATATTAAAAATGACAGACTAGCAGACTGGGTTAGAAAATAGGTTCCATTTTAGGGTAAAAGGCTAGAAAAACATGTTCCAGGCAAGTATTTGGAAATAATATGTAGTATTCTAATATCTGACAAAATGGAGTTCAAACTAAAACTAGTCAGAAAGGTAAGAAAAAAATTAATTAGAAGAAAGAGAACATAAGCCATATGAAAGGAGAGGTGGGGGATACTCAGAATTAAATGTGTAAGTGAAGATAGAAGGACTAGGAGAAGTTGGGGGTAGGTTAGTACAAACTAAGGAAATATGGAAAAGCCTTATGGAAATCTACCACTTTGTAAAATGATTTAAAAATCTTATTTAAAAATAATTTGAATAGATGAACCTTGCATGAGGGGGGCTACTGCTGCCCCCAGGAGATGTGAGTTGCTAAACAAAAATTCTGAGTGCGGGGCTGAGGATTCATCTCTCAGAGTTTTTGGTAAGGAAGGTCCCAGAAGTGCACAAAACAACACAAGCTATTTCCCATTGGTCTTGATTGCCCACGTAAGACCCTACCAATGAAGCCATTCCTTATTTTGGGTATAGGAAATAAATTGATTCCCCGAACTGTCTCCCTGCTGCCTATTCTTATACAATGCCAGAAAGTGCTAAGCAGCCTTTAGGGGAATAACACAACTGTCTCATCCAGAGCTGGAGCCCATATGTATGAAACGAACCTGCCAAGCAACATGTGTCTACTGGTTCAATAGTACCATGTTGTTTATGGGGTAACTAACCATTTCTAATTGGATATGAGGCTTGGTCCAAGGAGAAATTTCATGCTTGCTACTATAAACCTGGTCAAATATCCCAAGACTTAGGGAGCTATACTTCATAGGAGGATGTTATTAAAACAGGTGGTTTTGTGGGGTCCTATTATAAATGTTGGTTGAAGAAGCTGCTCTCTTCAGTGGGTAGTGGTTAATGCTGAGATACCTATCTAGTCAGAGTATAGAGTATAACTGAGTACTTGGCTGTGGATCAACCATCTGTACCAATCTCTTATACAAGATAGAAAAGGGGCAAAAAACAATGTTATGAGCTGGAGGAAGGGAAGGACAGTGGTGAAACGCTGACTTATGGACATAACATGGCTGTTGTATACATCAACTCACAGCAGATGGTTATCAGCATAAGATAAAGCAGTAAACATTTCAGCATGAACGGGGTAGGGACCCTGAGATTCCATGCTTACTGGCAGTTAAGGGCCGATGAGGGGAAGATCAATCACTTCCATGAAAGATGTGGCTGCTAGTGTGTGGTCCATGCATAGGCCCCAAAAATCCATGTGAATAATGGCAGTATTAATTGGACTTAGGGTAGTTAATAACAAAAAAAAAAGGGAGAATATGGAGATTGAAGGGAGGGAGACATGGAGAACAACAGTAGGATTTCATCGGGGAAGTAATGATGACGACTGAAATACACTGTATAAATATATAACATTTCAAGAATAAGAAAAATTAAGAAATGCAAAACTGTCATGATCAAAGTCATTTGCCTGATTACTAAAGCACTTATCTACCTATGGCAAGTACAGATGATTAAACATGCAAATTGGGCTGGAGAGATGACTAACAGGTTAAGAATGCTTGTTGAGTTTCATAGGACCTGGGGTTTGGTTCTCAGAACCCACAAGGTGGCTCACAACTATTGCTAACTCCAGTACCAGGAGATCTGACCCTCTCAGCTAGCCTCCACAGGCACCATATGGACATGCACACAGGCAAAACACCCATACATATAAATGGGAAAAGAAAATTAAAGGATTCCTGGAGATGGTATTATAAGAGGTAAAAGGTAACAGGAGACAAAATAGGAGAAAGGGTTTAAAAAAAAAAGACCATTCAAAGAGAGAAGGATGAGGTAAAACAAGAAAGAAAAGGGAAGGGAGGAAATGGAAAACAAAGGAGGAAGTCTGAGGAAAGGGAAGGAAAAAAGACTAGAGAACAAAGAAGTGAGACAATGAGAGGTCAAGACAGACTGGGTAAGAATTGAGAAATGAGATGGAAGAATTGTTAAGGAATTAAAATTAACACAAGGCTTGAATTACATTCATGGAATAGAGAGTGGGTTTAAGAAACATTAGAGATGGGGCTGGAAAGATGGCTCAGCGATTAAAGGCATTGACTGCTCTTCTAGAGGACCAGGGCTCAAATTCCACCTCCCACATGGCAACTCACAATTGTCTGCAACTCTAAGATATGACACTCTCACATAGACATACAGCCAGGCAAAATTCCAATGCACATAAAATAAAGGTAAATAAATTAAAAAAAAAAGAAACAGAGACAAATGCAGAAAACAAAAAAACCTACAGGGTGTTGAATAAATTTGGGTGCTAGGTTGACACCTTTGTTAGTGGGTAAAATATGTTACAAAAATGAAATGAGGCCATTTTAGGCAAGAAAACTTGAGTGAGGTTTCTCATGAGAATATTAGGGAAGAAATGTCTAAGACATTTTCTGGAAAGTTATAATACAAAATGCTTATTATTGGGCTATGCTATTAACATGGTAATGAAGTCATTCTTAAAAAGCCTTATGGAATATTTCATTATTTGCTTTTTTCCATCTTTCAAACAAGCCCTCATAACAACAACAAACAAATCCTGCACTTCAAAGGCTTTGGAATCCAAAAGTTAAAAACTAGCAAGTCACCATTTGTAAAGGTCAGTGTATTTTATTTTGTTGCCTATGGTCTATAACAGTTCATATTTTTTTCCAGAAATGTGAATTATGCCACACTGGGTAAACAAAATCCAATTTAGCGGATGTCTTTGTTTTGGCTTGTAACAATGAAGCTAGAAACTATAACATTCAAAGTCTTCAGTTCTTGAATATATTTGTGGTAAGAGTTTTGGTTTTGTTTTTTTTGTGTGTGTGTGTGTGTGTGTGTGTGTGTGTTTGTTTAATGTAAGACAGGGTTTCTCTATGTAATAATACTAGCTATCCTAGAATTCACTTTGCAGACCAGGCTGGCCTCAAACTCACAGAGATCCGCCTGGCTCTGCCTCACAGCAATTACAGATAGCTGTGAACTGTCAGGTGGGTGCTAGGATTTGAACTAGGTCCTTTGGAAGAGGAGCCAGTGCCCTTAACCACTGAACCATCTCTCCAGCCCAAGAATTTTATCTATTAAAAAAGAGTTATAAGAATGTTTTTGTTTAATCCCAGGTGTGAGGCTGCTTCAGTTATGACCACAGGTGTAAACTATTAACTGTGCCTCGGTGAGCTAGCAGGGGTATGGCTTAGTAAGTTGAATAAGTTTAACTCAGAGGGTTTGATAAAAGGATAAAAAGCCAGGGCCCTGAAAAGGGGGTGAGCTACAAAAAAGAAGCAGGTTGCTGCTCTCCCTGCTGCAGGTGCACCTCCAAAATGCTGCTGGTTCTTCCTGATGCTGTTTCCTGGTTTGCTGGACTTCTGGATATTGTGACTACTGAGACTGGTATTAGCCCCCTCTCTCCCCCCAAAGAACCCCATGACGCTAATCAGCAGAAGTAGCTTAAAGAGAACTCTGTCCTTTTTCCCTTTAACATTCTTTCTCTCCCACCGATTGTTGTGGGGGAGGGGGCTTGGAAGGGAGGTATAGGAATTAAGTACAGTAAAAATAATTAGAGTAAATAATAAAACAAATAAATATAATAAAAGTCACCTTGCTTCATACATTTTTACTTCTATATAGTTTTTTTAATCTTTAAAATTTCAATGACAATGTTTTGCTGTTATATAAGTTTATCAGATTACACACTGTAACTTTGAAAGTGAAAATAAAGGCTAACTCATAAAAACATTAACTGTAAGAAGGATCTACTCTATCTGAAAAGATTACAAGTAACAATTTTATCTTTTACTTTTTTTTGAGACAGAGTACTCATTACTGTGGCTTGGCCTTAGACCTATGACCTTCCTATCCCAGTCTCTCCACTGAACATCCACGCACCACTACACCCAGATAACAGTTTACCTTGATCAATGACTGCTGATGACTTTGGAAGTGTGGATGCTTTTGAGAGTAGAGAAGACTTCATTTTACGTTTAACAGGCTTCTCCTTTTCCATGTTTTCTTTCGCAGAGTTATTCCTCGTACCATGCCCAAATGTAGGTTGATCAGGGCTTGAAAGCGCACTCGAGGCTTTGGAATGTTTCACAGAGTTTTCTAGTACTAAAACACAAATGTAAAAAGATTAGAAGTTAAGACTTGTTGAACTCAAGCATAGCCAAAAGATCTGGGATTGCTACTAACCTGAACTGTTTCAATTAGCCAAGGGGACAAAAACTGAGTGATACTTAAAGCTTCCTCACAAAAGCTCTCTTTTCTGAAGTGCTGGACTGTAACCCAGGGCCTCACTCATACTAGACAAGTCCAGGAAACTACACCTTCTAGTAAGAAAAGGCTACAAAAAAAATTTTTTAACAAGTACAGCCCAATTACAAGCTTTCTTCTCAATTCAAGATTATAAAGGCAAATCTTGCCCATTTGTTAGCAAATCTTGAGTTTAAATTTGGGCAGTCTATATCAGTTTCCAATGTTTTGCCCTACAAAAATATTTCTAAACTTTAACTTGCTTTTACTCACTTAAAGCCCCATTTTTTAAACAGGAGAAACAATAAAGAAAGCAAAACCAGCAGCTTCTAATGATTACTAAAACCCACAGAAAATCAAAAGCTTAAAAAAAAAATCACACCTTGATGTAGAAATTGTGATTAAGTCTTACTTGTTTTTCCTGGCATGGCAGATGTATTAGTTTTTGAAATAAAAGCTTTTGTGGCTGATGATGTAGATGGCTGCTCCGTAATAACTGGATCTACAGTCACTCGATTGCTCCTGGTTCGAACGAGAGAACTGGATTCTGGTTTGCCATTTATCTGAGCAGCATTATGCCTTGGTAGTACTGATCGTGTAGGTATAGAGAATGGAGAGGTAGACAGTTCCGACTTCAGCTGGGGTTTTAAGATCCTTTTTTTCCTTTCAGGGCTATAAATGAGATTAGATCACATTGTTAGTCATTCCTAACAATTCTCCACATATATTTAAAAGTTTAATAATACAGTTGAATTCAACATTTGTACTATTATGAAATATGTTAAAATATGAGACTTGTAGTGGATTTCATATGGTTGTGAGCCTTTGAAAAGTGAACATTTAGTGAAGGATCATCGTAATGCTAGTTATATGACAGAAAACATGATGCCAACGCTATCCTAAAAAATGCTGTTTTACTATACAGATTTAGCAGTTTGAATTTAAGCACTTACACTAGAAAAGCTTTAGTTTAAAAGATTAAAAATCCTCCACATCATAGGAACTTGCATGTCAAATATATCATTCTGCAATATAGGGAATAGTAAAGGAAGCATTAAACACCACCAAGTTCTACCATTTAGATGACAAAGTTACAGATTCGTCAGTCACTGAAAAAGAACTGAATTTGAATACCTTGATGCAGCACTACTGGAAAAGGAGCTGCTTCTGTTCCGCTTCTTCCTCCTTTTGGTTATGGTATTTCTCTTATGAAAACGAAGGGCAGACTTATAATCTGACAAAACTGAACTAATATGTTCTTCAAAGAAAGCAGAAAGACGTAAACTCATGCTGTAAATCTATGGAGAGAAAAAATATCCACAAAACGGGTAAATATTCTTCAAAAGAAAATGCCCATTTTGTAAATACTATAATTTAAATATTTTTTCTCGTAAAATTTTCTAGAATTTAAAAAGTGCTGTTTGTATTTAATTTTTTCAGTCTCTTCTAATAGAAAGTAAACTACAACATTTTTATAATTATTTTGAATTTAGATTAGACATTGAGATTTTTAACAGAAAGGACTCTCAAGTTGGGGGAGTGGCAAAGTTCCTCATTGTGAACTCTACCAAACTCAAACTACCCCAAAAGGATGGAAACTAGTTCCCTTGCTAGGACTCTCATCAATTCGATCTCCTCACTGTTCTTGTGTCTATTGTGAACTCTGTTTTCACCATACAAAGCAAATAGCAGGCTCAACTTTTATACTCATTCTCAATTGTTTCTACCCATTAATATGGAACTAGGTAGAAAAGTTAGGCCCAGAAGGCTGTAGTATTTAACGAGACCATACTACCTTTTAAACAAGCAATAATATTCCTGAACTGACATCAGTGTTTGAATGACATCACTGAATCTCTCTCACACACACACACACACACACACACACACACACACACACACACACAGCAGAAAGCAATAGTTTACAATTAATATTGACAATACTCAATTAACTTTACTCAAAATTTTAAGCAAAAACATTTAGAGACTTGATATTCTTTTAACAAAATAAAACAATGTGATTATATACCCTTGATCTTTTGCTTGGCGTATATGCTTTAGAATTACTAAAAATAAGCCTGACATCTTTACATAGTTCCATTGGTGACTCATAATTCCCAGCCTCTAAAGTTTCTCTGACAGTAGCGAAGTCCATTGGAGTGTCAATAATGTCCCTGTAGTCCTAGGAGAGAAGAGAACAGGTAGTACTGTTACAAGTGGAGTGTCATTCTACAGACCAGGAATTCACAGGATTTTTATAACAAGTAACAGAACTATCATCATTTGTAAAAACCAAACAATAAAACTCTAAAAACTTCTGCCTACCTATAAATCTAATCAATGTTGACTCATATAAACACTATAAAAAAAAGAAATATAATCAAACTGGAGCTGGAGAGATGGCTCAGATAAAAGCACTTGCTGCTCTTCCAGAAGATCAGGGCTGTTTCCAGCACCCACATAGTAGGTCATGACTATCCTCAGTTTAAATTCAGGGGGTCCAATGCATTCTTCTGAGCTCTGCAAGCATCGGGCTTACATGTGGTACATATGCATACATGCGGGCAAAAAACACTGAATATAAGACAAAAATAAATCTCAAACTCCCCAAGACATCCCATTGCTCAACATCCCTACTGCTACACAGAGGTTGAAGTCACAATAATTTCAAGTTTCAGAATTTAACAAATTAGGTATTTGTAATAATAGTAAATATAAATAGATGTCACAAAGCCTGTACTCTTTTGTGTAAGGGAATATAGAACTGTGGAAGTGAACTGGATAAGAAATAAGGCAACAAGATGAAACAAATCAGAGGTGAAAGAAGAGCTAATGATCACCACAGTATAAGACTAGTAATTTGGTAGTATAAAGTGCATCGTACCTTTTCAATAGCACTGATTTCAGTTTCTGGTTATTTTACTCCTGCTTGCTCTTACTTTTACTGTGTTCCTTTTCTATACTGAGACGTGTGCACACATTATTGATTTCAATAGTTCTGAGCCACATAGAGTACACTACACTAGTTTTAATATTCCCTACACTACTATAAGTGCATCCCATAAATGTTGATATGCATTTTAATTAATCATTTTTTAATATCCATAGACTTATTTGATCTACTGAGTATTACAAAGTATAATTGCACAGCCTGATTTGGTAGTATTGTATGCTGATAATCTGGCACATCTGAGACAGAGGCAAAAGGACTGAGTTCCAGGCCACTTTTATCTACCTTGGAGATTTTCCTGTTAATGACTTATACTCTGATTCCATTATGGTTAGAAACACACTTTCTTAATGATTTCAATGAATATTATTTTTTACCCATTTTTTGATTTTTGTCTTTTCTTTTTTCCAAACTTTCCATGTGCTACATGAAGAGATTGTATTTAATTTTCCATACCACAATAGCAAAAATTTAGATTCTAAGTTCATAATCAGCATATGCTTAAAGAACATGCCTCTCTCACACAAGAGCTAAGAATGACATTCCTTGTGGAATGAATTGTTCTAGATTTTTAATCAGAGTACACATCTGGAACAATGTGTACTAGTTGGAAGTAAAGCAAAAACTATGGAGGTTTAGAGTGGTTTTCGGTACTAAATTCTTTCCTAACCATAGTCCGAGGCCTTATTTATTCTTGCACAAGGCTAATATTTATATCTCTAGAATAAAATTAAGGCTCAAAACAAAAACTAACAGGACAAGCAAATTATAAATTATTGTTTTTAAACTACGCAGAATTTGTAGAAAATAAAGGGAAGCCTAGCTTCTGAAAATCTGAGAACTATATATAGAAAAAACTCAATTCTGAAATTCTGGAGAGGTGTGTTTCATGAGCCCAATTTACTCCACTGTTACAGATAAATATTTAAAATGCACATTTAATGAGTCTATTTCTGGTTTTTACAATTAAAAAAATTATTTTATGCTATCTATCAACACTTGTCTATATTCATCATTTCAAACTAAAATGCCTATATAAAAAACAAATAGCCGGGTGGTGGTGGCGCACGCCTTTAATCCCAGCACTTGGGAGGCAGAGGCAGGCGGATCTTTGTGAGTTCGAGGCCAGCCTGGTCTACAAAGCGAGTCCAGGACAGCCAGAGATATTCAGAGAAACCCTGTTTCGAAAAACCAAAAAAAAAAAAAAAATAACAAAGTTAGACAAAACTATATTTAGGTTGTGATACCATATAAACTTTACAATCTTGAAATCCTAGCTAGAAATTTAGAAAAAAAAATCATAATCTCAACACTTTTAACCGTGTATTCCCTAAAGTTCATACACTAGAATTACCTAAATATATACAATATTTTTTTTATATTGATAGTCTTTTTTTTTTCATTTATTTCTTTAACATCCCAATTGCAATTTCCCTAACCCCTAAATCCATCCCTCCTTTCTCTTCTGAAAAGGGCGGGTCTCCCAAGGACACTGACTAGTCATGACATAAATACAATATTTTAACTGATATTTCCACATAGTGAGTGTTTCATCATTACGAACCTATCATGCATTTTCACTTCATCACCATAACTCCATGAGAAAAATTGGTATCGTTATTTTTAATTTCTAGGTAATAGCTGTAAGTTCTTGAAATTAATATGAGGAAGTAGAGAGTTTGTGCTGGAAAGGTTTTTGTTTGTTTAGTTGGTTTTTGTCCTTTTTTGTGGAGGGGTCAACTTGACACAAGGTAGAGTTATCTAGGAAGAGGTAAGTCAACTGAGGAATTGTCTCTGCCAAACTGGTATGTATTTAAGTCTGGAGGGGACACATTCTTGATTAATGAATGATATAGAATGACCCAACCTTCAGTGGTGTAAACCCTGCGCAGACAGATGGTCCTGGCTTGATAAGAAAGGGAGCTGAGCCAGCAAATAAGTAGCATTCCTCCATAGTTTTTGCTTTACTTCCTGCTCCAGTTTCCCTTATTGATGGACCCTTAATCTTAAGTCAAATAAACCCTTTCCTCTGAATGTTGCTTTGGGTCATGTGTTTGTCACATCAATAGAAAGCAAACTAGCACAGTTAGTAAAAATTATATGGGAAAACTAAGTGGCTTACTCCAAGTTATAGAACTGATAAGAACTAGAAACATAAGCCAGTTCTTTGGGTCTTTTTAGGTCTCCTTCCATTTTATCACACTTTCCAATTTAAGAATTCTTTGTAACTGAATAGGTAATGAGAACATGTATGAACTAATGAGAAAAATAAGCACACTAATAAAAAAAGTTGTATAAAAGTAATCTTAGAAATACTTACTGGATATTCAAGAAGATCTACTGGTTGTCGAAAAGGCTCTGAATCTTCACACTGAAATATGAGATTTAATAATTCTTGACATTGTTTCTTCCATGCTTGAATATCGTAAGATTGAGCTCTGTTGCGTAACCTTCTTCTAGGTTGATGATCCTCAAATAAAAACATACAAATACATTATTAACAACTATTATGCAACAGAACTCGTGCATTCATTCATTCATTCATTCATTAATTCATTGGTGTGTAAGGCCTATGTGACACATCTGGTATCAGTCCTCAGAAACCATCAACTTTGTTTTCATTTTAAAGTATTATTTTACCCATCCCCTTAAAACAAAAACAAAAAAAAAAAAAAAAGAAAGAAAGATAGAGTCACTTTCTATGTAGCCCTGGCTGGCCTAGAACTTACTATTTAGACCAGACTCATATAGAGATCTGCCTCTTTGGTGCTGAGTTTAAAAGTATGCATCACTACATCCACAAACCGATTTTATTTTTAATTATGTGCATGTAAGTGCAGGTGTCTGCAAAGGCTAGCAGCATCAGAACACATCCTGAAGCTAGAATAGTTGTTAACTGGCCAAGATGAGGCTAGGAACCAAACTGCATGATCTCTTAACCACTGAAAATCTTGTCTGTTCAGGGTATTTCACAGAGCCATTGGGTTCACTGGCTAGCAAGGCCCAAGGAACCTCCTGTCTTCACTTCCTCAGCACTGAGATTACAACTGAGTTGTACAACTGGCTTTTTATGCAGGTATTAAGGATTAAACTCAGGGCCTGATGCCAGAAGAGCAAGCACTCTCCTCACTGAGGTATCACACTAGCCCCAAGTTGTGCTTTTAGTAATTAGTCATAGACTGAATATTCCTGACCTAGAAAGCTTGGCAGAAGAGTTTATATTTAAAGTTTTTTTGTTTTGCAATACTTGCATAGACTTTACTTGCTGAGGAATACTAATCAAAATCTGAAAATCAAAATGAGAAGCTTTCTGAGTGTCAATGCTCAAAACTTAAGAGGTTTTAAGTACTCTGAATGTCAGATTTTCAGATTATAAATTTCAACCTATATAAAACAGTGATCGTTCTAAGAAAAATATTTATACTTAAAAATTATTTGAACACTTAAATTACTTTTAATATCACTAAGAATTAAAGAATAAGCTTTTAGTACACTTTAATACAACAAAAATACTTCTGTAAAAACAACACAAAACCAAAATGTTATCAAAATCAAAATACTGTTACCTTCCTTTTTCGGGTGGAAGTTCCTGGTACATCAGCATCTTTCTCTTCTTCCTTCGAGGCAATAAAATATCCAATTCATGAAGAATCCTACATCTTATCACTTGGTAGTTACTCTTTTCACTCATCACTATGGGATTGCACTAATTCACTAAAATCTCCCCCACTTAAAATTTTCAATCTCAAGTAAATTCTAAATATAATAGCAACAGTTAACACTATAGTACTGGCAAAAGAAATTTTCTAACATATTTAATCTGAAAACTATTACATGTAAATCTTATTTACTATACTATAATATTCAGTATTAATTAATGTAGTAACCACAGGGAAATAAGTTACATACCTCGGAGTCAGACAATACTTTTTTCTTCATTGAGTTGTAAAGTGGAATTATGTTATAACAAGTCTGATCCCTAAATAATAAAAGAAAATGTTGATATCTGATTAGAGCTATGTGATTTTCTTTAAAAATCAGTTCCAAGGGCTGGAGAAATGGCTCAGCTGTTAAAGGCAAGGCTCACAACCAAAAAAAAAAAAAAAAAATCAGTTCCAAAATCCAGACTTTAAGATAAAAATTTTAAGCCAAACAATTTTGCCATATACATTTGATTCATGTTCTTTATGACCGATTTCAGTGTAGAAAAATTCAATTCTCACTTTTGCTCAGGTCCCCACTGTGCCTGGATATCATCTATTCTTCGATCTCAAGGTAAAGTTAATATATCCCTTATTTTCCAGCTCCTGTCACTGTCTATCTCCAGTGGAAGAACTCTATTAAAGACTGTCTTTTATAAAAAAAGTTATCTCCTTTTGACACTATCACTTACAACTTCCTTTCTCTACTTAACTTTCACAACCTACTCTTCTCTATCACTGTCTCTAACAGCATACCATTTTACAGTCATGACAGTTCTCAGATTTTCACTATCCCTTTCTCTTTAAAAATCAATTAACAGTCTGCTACTATTGAATTCTATTCCTCATATTTCTTGGCCTCTTCCCTTAAACTTGCCATTCTAGTTCCAGAAGATTTGACACCCTCTTCTGGCTTCTGTGGGTACTGCATGCATGTGGTGCACACACATTCCTGAAGGTCAGGGCATCCAGGTAAAGTAATAATGATTTTAGAGTAAATGCGTGGAGGTGTTCTTATTTTTTTTCTTCTCTTTTCTGAGACAAGGCCTTACTATGTAACCCTAGCTGGCCTGGAATTCTAGAGTTAGATCATGCTAGCCTCAATTTCATATAGATTCACTCTTTCTGCCTCCCTAGTGCTGGGACATAAGGCATGAGCCAGTAAGCCAGGCTTAAATTTTTTTCTTTACACTAAGAGGAATTATGCTGATGTGACATCACCTATGTAAAAGATGATTCCAGTTTACATTTTTGCACTTTATACTTTAAATTATTTCACATTTTAAAATCATGTCATTAATTATTACAACTGTTATACTGAAGCATGAATATGTAACTCACTTTATAAAATGAAGAAGAAGATCTGTCACAAATTTAGCAGACTTCACAATTGGGCTTCCTGGCTCATTAAATGTTCGTGTATTATGTTCTATATATCGAACTTCCCACATTAGTGATGAAAAGCGCCTTAGAAAAACAAAGACAGAAATCTTATCTCATATTTATAAACGTATGCACAATTTAAAATTATGACATGTGATTTTTTAGTTTCATTCTCAAAACAATCATATTACTCACATCTTAAAAACTTCTCTAAAATAATAACTATAATTATAATCAAACTCCTTTTGCATCAAGAGAAAAATATATACTATATAGAAAATATCTTGAATAAGACATGCCAAACTGGAAGGGGGATGGTGATTGGAATGTAAAATAAACAAATAAACTTAAAAAATAAAGACATACCAAACCATTAACAATGGTGCTTTTTAGAAAGGGGTATTGATAGGAAAACTGGCAGAAGAGGAACAAGTTTATAGTTTTACTTATTTCTGAAACGCATGGTATCATTTCATCTCATTACTTCTACACAAAAGGAGAAATATTTTAATTATATCACTAGTAACTAACATGTAAAGATGAAAGGTAATCAACAGATTGATTATAAAGCATAAAAAGATGATGAGAATTCACAAGAAACTTAATTAGAAATTATTTCTGAACACTTGGCAATGCTAAAAAACAAAATTCTGATGCTTTGTAATTTTATTTCTAAAAGCAAAGGAAAATCTGATGCCATTTTCTGAGAACACAATGCAACTGTGTACCAGTTAATCTTACTGATTTGTGAACTGAAGCAATTATACAGAATAAAACATGCAATTATAGCTATAGAAAAACATACATAGAAATTTCAAACTAATGATTCTAATAATTATTTAAAATAAGACATGAAAGTACTAGGAGACAAATCTTATAGTTTAACCAAAGAATGAATGGTATTAGAAGAAAAACACAAACTGTAAAAAGACAAAATGAAACAAAAACCTTTAAATAGTGCATTACTATATGAAAACATTATTGCATTAAATAAGAACATAACTCAGATATTTAATTCTATGAGCAGGTTGGAAAACAAATGATGCCTATTTACACACATACAAGTTCCTTTTTGTAGTAAACTGGTTATAAAGTTGGATCAACAACAAAGAAGCCTATTTAAGACACATGTATGTTGAAAATAAATTACACTTTACCAATCAGCATGTTTTAGCAGTATGTCTGTGAGGAAGCTTACTCACAATAATTGGATAATCCAACTCCTTTTGTGAGCTGTCACCCAAAAACTAGTTAATCTCCCTCACATCCTACCATGGTTTGCTCTACCATGCAGTGCTATGTATAAATTTTCTAAAGTCTAAGCAATGCCAGATCTAGGAATACAGATAATATTCACCATTTGTTGTTCTGAACTTTTGCACCTGATACCAAAAGCCTTGACGGTAGGCTGACAAAGAACATATCATAGGGAATCTGCTCATTTCTGCGTCTGTGAGGAATTACCAATGATGACACAATAGCAAGCGGACCTAACACCAATAAGACTATCTTTCAAACCACGTTGAGTTCCATTTTGCATTGCTCTGATGGCTCTCACCAGCAGCAGATACACATGGCAGGCAGAAAGAGATCCTCTAGCCCCCGAGTCAGTCACCCTGCTGCTGAGGACTGTGCTAGTCAGTAAGGACAAAGCGGTGCTTTCAGTGCAGCACCCAAGGATCTAACTAACCCACAGCAGTTAGAAAGTCAAAGTATATTTTATGCAGAAAAACATCAGTAGAGGGTATGAATAAAAACCTCCTTAAATTAGAAAAAAAGTATTGGAAAATTGTAAAACTAATTATAAAAAGAAATTTTAATGCAATTATCATATACATTAAAGTCTTGACATACTAAACAACAATCACTAAGAAAAATTTAAAATACAATTTTACTACAAACTTCAGATTTAAATATATTTCTGCAAGTATTTTAGGCAGTCTTTAATGAAAGTACTTGAGAGGAAGGGGCAGTTAGCTTTGAAGGCAGCCAGGTCTACATGGCAAGTTCCAGGACAGCTAAGGCTACACAGTAAGACCTTGTCTCCAAACAACAAAAACAAAAACAAAATAGACAAAAACAAAACAAAAAAACCCCTAGAGAACTGACTAGCAACCAAAAAGTTTTATCCCAAAGAGGCAAATTAACCATAACAGCTTCAATGAAAACTATAAAAACTTTTGTGAGTCCTTTCTAATCGTATTTTCATGAACATTCAAAAACCCAATAGACAAAATAAGAGATTTATAGAAAATCTATTAAATATTCTAGGAGAAATGAAACCTTTGTGATTTATAAAATGCCTATAAGAACTGAGTATTCATTCATAATCCCATCGACAAACAGCATCAACATTATAGGGAACTCTCAAGAAATGCAGGGTATAAGAACCTACTTTCACTCCATATTTTAACCTGACCCCTATGGGATTTATGTCCCTCTATGTATACATGAAACTGAGAAACATTGCCACAGACTGTTAGTAACTGGATGGATGAATCTTTTAGTGTTCTCTTGTTATCAGCAACAGCAAATGGCTCTAACCTGTAAAACCTGTTTTCCAGTCTTTGTTTAATTGTACTTAGATCCGTTGGATATGCCACCACAGTACAATACATGGGATACGCTTGCAGATCCACAGGGGCCACAAATGCTGAAGCAATATCTAAAATAAATAAGGTTTTATATATATATATATTTTTTTGTATTTTAAAATTCACTAGTACAATAGGATGAAGAAATAACAGATAAATATACTACAAATTTATCAGCATAAGAAAATTAGAACAAAAACTAAAACACAAGTTACAATCACTATTTTTTTTTTTTTCGAGACAGGGTTTCTGTGTATCTCTGGCTGTTCTGGACTCGCTTTGTAGACCAGGCTGGCCTCAAACACACAGAGATCCTCCTGCCTCTGCCTCCCAAGTGCTGGGATTAAAGGCGTGCACCACCACCGCCCGGCTACAATCACTATTTTTAAAAATTACTTTAAATCTAAAATATTGATAAAACTATTTAGGACATTTTTTAAAAAGATGACTTTTATAAAGTTTCTATTTTATTAGACTTCGGGGCTGTGTATATAGCTCAGTGGTAGAGCATTTGACATGTACAGACCTTCAGTATGATCCTCAGCACAAGAGAAAGGAGAAAAAGAAAAACTTCTAGATTTGAACATACAACAATATCCTCACTGTCTTCTAACTCTTAATTTTTGAGTATTACCATATTTCCTTTGAAGTTGATTCTGGACTGCTTTTATATATTGTTTAAATACCACAACAATCTCCAGTTACCTTGAAAGTGGAGAATTCAGACAAACAAGTCACTTTTATGGCCACTGTTTACTTTCATTTTCACAAACCAGGAATATCAGTGCATATTCCATGTTCTTTCCCTTTGCAAAGACTTGTGTATATGCCAAGTTAGGAGAAAACAAGCATAGCAATCCAAAATAATCAAATTCAACTTTTGACAACTTTCCCCTTCCAGTTCATTTCATGTCAGTTGAGTGTGTGAAGAGTTTACAAATTGGGTTGTGGAAGACATCGGTTTTCAAATACCTGTGGCATTTATGGCAGACTCATGAAATTTAGCTACACAAAGTTCATGTAACTCAAGATAGATTTTTCTATACTGAAGTGCTGTTATTATTTACCTAGTGTCATCAACTGATTTATTCCTCCAACAATTCTTTCACATTCTTCATCCCTGGGATTGGCTCCCCATTCTCCATCAAGAGGTTTATAGATTAGTGACCTACATTCAACATCAGTTAAAGGAACACTGGTACCCAGTTCTTCTGGAAACACAGCTGAAATGATGATAGAAAAACACATCAATAAACATATTTAGTAATTACAGATGAGCTTTCCTTTAGAAATAATTGGTGTTACAAATAATATCACAAATTTGCACAATGGAAAAATGTTTTAAGTGCAAATAAAATGTATTCTTAAAAGACACTGCATTTAAAACTAAATGATTGCATATACCTAAAAAAGTGTACTACAGTCAAGTTATACTTGGAAGAGAAAATAGTTCTACAAAAGAAAATTTCAATTTTTATCGATCTCATAATTCAACTGTCATATTTATTTTAATAAAATACACAGTGAAAATGAACTGATAAAAATTTCAGGAATATTTTAATTAAATCCTATATTTAAATTTCTAATATAGGAACAAAGAGAATTATAAATTTCAAGAAGAAAGTCTTAGGTCTTCCATTTCTGAAGTAATGCTTTTCACATGTCTAAATCTTTTAACAGTGTACCTAAGAAAATTTCAAGTAGCATTGAGGCAGAACTTACAAATCCACCAGGTAATATTATTTCCCTTGAACTAGACTATGACAGAAACCACAATGTAAGCAATCAAAATAACTGTATACACATGGATGTGTACCCAAATAGAACAACAAACTTTCATCAGAACCATCAATGGACTCAAAAAGACATACTAAAATAGTTTATTAGTATCATTAACTTTTTTTAAATGCTACAATATTACAAAGCCAATTTCATGTCCTTATTAGGCTAATTATGAACTCACAACAATCAATCATTTCAAGTTTAAACACGAGATGTAAACTCACAAAGATAGACAAAACAAGAAGCAATGGGACATGTTACAAGTTGATAGTGATATTTCCTAGTATTTCTACTTGAGCAGTGAAATGTTTATTATTGGTTTTACATGAACTAATTTTAGACATTATCAACATGAATTATATCATTTCTAGATTTCCTAGCTGAGTTCACTTCCCATTTAATATTCACAATAACCATATGTGACAGCACGTTAGAAGATCAAGAATATTTTTAAAATTTATGTATTTACTCATTTTATGTGTATGAGTATTTTACCTGAATGTATGTGTCTGTGCACCAACTATATGCCTGGTGCCTACACAGACAAGAAGAGAGGGTTGGATTTCCTGAAAGTTGACTTATAGATAATTGTTGAGTTGCTATGTGGGAGCTGGGAATTAAAACTGAGTCCTCCAGAAGAGAGGTCAATGCTTTTAACTGATGAGTCATTTTCTGGGATAGTGTGGTGTGTGCGTGTGCGTGTAGCTCTAACTGGCCAGGAAGTTACTATATACATGAATATGGCCTTGAACTTGAGGCATCTCTCTAGTAATTTTTTACAATACATTAATTACTCAAGAATCCTATTTATAAAGGTTTATTTCTAATGTTAAAATGAGATATTTTTCTTTTAAAAAATCTATCTGATAATACAGGTATATACCATTTAAAAATCCAAACAACACAGAATGTATAAGATTTTAATATACAATCATTTATAATCTACAATGTACCACTTACAACCCTTTTAGGAACATATACAAATGTGTCCTACTTTCAAAAACTTGATAATCAAGTTGAAAATATAATAACCACGCTTCAGCCACACTCACTCTTCTCTAGAATAAGAAATGGGTTTCCCAGCTAACTCCCCAATCCCAAGCTTTCTAGGCTATATGTAAGGTGATGGTAACTGTTAATTATAACTATTCCTAGCCATTGAGCAGTCGACATGTTTCACATATAATGGAATGTAATTCTCAAAGGATTCTGAAAGATGAGTCCTAAGAAAGTGATTCTGAAATTCAGGAACCAGCCAATAGCACATACAAAGTGGCAAGACAAGGTCATGCATTCATATTCCCATTCAAAAGCTTCATCTGCTTACGACTAACTGCTGATGTTTCACAAATGTCTTTGGACCCCACAACAATGAACCCTTTTAAGCTAGAGATTTCAGACAGGCAAGGACTGTCAATGTGTTCACTGCTGAACCTTCTCTAATTTTATACTCAATAATAGGTATATAATTAATAATTTTGTTGAATATATTATGCTGGTCACAAAAACCTTAAATGATATCAAGTTTTTTGTTTTGTTAAATCAAGTTCTTATGGTAACTTTCTCTCTTTGCTTCTTGAATGCTGTAATTCAATTCCAACAGTAAACCAGGTTTTTTTTATTAAAAACAAAAACAAAAACAAAAACAAAAAAAGCAAACACAAAACTCCAGGGCTTAAGGGATGGCTTAGAGAGTAAATGTGCCTCCCACAAAACCTAATAGCCCAAGTACAATCCTTGGGACCTAAGGAAGGAGAGAACCATCTCCTACCAGCTATCCTCTGACTTCCACAAATGTTCCATTACACATGTGCCCACACATATCACACATACACAATGTAAAACAAACCCCAACTAATTCCACAAGGTATACACAACATATACTTACCATTATTAGGTATTAGTTCCATATCCCAAGGACTCATCTTTTCTGTATCTCCATTGTCCCAGCTTTAAGAAAGCAAAATTATTCTACTAAAAAAAACTGAAAATTATAATACAATTTTTGTAAAATTTACATTAAACAATTGCCACAGTATTAGAAGAAGCATCTTTATCCCTTTACTGATAGGTGAAAAAAATTCAAACCCTGGCCTAATTGAAAATACAAGCAATACTTCCTTACCAAACATTGTAACACTGAAACAAACTATCAGGGTACTCAGGTTGAAGAGGCTCTTGACTTTCAATTGTTCCAAACCACCAGGCATCATCTATGACTGATCTGAAGCGGTCACCTGAAAAAGAACAAGAGTCTCCTGTCTCATCACACTGGCATGTCCTGATGCTTTGGTTAACTACTTTTCCCTAAAGTGTAACTCTCTAAGGTTCTTAAACTGGATGACTTCACAAGATAGAAGGTAATCCATGTAGTTCAAAAGTAAGAAAACATCAGCAAACATGCCTAAAATGTGACTTATATTAGTTCTTAGATCTCAGTAGTAATGAGACTTTGCCTTTTGTCTTAATTATTTTTGTTAATGCAGCATGTAAAGGTCACCATTAGGACTATGTCCAAACTTCTCACATGTACACTTTGGGTTACTTCTGGCTAAACATATTTATAGTTTATTTTTAACTTTTTTACTTTCTATTATTTCTCTCAAATAACAATCAAAACTTCAGATTAAAAGCAAAACCACAAAAATTCAGCATGTTTTCCTTCATCTTTATCATACTTATACTGTACTACTACACATTCACACTCCCTTTCCTTTCTAAAGGACACCAAAAAGAAACAAAAGTAAAAACTGTCAATCTTTGTAGAAAAAGCAAGCATGCATTTTGTCTATTTCCTTATCCAATTGCTATGGTTATATTACTAAATTTTCTTGTAATAAACACTCAAATAAGTTACAGAAGTCACTGCCTGTTTTTAATGTCAATCTTTTCATCTTCCTGCTGTCATATGAAAACTGCAAGGTGCTCTTTTCCTCTTTTGTGGCTGTTGTAGTACTTGCTCAGTTTTCTCCTGATAGTATAGGCAAAAGTCTAAAAGATATGGATGGGTTCAAACAAAATTATTCGCGCAACTGCCTTCATCTATCCAATAATAATATTATCTATACTAGAGTAGTTTAAGTAGTGTCTTCTACTAAAATTTTTTTCACTTTTATCACACAATTAAGGAATAATGGATAAAGTTGCCAACTAATTGATCAGTTGTTTTCAAGAAAGGTATTTTCTCATGTTTTACAAAAAATTGATTTAAAAGTTTATGCAGACACACATAAAATAACATAAATGCATTAAAATCAGAAAACTAAGGTAACACTTCTTTTAAATCATAATTCTTTTTTATTATTAGAATAAGAATTAAAAGAAAATATTTGCAAACTATTATTTTGACTGGGTATTCAGTTGGATCCAAATTTAGATTGATTCTTCAGGTGCATATTGGTAGTAGTGAACTTAGCGAGAAGCCATTTTTATGAAACTTAGTACTAACATCATTCTTTAAATCTACCAGAACATTACTAAAAACATGAACTTAACAGACCAATTTCTTAGAATTCTCCCAAGACTGAGAAGCTCTGCTACATTGAGAGTCAGATACTGTGTATGTATCTAACCACAATGGACAATACTGTTAGGTAACAATGAAAAAAATGCTAGACAAAATCAACCATAAAATATTCCTGGAGATCTTAAGTGGCAGAATACAGATGGCAATATGTTATGACAAAAATAAAAGACCAACTAGATACTGACTATGGAAGGTATAATAATGTATTAATACAGAAATATTGAAAGATCTAAATGAAAATGTTCTGGTGATTATTCAAAATATCTGATTTACCTACCAGTTTGTCACAATATTATTTTATTTAAATACAACTTTATATAAAAGAAATGTGTGCTACACTGATTCTAGAGTAGTTTTATCTTGACTCAAAATATGGTTTGGTACTAGTCAAATAAGAATACAACTGCTTCTTGCAATTTATTTTCCTCAAATAATTTTAACTGCTTCAATTTTCATTTTTTAAGGCATTTACAGTATCTTTCTATGATATAAGTTGTATTTGTATAAAGCCTATTCAATATGATTTTCTACATTGTTAATTCTGTTTGATCACGTGAATTTAACTCTTTATTCTTCTGAAGGCTTCCTTCTTGGTAAGAATGTCTCTGGACTCCATTTCCTAGAGATTCCATTTTTATACTTTTCTAGTGCTGATCTTTTTTGTCTTGAGATGTCACAGATTTCTCCTGTTTTAGTTCTTCCCTCTCTTTTTGTAACATTTTTAAAGTTACTCTTTCAAATAAGCAAACAAAATACTCACTTTCATTATGATACACATGTATCATTATTATTTGTTTTTAATCATGCTCCTGTCTGCTTCCTTCCTCCATTTAAAACTAAGTTTTTCCAAGATCAATCAATAAAAACAACATGCCAGTGTCTTCCAAAAGCACTGGAAAAAATAGATCAATATACCTATTGATGTGAGCTGTTAAGCCACGCCATTTACACATCTATTACAGTCCCCTCTAAGATAGCAAATAGTGAATTTTTTTAAATTAAGAACTACTCAGTGACTACATGCCCACTTGTTTTAATGTTAGCCAAGTTCAAAATTCTAACTTATGATGTTATATCATCTTCTGTCCTCAAACATAATTTCTATTATTAATATTAAGTAAATATTTAATTCAACACATAAAACTGATAAAAGGAAAAATTCTAAAATAATCCTGTAAAAATGGTTAAACAAATGGAACAGAAAATGTTTTGAAATTAAACACCGACTAGATTAAAACATTTTCATTCTCAAAACTTAAAAATGGCATAATATCTTTATTACTGGCATACTTACAAATCATAAAAAAGGCTTTTGTAATTATGAAAAATAGCAAATCACTTATAAAAGAAAGGGTAAGATATACAGACTACCTTAATCAATAATTACCTTCTTAATAATTACCCACCTATATTCCACCGTCTATATTTTGCATCATCAAATTGTTGTCTCAAGACTAGGAAATCTATGACGTCAGGCATATCATGGTATCTATTATAAACAGAAACGGCCTGATTAGGTCACACACCTACAAACTTCTAAGGTATGTTCAAATTTATTGAAAATCTTGAAAAATACTCCAATACTATCAAAGCACTGACTTGGTATCAGTCCTTACTTCATAGTAAATGATCCACCGGTCAGTTTACCAGTATCAGGATCTAGAAAAGCAAGTTTAAGGCAGCAAAGGGTAGGCAATCCCACTTCATACTTTATACCAACGATCTTCATCAATTCTTGTTCCTACAAATAAAAAACAAAAAATTATCTCTGCAGAATAAAGTATGTGCTTGTGCAGGCCAGAGGTGGATGCCTGGAGTCTTTTCTTGACCACTATCTGTTTTATTTTCTGAGAGAAGAGTCTTTTACTGCACCTGTAACTTGCCAGTTTGGCTAGTCTGACCAGCTTGCCTGAGTCCCTGTCTATGCCTCCCCAAATATGGAATGGCAGAAACGGAATGGCAGAAACGACATCACAGGAGTACTGAGGAGCTGAACTCTGGTCCTTACACTATCATGGAAGCACATTACTCACTGAACTATTCCCCAACCCCTTTCACCTTCTTACATTCAAAGAGTAAACGTCATACAACTTCCTCCATAATGCAAAAATGTATCTTTTACATCAAGAAAAATGTCAATATCATACCCTTAGTTCCATTTTATGCCATGGTTGTTTTTTAGGATTGATACTATAAATTTTATTTTTCCGGGCCATTTCAACATACGCTTCATGTCCTTGTCGGAAATAATAAACCTAAAAATAAATAAATAAAAATAAAAACCGAGGGTTGATACAGTGATCTATTATGTATTCTAAATGTTAATTAATTGCTCCCAGAGGCCTGCTTGCTGTCTGTTACTTTGTTTGTTAACCACTGTCTCTGGTTGAATAAATGCCTGAGACTGGCCAAAGAGAGAGGTAGGCGAGACTAAAGTGTGTGGGCTTTTGGAGCAGGGATAGATAGGAAGAAGAAGCCAGGAGCAGAAAGGACACATGTCATAGGTTTGAGAAAAGAACCTCATTCCACAAGGCCTGAAACATCAGCATAGCATGGAAAATAGCAGCTCAGGGGATGTATGTCATATGGGGTCATTTTGGGGGAACAGAATTAAGGGCTAGTTTAGATGGGTTAAGACTATTCAATCCAGGCTAAGGCTTGTTAAAATCCATTAGGTGTCTCATTTATAATGGTGGGCTAAAGATTAATAACGCCAAACAATTAACCATAATTTAAATACTGGTAAATAATTTAACAATGTATTTCTACAGAGGGTGCAAGAGCACATTTACATTGAAGAGAAAGTCGAATTCAGACATTACACAGAAATTCTAATACTGAAAATTTTAAACGTTATTCCTCAAGTTGTCTTAAAGCCACTTAATCAAAACTGAAGTGCTCTAATTAAAAACTCCTTTGCGTATATAGTCAGAAAATTAAGTGTGCAGCTGTTTTGTGTTTACTTTATTATTTTATTTTTTGATTCAAAATAACAATCCATATGGTATAAGAAAGTCACTTATAACCAGGGGTTTTTAAGTTTATGGTCACGTTCTTTGTTTTTGTTTTTAAAACCATGTGTTTTTACACACATAGAAAACTTTGAAACCAAGCCATGTATTTTCATACACATATTTTATCTACCTCAGTCCTTAATTTGTAAACCTTAAGTGAATGTGTGTGCATCTTAAATAGAGATGACTCCTAGCAGCTGACCTGCAGAACGGGTATTTGAATAATCTGCCACTACACATGCTTCTAAAAATAGAAACACCTGTCTAACTTTCTTTTTTGTTTTTTGTTTTTTTAGATTTATGAGGGTTTTGCCTAAATGTATGTATGTGCACTATGTGCGTGCCTACTGCCTGCAGAGGACAGAAAAGAGCATCAGATTCCTCGAGAGTAGAGTTTCAGAAGGTCATGAGCTACCATGTGACTGCCTGCAGAGGACAGAAAAGAGCATCAGATTCCTCGAGAGTGGAGTTACAGGTCATGAGCTATCATGTGGATGCTGAGAGTTGAACCTGGCTTCTCTGCAAGAGCAACAAGTGTTTTTAACTGCTGAGCCAATGCTCCTGTCCAAAAAAAACCTTATTTAAAAATGTGTTTAAATGGTCAGTAACATTTTGGATAATAATCACTACCCTATATATTTCTATCCCATGTATTACTGCTCCTGTTGCTTGAGATTCATTGGAGGTAAGTAGTGCAAGACCCTGCGCTCAAGATTGAGATGAGGTGAAGGTTCAAACACTAGCATCTGAAAACACGATCTAAACAGGAATTAAACATATTTGATTATTCTGTAATTACTACCCTATCAGCTTAATGCTACAGGCTCTGTTAAGAAGCTCCATTGCAAAGATATGTTCTAAGTTCCTGAGGCAAGAAGGGTCTTTAAATAAACAAATCATTGAAGATTGTTCTTTAGACTCACTCTTCTATTTATTTTAAAACTGTTAGCTCCTACTTCATAATAACAGTAATTATTGTACTCTGAAAAATTATGTCACTAAAGTATTTTTATCGTCACTCTGTTGGATACTAGGTAGCACCTCTTTAATTTGTATATAAAATAAGGAGTTATGGTCCTGAGAAATTCTGATATAAAGTCTTAAATTAATCTCAAACTCTTATCTACAGTCTAATGGCTTTGCTTATTATAGGATTATAGATTTTAAGAATAGTTAAGTTCTGAACATGAGTAAATACAACTTTCTGATATAAAATTAAATGGAAACAAAGTGCTAAATCTTTTTCTTTTAACCTGTTAATTATACATTTGAAAAAATAAATGCATTTTTATTTAGAAATAGAAAAGACTGTGGAAGGGGGAAATCTCACAAGGTTCTATTCATAGATAAAGAACTACAGGCAATTAATGGCTGCTTAAAGAGGGAGAACCAGTATTGTACAGGGACGAGATCCCTGGTGGTTTAGTAGTCAGTCCTAAACAAATACACATGTTCAGCACTAAATGGACTAAGCAGACTGCATTTGTATGTTTGTGTGTGTGTATACATGCATACATACACACATACATATACACATAAAAATAAGAAAAAGGTCATGACTTTGAGGAAGGTGAGACACAGGAGTTGGGGAGGGGAAGATTTGGTATGAATATAGTACTCACATATGATCATCTTGAAAAACAAAAACCCACCAAACTTATAATAGCAGGAAATAACAATAAAAAAAATAGCAATTAAATCCTTTTGTTAAAATACAGCACTTTTAGCCTGGAAGTAGTGGCACATGTCTTTAATCACAGCCCTCTGGAGGAAGAGGCAGTCGGATCTTTGTAATTCTTAGGCTAGCCTGTCTACAGAGTGAGTTTCAGGACAGCAAAAGCTACACAGAGAAACTCTTGAAAAACCAAGACACGCCCTACCGCCCCCAAAAGGCATTTTTAAATATGGCAACAAAATTTCTGTTCTTCCATTATATTTAAATTATATAATTATACTTGTCTCAAGGGATATTATTACTAGATCTTTGGTTGTACTGTTATAAATATTTAGAATGGTATTTTTTAAAGGAACTTGCTGCAATCATCTACAAGTATGTTTCAAGAGCCATAAAAGATACTCTGGCTACTACTTGAAAAACTTTAAGTAACTTTTAAAATGTAAAGGTTTAAAAATACCTCATCGCCCATTTGAGGCACAAATGGACATCTTCTGGGAATTGTATCTGTAATCCATGTTGAAGGTAACCACTCTTCTAATGTAAGACCATTTTCAGTTAGTTCTCCTACAGCCAATCTCTGTGCAAGTATGGAACAGCATTAGTAGTATCTTAAACTACAAGGAAACATCCTCTGTACAAAGATTTGATTCTTTACTATTAAGACCTTATTCTAGAAAAGTATCAGACCTGGCAATAGCTATCCATATTTTCCAAATCACTGATGGAGAGCTAGACAAAAGCCAAATGTATAGTCTTCATAAAACTATCTAAGAACATCCTTACAGACACAAACTATAAACTCTTGTGGTTTCCTCTCCTTTTAAAACAGTCTTATAAACAGTACACATAGCAAAATAATATACACTCAATGTTCTTAAAATCCTAGCCTTAGTGTGATAATAGTTAAGATCATATCCTATAAATTAAGTAGTACTGAGGATCCAGAAAGCTAATTACTTTCCTGACAGTTACAAATTGGACATCACCCTTCTAAATAACCTAAGAATAGTCTCATTCATAGTCACTAACTCACTCACATCCTTCCATTTCATAACTGCTAGGATACAGAAGCTGTCCCCCACAGAAAAATCTTCTCCCTTCTTGAAAGTAGCCAATTCATTCTTTGACTCACTTATGCTCTTCCCAAAATACACATACAAGATCATCTTTTCTGAAATTATTACTGAAAAGAACAGGTCTTTTACTTTTTAATTCCCATAAACAGGAAATCAATACTATACCCCAAGGAAAAGTTTAATTTTATTTCATGGAAAAGATGCAGAAAAATTGAAAGTGCCAGAGATCCAGGATGCCTGTTATAATCTATGTCTCCTAGAAATGACAGGGAAGATACACTCATAATACCTCAGCAGTTCTGACAGAGAACTACTGGCCACTAAGGAATGCTGAGAGCATGACAATCAAGTCATTTCTAGGAATGAGGCTCCTAACTTACTATGCAATACCAAGTGGTCAGTCCTGAAATTATATATATACAAGCAACACTAAACGGACTCTTTAGTCGTAAGGGGGCATTTATGTTTATAAACACACACACTCAAAGACAAAAAAAACCAATATGAGATAGAGAACTTGGGCACGGGTTGGAGGAAGAGAAATGATGTAATTATGTTTAATTTTTTTAAATTAATTTAAAGAGAAAAGAAACTATCCTGTGGGAGATAAAGTGGGTAGAAGCAAAAGGACAGCATGGAATAACACAACTCTAAATGACTCAGCTCAATATGCAGACAACTAACCTGGTTAAACAACAGTCAAATGTTGAATATATTTTGAAGGCAGCATCATAGTTCCCTGGCAGATTAAATGTTTAAGTAACAAAAAATATTCAGTATAACTTAGAGTAAAAGATAGGAGTTGTGATCATTATAGTGAGGGAAGTTGAGGTAGAGAAAAGTTAAAGCAGACACTTGGGCAATAAGATTTATAAGATCTATGCCTGGGCAGGGATGGCACACAAATTTAATCCCACTCAGGAGGTAGAAGCAGGCCAATCTCTTTGAGTTCAAGGCCAGCCTGGTCTACAGACTGAGTTCCAGTACAGTCAGGTCTATACAGAAAAACCCTGTCTTGATGGGGGAAAAAAACGATTTGTAAGATCTGAGACACATTCTCAGGTGATATCTAAGTAGTTATGTAAATCACAAAGGTTTATCACTAAGTTAGACCCAGACACTGTTTGGGGTCTTAAATGTTATGCCTCACTGCCATCTCAAATGCTGAAAGCTTGGCAGCTAGTCAATATAAGGTGGTGGTAAAACTTTTAGGAGGTAATGCCTAGAGGACATGCTCTGAGATAGGAGTGGAGACAGACAGGACAATGGAATCCAAGTTTCCTTCTCTCTCCTAGTCACAATGAGGTGAGCACACACATTTCCCATCATGATGTTCCAGTCTCACTCATTCTTGGCCTCAAAACATCAGAATCAACTGAACACAAACTAAAACCTAGGATCTTAAGAGCCCAAATAAACCAATCCTCCTTTTGATTATTATTTTATCCAAGCAACAAGAATCCTAACACAAACCACCAAACCCAAGAATTTCCTCTTGAACAGCTCTAATCTTACCAGTTTTATACACTGAGGTTGTGAGCAAAGGTTTGCTTTAAAAGGGTTCTTTTGATAAAAAGGAAAAGTCTTACGATCTTAATTTTAACTCACCTATAGTAAGTATATTACTTGTACCAGCAATTATTTCCCCCCAAAAAGAGAGAGTAAGTGTGTTGACAGGGATAGGCAATAATTCTTACAGAAGGTAAAAAATTAAACAGGAGTAACCAAAACTTGTAACTAAGATTTTGGTATCATATAGAATCTTAAGGACACATTTCAATACCCAGTGATGCTAGGAAAACCTGAAAGATTTGGATGAAGAAGATTTCTGTCACCTAGTATTTAACTATTAAAATACATTAAGTATCTTTCAAAGCTTCTTGCTACATGATTTCAGATCTTCCTACTTTGAAGGTACAGTTAACCTTTTTTCATGGATCTCTGAGAATGCTTGTAGGCTTATCTTAAGTATTTTTTCCATTTGATTTCTGAATTATTATCGCTAAAATGTGGCGTTTCTTCTGTTATCGTGTGGCATTAGAACATATTGTTAATTACATGTTAGTTTCAGAATAAGAATATTGGCTTATACTTATTTTTATTGATCACATTACTGTATAAACTTTGAGTCTTGAATAACTTATTGAATTTGCTGAAAACTTCTTTGGTTACCATTTTCTATATCTGCCTTATGCTTTGCTTAACTAAAAGTCAGTCATATGAAAAATGTTCTCATTTTTCCATACATTCAGCAACAATGCACTTATTATTTGCTTTCTAAATGCTTTTCAATCTACAACTCTACACCTAGGAAAGAAATACTATTGTGCTGCCTGATAAAACATTAAGACTATGTAAAAAGAAAACTTATTATCCTGTTATGTTGAATATACTGGTAAATATGGTAACAAAAGTTTGGTCAAAAGGCATAATCCATAATATCTTAATCTCATTAAAACATATCCCATAAACAAATCCTATTGCAATATTCGGACACAGCCAAACAACAGAATAAAAATAGTCCTAACAGGAGATTCAAATACAGTGCTGGCTCAGACAACATTTACCATCATTAAACACTTGTGTTAACATATCTCCATGTACCTTACTATTACTTACTATATAATTCTGAAATTTTTTTCTATTATTATCTGTTAGTAAACCTCAATATATATGTTGGATTTTTTTTTTACATGTATACTTTAAATCATCTCCCCATTAGAAAACATTAGACTTAATATTTTTAAATCAACCTTTTGTTTTCTTTCTTTGGGCTTTTTTTTCTTTGGTGATGTTGGTCCATCTTTTTCTTCATTTGCTTTTTTTCTTTCCTTTTTAATATGTTTTTGCTTCTGATTTTCAGATTCTTCTTCTTCATCATCTGAACTACTTTCTGCTTTCTTGGTTTTATACTTAGGAACTTTCTTTGGTGGCTGCAAATTAATTCCAGCATCTGCTGTCCAATCAGAATAATCACTGGAGTAGTCACTAAAAGGAGAGAAGCAACTTTTACACCACACATATAGGATACAGTTTTAAGATCTCTCTATATATGAGATAGATGATAGATAAAAAGGCATGAACTAAAAATTACTTCCTTATGCAAAACTCCCCTTATCTTTCTATCTAAAAACAAATTTTACAACTTTCATGGAAAAATAAACTTAAGAACCTTTTATTACTTTCAGAAGCATACTGTTTTGCACGTGTCACTAATACTTGGCATATAAGAAATAAGGAATGAAGTATCACCTTTTTCAGTTAAAGCAGAAGTAGAAAGAACCCTAGAGAGCCAACATGCATACAATACAATAAACAGGAATTTTTTTGAGGGGAATCTTGAAATTCTTTTTAGTCTTTTAAAGTGTTAATGACTGAAGCCTTATAAGCACTCTACTGCTGAACTAGATAAAGTGTGAACTTTTTAAAGATGGGAATTCACTATGTCGCCTCTGCCTCCAAAGTACTGGACTTAAAGCCATGCACTAGCATGCCTGACATAGAATAAAGTTCTTTTTTTTGTTTGTTTGGTTTTTGTTTTTCAAGATGGGATTTCTTTGTGTAGCTCTGGCTGGCCTGGAACTCCCTCTGCAGACCAAACTGGCCTCACTAGGTAGACTAAGCAGGGCTCAAACTCACAGAGAGATCCATCTGCCCCTGCTTTCCAATTGCTGGGATTAACATGTGTGCCTAGGCAAGGATGAAGTTCTTAACCAATGGGAATTCTCATAGTAGGCAGAACTGGCAGGTAAACACTGTGCCTATACAACAGAAAGTAAACCTTTCTATTTAACTCATAAACATTTAACTCATTACTTAATGTTTAAAGCATAAACATTACTTAGCATATAAAATTCTTAGCATATAAAATGATATAATTTCAGGGTAGGAGTATGGCTCAATGGTAGAGTACGTTACCCTAGCATACAGTAGGTCCTAAGTTTGACCAACCCCAGGATCAAAATAATTACATTCAATAAAGATTATTTATATCTACCTTTCTATTACGGATAAAAATACAGGACAAATTCTGTTACATGCCACTACATATGTTTGCCATATCTTTACAATCTGCCTTTACAGATATTTATAGTCCTGATATGGCACCTTACAAATATCTAATTGTATTGTCTTCTTTTCAATTTTAGTACATTAGAATATTTGCTTATTTTGCATAGATATATAATTATATGTCTTAAAGGGATGAGTTAGATTGTTAAAATCTATAATCGCATTACATTAAACCACTATGTATGATCTCACAGTTCCAATATTAACTAGTAAGCTAACAACAGATTTTGAACTATAGTTTTATTCCATTATTGCCATTTCCCTAGTCTAAATAATTTCTATAGTCATTTACCTGACTCTTTGTAAGAGTAAGCATTCTAGATCAGAATCAAAGAAATAAAAGGTGTTTTCTAGTATTAATTGGTTGTTTAAATGATTTTGTTGTTTTCCCTGGCATAAAGTCTTCCTATTTAGTTGGCTGGCCTGGGATTCACTATGTATTTGATGGGTTATAGGCCATTTGATGGCCTATTTGATGGGTTGGCCTCAAGCTTGAGATCCTCTTTTTCTACATCCCGAGTGTTAAAACACATGCACCACTATGCATGATCTTTCAAATTGCTTCTAAAGATCCTAAATAATGTTTTCAAACACTCTCTTCTACTTAGGTTCTCCCTGACTTACCAGCATTTCATTCTTCAAAAACAGAAAAGTATTAAACACTATCTATAGACATTTGTATATCATAATTAAGAATCAATACTGAGGGTCAGGAAAGCCTTTAATCCTAAAACTGATTAGAATCTTGTAGAAAACTCATAGCCTCCATTTAATGTTTTCTTTGGAAGTCCATTTTAGGAACTGCTGAAGCAGAAAAAATATATAAGAAACAATTTCCTCTCCCCCAAGGGTGTATCCCCATTGACCATTAAAACCTTGTAATGCAGCTAAGGCTATTTATTAGGTCTTTAAAAATGCGAGATTCTTACATAAGTAGTTGAAGGATTTCTCAATTGGATGATCAAAACAAGATGGTGGGAGAAAGATACAATTTCTTTTTATTGCTGGTAGATAAAATTAGTAATATCCCATAAATACAGCCACATAAGAGCTAATTCAATAGAACCTCTTTTATTTCATCATAATCTGATGCTTATACAATCCTCAAAACCAGCAGTGAAGCTAGTTTATGATTCTGTACGATAAATTCAGGCAGAATCATAAACTACATTCAGGCTAGATGAGTTAAGAATATCACTTTACATACCTCACAGCAATTTTTCTATAAAGACATGGTAGGAATAAAATCTAAACTTTTGTTAACCAAACAACTTTTCAAATAACTTTATATCCAAGATTTGTGTGGGCAGAGGTAGAAAAGCTGGAAAAGTCAAATTCCCTTCACTCCCACCTGGAACTGCCATCACTGTGCCACACTCGCTCATCTTCTTCAGACGTTCCCCCACTGACAGCAGCCACTTCACCTTCCTGTGACAAGAAAACACCATGACATCTAACAACAGTAGGATATCCAAAACCTGACTGAGAAGTAGAAAACACAACTTTTGTATTTTAATTCAAAAAAGTTGAAAAAATGTTCATAAATATTATCTGCTAATAATCAAATTCAGAACAACTCTTGGATAATTGCTAGGCTTCATTTTTATTTTATTTTTCAGAGCTGAGAACTGAATGCAGGGTTTTGGACATGGCGTTTCTGAGTTCTATCTGCAACCTGATTCTCTTTCATGTTTCCCAAGTGTTAGAATTACAGGTTTATATCAGAACTATTATAGGCTTCATTGCTTAAAAACCTAGTAACAAATTTATTAAACTGGCTGACATCAAACTCCATAGTTAACATCGGAAACTTATTTTTACTTATTGAACTTTTAAAACCCTAAGCTCTTTGTAAATGATTTCAGAAATCTTAAAATTAGGGAAATTTATATTTTACTTGATATTAAAGCAACTTACCAAACAGGGTACCTATTTTATTCAATGAGATGACTAAATCAGCAACAACAATACAGCCACAAACTGTTTCTCCTCTTAGTAACTACTCAAAGTTCAGAGAATACTATGGGGAAGTTATTTTTTTCCATAAGGTTGTTATTTTTTGTCACAAATCTTATATATCTTCTTTAAACAAAGGTCAAGCTCCAACAGTTACAGTTGCCAACAGTAACAGTCCCTAAGTTACTGAACCATTTTAAGTGCTTTCTTTGTGTCTGTCGTACTATTTAGATTTAACAAGAACAAGAAATGAAAATTCATTTCAAAATAAGAAATGTCAGTTTTACAAACTTAACAGAAATTTGTTTGAAGCAGCACAACTATTTCAACCCTAGGTAATTGCAGTCTAAAAGCCTTGGCAATTTTAAACAAGAATCATTCAATTTTACTACTTGCTCGGCACATTCCAACCATTCCAAGAGAATAGTACTGTTTACAATTTAAATAAAATAATTGCTAAAATTGTGTTTATTTTATGTGTATGAGTCTTGTCTCATGTTTGCATGTGTACCAGATGTGTGCCTGGAAGTCAGAAGAGAAGGTTAGTACCACAGAACTAACTGGAGTTCTGGAGTTAAGGTTGGTTGTGATCTTCCATGTAGGTGCTGGGACCTGAACCCAGGTCCTTTAGAAGAGCAACAAGTGCTTTTAATTACTGAGCCATTTTTCCAGCAACAGAATATTTTACTTTTTAAATTCTTAATTAAATATTATTATATCATTTCCCCTCTCCTTAACCCCCAGGATCCCTCTCACCGGCCTCTTTTATTTTTGTTTTATTTACTAATATATTTATTGCAAATAAATATACAAATACAACCTACTGAGTCTGTTTAGTGCTGCTTGTATGTGTATTTTTCTTTTTTAAGGAAAAGTATTCCTATTTTGGTGCCTTAGTGAGGAATGTGAACTATGTAACTATTCAAGTGTTTAGTAAACTAACTTAAATAAATAGATAAATGATAGTTATTTTTATATTTCATGACTTTTCTTAAAGGGTGACAAAAGAAATAGAATTACTTTTAATTTCTAAATTTAAAACATTAAAAG
Source organism: Lophiomys imhausi (assembly GCA_907164525.1). NCBI lineage: Eukaryota > Metazoa > Chordata > Mammalia > Rodentia > Muridae > Lophiomys > Lophiomys imhausi. The sequence continues at coordinate 8,346,913 of CAJQZJ010033222.1, read as the reverse complement.
ACAAAATTTTTCAACCAAAAATCCAGGCTTCCTTCCATTAATAATCATTTTCTATTAATATACTCTAGTTTCTCTAAAAAAAAATATTTAACTGCTTTAAAAGGATGCTAAACATGACTGAAATTTTCATGACACTGATATAATTGTCAAAATACCCAAGTTGCTAATAAACTGAATAGTATAAGATTTTCTATTTAGAATATTATAAAGTTCACAAAAATAAAGATTTTATGAAGCAAATGAATTGCCCATGTGTACTTTATATTCTTTAGTCTTCCCAAATGATCAACAGATGGGCAAGCTAGCAAAGACCTATTCAGGAGGCTAAGACAGGATATCACTTGTGCGTAGGTATGAGCAATACACTGTCTCAATAAAATAACTCCCCCCACCTCTCATATCATTAATTAATTTGTAGTTTTGCTAGAATAACCGAATCATTCTAACTTGCCTATAACAGGACTTAAACTCGCTGCATACTAAGTTTTGTTTTTTAAGTAATTATAACATTGTGTGGAGCACTATAAGGACACTGGTCCCTCCTGGAATAACATGTGGAGTTAGAAGGAAGAAACTATTCTTCTAAAGAAAACACATAAGGTAGGTTTGTGGAAGGCAGTAAAGTCTTCCACATATGGAACAGAAGAAGGCAGGAAATTAAAATCTGGAATACCACCAGAATTCTTCCCTATGAAGGAGAAAATTTGTTTGCAAAGAAAAGTGGCTAAAACAGGTGAGATTCCCTCAATAGCTGGTTTATTCCGGCTAATTTGAGAAGACAGCTCTCTACTGTCTCTCAAGAATCTTCCATACTAGTCAAAAACCTAGTCTGCAAGAAAATAAAAAAGATAAATCCTGTTTGAAAAGAATCACAGAATGACAAAACAAAATTTTTCTAATTTTTAATTTAAAAAATTGTTTTTGAGATAAGGTCTACATATTATTGCCAAAACAAGCCTTGAATTTCTGGACTTAAATGCATCCTGTACCAGTCTCCTAAGTGCTGTGCTACAGATAAATTATTTCATGGTACCTGAGATTTGAAAATGAACTTACACTGTGGATAGGGTCACTCTGAATACTCAAGAAAATTCTGAATATGCTTAACAGAAGATACAACTTGGTTTCAAAATAGAATTAACTATCACTAAGATAAACACATCTCTCAAAATTAAAACACACTAAGAACTATGAAAAGAGGAGAAATTATTTAGATTGAAGTCCTGACTTGACTGCTGATTGTCTTTGCTTTTTAAATTTTAAAATGTACAAATTAGTAGGAACAACATTTGTAGAGAAATTTGTACATAGGTAATAGTAAAAAGTTAGAATAAGAAACTTTTGTCACTGAGATTAAAAAATAATCAAAACAGACAACGGTTCTTAATTACTGTTAAGAGTGACTAAACCAGAGCATCAGAAAACTAATTTAATATAAAAAAGCTTTAATATAAAGCAAACCTGCATTTAATGATTAGTCACTATTTAACAATTTCATAGACATAAATTTTAAACATCTTTGAACCTCAGAATCCTTACAGGATTTTCATTAATTAATATTTTGTAAATATACTCTATTCTCAAGGTATTATTCTAAAATTTTACCAAAGAGAAGATTAATCCATATGGACTATTTGTTTTATGATTTTGAGATTGAATATGCGACACCTCTGGAAGTAGGTCTTTTTAAAATGAAAGACAAGGGTAGTATAAAACCTAATGTCCCATTATCAAAATTACATTCACACCAATGAATGCAAACAATGAAAGTCATATTTAAAAAATAACTACAAGGGATACAGAGATTTGTGAATGTGCTAAAATCTTACATCTGAAGAACTAGTCCCATTTTCTATCTCCTCAAGGGGCCTGGGTGTTTCTTCCAGTGCAGACCTTGTACGGTAATTGTGTTGATTTGCCTGTTGTTTTTTAGAATCCCCAAGATCCAGGAAATGTTCATGAGCATGATTCTGGAATAAATAAAAGTAAAACTTACTCACGAGAGGCTTTAAGGAATAGGCTTTCTTGTTTAAAAGTTCTTATTACAGAAAATTCAAACATAATTAAAGTATCACTGAAATGGACTATGGTACCAACTCAAGTTCTTTCTGAAATAAACCTCAGAAAGTCACCTGCAAGCTGGGCATAGTATATTATCTCATTCCTTTAATCCCAGCACTCAAGAGGCAGAGACAAGTAGATCTCTTTGAGTTCAAGGCCAGTCTCACCTACATAAAGAGTTCCAGGGCAGTCAAGGTTATGTAGAGACCCTAAGAATCTCAACCCCGATCCCCATCTCCCCCACAAAAAAACAAACAAAAAAAACCATGCAAATAATCAAGAATAAATTGACAAAGTCAAACAGCAACAGAGATACTCAAACATAACATGCTCCCATAGAAGTTAAAGCAACTCTGAGAGTGAAAACCATTACATCCTTAAGTACAGACCTCGTCACAGAAAGCCAGATGCTATGAGAGAGAAGCAACTCAAGATCCTTAAAATCAAAAGCTAATCACTGAATCGGTTATGGGAAAAGGCAGCTGACCATATAGACAAATGTATGTTAGAGAGTAAGACTATGGAACAGGTTAATTATTGCTCAAAGCTTCAAATAAAAACAAATTTGAATGATATAAATGTCTAGGAAACACACAGGACTTGGAAGGATGGTGAGAAAGAAGGATCCAGAACTAAAATTCTGTCTCAACAACAGAAAGAAAAAAAAACAAAACACCCCAAACAATGTTTTATGGTTTTAGAATTGAGTTGAACAAATAAAGAAAACTTGTATTGGACATAACACAATCAAACCTGAGAATACAAAACGGAAAGCTAAGTACTAAGGATTACCCTAAACAATGAACTTGGAGCTAGAGAGGTCAGCTAAGAGCAGTGGTGATCTTGCAAAGGACCTGAGTTCAGATTGCAAAACCCACACAGCAGCTCATAACAATCTGTTAAACTCTGTTGAACTCTTCTGGCTTCTACTGGCACTGCATGCACATGCAGAGTACACATTCATATAAACAGGCAACCATTCACAAAACACATTACAAAAAAAAAAAAAAAATCCTGACATTAGACACTAAGAATTAGAGAACAGGAAAAACCTGATAAAGTAACTTCGAACCTAATACTATATTCTCAGTTATGAAGGTGAAATGAATGTCACATATAAACACAAGATATACTCCAAACTCATCTGTTGCAAATCATAGAGAAATCTTAGAAAGTATGTAAAAGTATAAAAAGGAAATAATGGTCTACCTTGTCAAATACTGATTAATCCACTACTAAGAATTTAATGCATCATTCCTTTACATTTGGCATAAAAATTTCTAACTACTAAAATTCATGTCATTTAAAATTACTATATTCTCACAATGGAAAGCATCATCCACAACTTGACACTTCTGGTAAGATAATTCAAAATGGAAGAATATAAGCATTTGAAATGGATTTGGCCTCAAGCTGCTATGATTCTCCAACCTCAACTTTGCACATGCTGGGATTAGAGACTGGCCATAACACTTGGCTATTTGAAATGCCTTGACTAATGATTCAGTGAACAAGAAAGTTGGCTGTTAACTAATAATTATCCACCCTCAACACAAAATAGAATCTTTTTTATTAATGTCATGTGAATATGCTTTGGTCAATGATAAATCTGGCATAACGTTATTAAAAGGCACTATCAAAAAGCCTTCCACAGGACAAGCATGTATGTTCTTTATATTTTTCTTTTGACTGACCCATAATTCTATAACTTAAACTGAGAATTCAGACTACATCTTATATGGTCAAATCTTGGAGAAATAAGAAAATGAAAAAAACTTCAGTCCTAACTAAAAGGCACCATTCTCACCTCTCTGGATTACAAAGGCCTTTTTTAAAATTTAAATTAAGTAAATGTGATCTACTTATTCATGTGTGTATATATGGCACCCACATAGAGGTCGGGACAATATTGTGCAGTAGTTCTCTTCTACCATATTGGATACTGGGATCCAAATTAGCTTACTCGGCTTGGCAGCAAATGCCTTATCAGCTGAGCCAATCTTATCAACCTCTACCAAGGACTTTTATACTTTTAGTTGTGAGTCTAGCCTTTAATAGCTAATCCACAAAGATTTTTATATGAAAAATATGTATTTCAACTTTTTAAACCCACTGTAAGCTAGTAAGAAACAAGCAATTTTTTCTTTGATTAGATGATTGTTCAAGGCTTTCTTGAGTTGTTTCATATAGTCTTTTTAAACTTCAGACCTGATGGCTCTGCAACTCTCCAGCTAAGCTAGAGGGAAAATACAAGTGTTGCAGGGCAGTACCACTGCAAGACAAAATACTAGGGACACTCTACCCTTCTTAATTTTTAAGTGTTTATTTATGCTTTGCCTGCACGTCTGTGTGTGTGTACCATGCCACATGCATTCCTGGTGCCAGAGGCCAGATGAAGCTGTTGAATTCCCCTGGAATGGAAGACAATTGTGAGCAAACCCAGATCCTCTCTAACAGCAGCAAGTGTTTATAACCACTAAGAGATGTCTCCAGCCATCAACCTACCACCTTAAGAGAGAAAAGGGCTATTCTTTTTAGCAAACATCCGATGATTTGATTATTAAAAACAGGTAAGGATAAAACAGCAAAAGATAGAGGAAAAAAAGTTTTAGACTATGCAACTAGTGGAAGAACTGAAAAACACTTTTCCTGATCGTATTTGGAGAAAACATATGCTAAGAGACAGGAACTGCAGAAACAAAAGTTTTAAGTGAAATGTCAGATAATTCAAATAACTAACTAGGAATTACTATAGTAAACTTTTATTAATATTATTTTGCTTACAATAATAATGCTTGTCATTTTAAGAGGAAGCTTTAAGTGGTCATTATACTTACCCCCATAATATTAAACATCAAATCAGTATTTACCTTTGAGACAGTAAGTATTTTATTCTCTTTTGCAACAGTTAAGTGTTTCCTTTTCTCTTCTGACCTGTAACTCTTTATTTCCTCTTCTCCCTTTGCAGTTCTCCATTCTTCTTGCCTGCTAAAAGAGAATATCAAAAAACCATAAATATTAATCTACAACTTTACAACTGATTTCCTTTTAAATGAATAGTAATTAAGGTAACAACAGCTCTGGTATTTTCTTTCGAGGTGGAACATGTGGTTGAGGATAAAACTAAATAAAAAGCTATAAAGAGACTTATTTTGCTTCTCCATTTCAAATTGATTCTGCTGTGGTAATTATAAATCAAATCAAGTATTAAATTCTGTGAAGTTATATCAAGACCCCTTCCTTATTTGGTATATGGCTTATGCTTACAAAATCTTACATTCCAAACAGGATACAGTGATGATTAGCATAGACTAGCTTAAAAGAAATCACAAGGTTGAAAAGGTATTTTTAAGAATATTAGGAATCAAGAGGGTGTTCTGGATCTAAGAAGATATTTTTAAAATTATGAGGCAAGTTAGTATGAAAGCTGAGTTAGATATAGAACTTTAAACTCATGGAGATGGTTAGATAGTAGAATGTTAAAGTCAGGTGCCAAATACATATG